>BLSH010437729.1:1840947-1875415 GCA_018402905.1 Glandirana rugosa
TCGACGTCGTGGTACCAGTTCTGGTATGTCACCAAGTTGTCCTGTCCAAGGTGAGTCTTGTCGCGGAGAGGTTCCAGTTGGTTACTTCAACTCACGTGTCACGAGTCGTAGTATAGGTCTCCAACAGAAACCCTTTATCTGCATACTCACGACGGTCGTAACGACGTCTCCAACTTCCCCACCCCCCAGTCGGACAGTCACGAGTCTGGTATGCGTCGTGTGACGTAGTTTAACCAGACGTACCGACAGCAGGGTCTTCCTTCGGAGAAGATTTCTACTACGTGTTCTTTCGGTCGTTTGTCAAACGACTTCTGTTCGTCTGATTCCTGTACCTAATGACCTTGGTACGGGACACCAGACTACTCTGGTTCTATTTGCATGTTGGCATTCATGGTTCCCTCAATGAACTGTAGCTCCCCAGTGCCGGCAGCACTCATGCCGCCCCAGACCATGACACCCCCACCACCATGCTTGACTGTAGGCAAGACACGCTTGTCTTTGTACTCCTCACCTGGTTGCCGCCACACACGCTTGATACCATCTGAACCAAATAAGTTTATCTTGGTCTCATCAGACCACAGGGCATGGTTCCAGTAATCCATGTCCTTAGTCTGCTTGTCTTCAGCAAACTGTTTGCTGGCTTTCTTGTGCATCATCTTTAGAAGAGGCTTCCTTCTGGGACGACAGCCATGCAGACCAATTTGATGCAGTGTGCTGCGTATGGTCTGAGCACTGACAGGCTGACCCCCCACCCCTTCAACCTCTGCAGCAATGCTGGCAGCACTCATACGTCTATTTCCCAAAGACAACCTCTGGATATGATGCTGAGCACTGTGCACTCAACTTCATTGGTTGACCTTGGAGAGGCGCTGTTCTGAGTGGAACCTGTCCTGTTGAACCACTGTATGGTCTTGACCATGGTGCTGCAGCTCAGTTTCAGGGTCTTGGTAATCTTCTTATAGCCTAGGCCATCTTTATGTAGAACAACAATTATTTTTTCAGATTCTTAGAGAGTTCCTTGCCATGAGGTGCCATATTGAACTTCCAGTGACCAGTATGAGAGAGTGAGAGCGATAACACCAAATTTAACACACATGCTCCCCATTCACACCTGGGAGCTTGTAACACTAATGAGTCATATGACTCCAGGGAGGGAAAATGGCTAATTGGGCCTAATTTGGACATTTTCACTTAGGGGTGTATTCACTTTTATTATTTTGTGGGGACAGAAAATTTACACTGTTATACAAGCTGTACACTCACTACTTTACATTGTAGCAAAGTGTCATTTCTTCAGTGTTGTCACATGAAAAGATAGAATAAAATATTTACAGAAATGTAAGGGGTGTACTTACTTTTGTGAGATACTATATATATATATTTTTTCTAGCAGAGACCCTAGAGAATAAAATGGCAGTTGTTGCAATATTTTATGTCCCACTGTATTTGCGCAGCGGTCTTTCAATCTTGTGTATGCGTTCGCTTCTGCGCACAAGCTCGGAGGGTCAGGGTGCTTTTTCTTTTTTTCCTTATTTATTTTACTTTTTATTTTTACACTGTCCCTATATCACTTTTATTCCTATTATAAGGAATGTAAACAAACCTCGTAATAGAAATACGCATGAGAGTTCCTCTTTATTGCAAAATCTGGGTTCAAAAAGATTTCTATATTTTTTGGGGGAGGGGGCCGGGTCGGTCAGGTCACCCGCAACCTAACCCCTCCCCCGCTAACCCGGTTGGTCGGGTCAAGATAATTAGAGGCTCAGGCTCTAATCACGTGCTTCTGACACCCTGCATGTAGATTAGGGCCCGGGCGCATGGCTTAGGGGGGCGCCACTGCCCAGATCTCTCATTTACCTTTAAAAGCAAAAAAATAAATAAAATGTACTTTTGCCTTTAAGGGGAATAAAACGTCAGACGTTGCTCCGGTTCTCCAAGGGCACAGAGCCGAGAGAGGGCTATCTTGCCTTCCTGCCCAGGCATCCGAACGCTTACCAATGGCTCTGGTAAGCTCAGAGACGACCAGGAAGCGCCAGGGGTTGGGGGGGGGGGGCTCCTCTCCAACTGCCTATAAAAGTGATCTTGCGGCGAATGTGCCACTGAGACCACTTTTATATGAAAGCCAATCGCCTGTTGTAAATAAAGAAAAGATACCGGGATTATGGCTGCTACCTGCTGCTATAACTTCAGTATTTAACATCAAAGTGATGATGTATATTTACAGGTAGGAGGTCAGCAAGTAGTTAAAATTGCTGTGTAGTTGTATAGTCAGGTCCCTCCTGGGTTAAAGGGCCATTAAGTAGTGGATGTGTATGGATTATTTTTGTACATTGTCGCATGCACCCTCCCTGTTACCCTGTAGCCAGGACAAAGGGGGTGGGCGCAGGGGCAGCCTCCCCATGTGCAACGCTTTCACACTGCAGGAAACAGGGGTTTGCCATGTAGCAAGCCACCCTCCCCTTACTGCACATATACTCTAGATCAGTGCCAGGCCGTGGCGGCTGTCCATACGGGCCCTGCGCCACCCCCCTAATCCATGCGCCCAGCCCCTAATCTACATGCGGGGAATGTTTTTTTTTTTGAAGCACGTGATTAGAGCTGGCGGCTCTAATTGGCTTCAAAAATGGGTGGGCAGAGTACTGCGCCCTGAGCCCACCCAGTTGTGTGACAATAGCAAATTAATATTCTCTAATGTCTTCCTGATTCTCCTCCCGACCAATCAGGAAGCAGGTCCTGAGACCCGATTGGTCAGGGAGTCATTGGTTTGCCGACACCCCCCCCCCCCCACCAGCTGCTTCCTGTCCATCCTCCAACACTCTCCGCCCCCAGCTGCCAACACCAAAAGCACTATAGTAAAAATCAGACAACTCCGTACTCCTCTTGTTAATCTTTATTAGCTACATAGCATGGATGCAGTACAGAAATGCTAACACATTTTGGCTATTGTAGCCTTCCTCACAGCAATCCTATGAGGAAGGCTGCAATAGCCGAAACGCGTTAGTATTTATTTACTGTAATCAAGCTACGTAGCTAATAAAGATTAACAAGAGGAATATGGAGTTGCTGGCTTTTTTTCTATAGTGGATCTTACTGTATGGGGCAATGGACACCCCAGCCTGTGCACCGGTCTTCAGCATCTTCACTCCGAACACAAGCAGTTGAGCTAGGGTATGTTTTTTGCTTCCAACATAAAAAGCACACTGCGCATGCACAACCGCATCCCAGTTGTTATTAAGCAAGTGAAAGGCCATGTGAAAGGCCATGCAACGCAGTTCGGGCTCCATGCTAACTATGGACAGCTGGAACAAAGAAAAGGCACAAGGCAGTACACCAATTCTATGCCATTCATTAGAAGTGATTGAGGGGGTGCAGTTCCACCCCCTTGCCCTAGGTCAGGGGTAGGCAACCTCGGCCCTCCAGCTGTGGTGAAACTACAAGTCCCATGAGACATTGCAACACCCTGACAATCACAGATATGGCTCCTAGAGGCAGAGGCATGATGGTATTTGTAGTTTCAGCACAGCTGGAGTGCCGAGGTTGCCTACCCTTGCCCTAGGTCTTGGATGAACCTGGCCTGGTATTGCAACTGGGTACTTTGCTCCTGGAGTGAAGGAAAGGTAAATATGTGTAATTGTGGATAGGAAAAAGGGCAGGTAGAGGGCAAATGACCAGCGGTGGCCCGTCCATTAGGGGCGCCTCCCCCCCATCCATGCGTCCGGCCCCCTGATCTAGATAGCTGGGCACCAGGCTATGGATTCCAATGCGGGGAGTGTTTTTCTGAAGCACGTCATTAGAGCCAGAGGCCCTAATAGGTTTCAAAAAAGGGTGGGCTGGGGTACAGAGCACTGCGCCCTGATCCCACCCAGTTGTGTGACACTAGCGAATGAACATTCGCTAGCGCCACACTGATCCTCCTCCCAGCCAATCAGGAAGCGGGTCTGAGACCCGTCACTCAATTGGCTGAAAGGACAGGTGATCCTATTGGACGCCTAGGAGGAGGAGGAAGGAGACGCACAGCGGAAGCTGCCATTATATAGAAGACACAGGAGCCTGCTTGCCACTCGTAGAAACCCGCTGGAGCCCGCAACCTGCCCGCCGGACCCCACAACCCACCCACCGGAGCCCGCAACCAGTCAGCTAGCCGCAGGAACCCTTCCGCCGCCCGCCCACAACCGATGGGGTAAGCGCCACCGACCGACCAATGGGTTGTTTGCCGCCCCCCCCCCCTCAAAAAAAAAAACACCAGCCGCCACTGCAGTATTACCTGTGATCTTCCTGCAGCTGATCTTAACCCGATTACTGACTTACCATACCTTGTACTGCACTGTGTCTCTGTATGGAGGCAGCCATGTTGGTAGAGGCAGGGTTTTGCTTCCTCATATTAGAGCCTCCAGCAAGGAGAACAGTGAGCAGTATAGTGGTGATGTCACCGAATCTCACTCCAAATCTCCAGAGACCAACATTCAGAGGCAGCATTTCCATAGATCCCACTCTACAGATATACAGCTCTGAGGCTGTAGGTACAGAAGTGCCTAGGCACCCTCCCTAATCAGAAAAAGCACCGCTATTTTTTTAGGAGGAATTTTAGACAAATAGATTTTTACTTAATATTATGTTGCCAGTTAATCCTTTTGTTTACCTTCTGAACAATCTGACCCGGTTTTGCCAGCTGGACATAGGCATGTGCCATCAGTATGGTTGCATGGAGCTCCACTACACGAGCAGCTCTGCAGGCACTGCTTTCCATATTTCCCCGCCGGGCACTCTGTACGTGAATAAAAAGCACCAAAATTAGTTATTTGTGACTTTTATGTTTGAAGTAATCCCCAGGGGGACAACAGATCCTTCAAGAGAGGAGAGAAAAGAAAGTGCCCACCCTCAACAAGAAGCTGGTGAGACATTGAACAGATCTTCCCACTTGGTTCTTCTATAGCTCTAATGAAGGCATCAATAGCAATGAAAAACCAAAAACCCTACGAGAAACGTTACCTTCTAGATAAGCAAGAGGTTATGGCTCCAAATCTCATGGACCCTGAAGTAGTTCCACCATCTGAACCAACTGATAGTATCACATAGCCTCCATTGCCCTGGGGACTTTTTTGTGGATCTTCAGACCTGGTCAGATGTCCTTTGGGCAGGTTGAGTAGCTTAAACTCTAATCCATGCACATGTATCAATATACATGGTCCAAGCAGCAGTCTCAGGACTTTTCTATGCCCCACAATGAAGGCTTTTGCAAGCAAATACCATGAATATGAAAATATGTTAAACACACGTCATCTTATAGGAAGACTTTTTTTGCAATCAATATTCTTGTGACAGGGTCACCTTAAGCAACTTAAAACACTGCAGCAGTCTTTCAGTCCATTGTGAAAAGGACAACCTTCTCTAGTAGAGTACTGAAGCTCGGTAGTATCTCACCCCTCCTCTTTATGGATATGGTGGGTAGGGCTAGCTTAGCCCCTTATAATAAAAAGCCAGAAGAGCCTGGGGCAGAGGATGATGGGAAAAGGCTCCCCCAAGCACACTGCCAAGTAAGCTTGTAGCCTTAGAAAGTAAAACCTTTGGGGTAGGATTGTACCGGCTCTGCTGGAGAACCCACCTATGGGGGCCTACAGTGAAGGCACTGGAGTTGGTCAGCCATCTTATGTTAATGTTGGACTTGCACTGTGCAAGTTATTGATGTCGGGACTAAAGAGGCAGAGGTGTAGGGTGTTTTGGACAAGACCTTAAAATTATGTTTCTGCTAGAGTAAACACATTAAAAGTCTGAAGGTAAGGACATTCCTCAATCCTGGAGGGGGACCTCAGAGAATGTGAGTGATCCACAGAGGTGGGCCTCAGAGAATGAGTGATCCTCAGAGGTGGACCTCAGAGAATGAGTGATCCTCAGAGGTGGGCCTCAGAGAATGGGTGATCCTCAGAGGTGGGCCTCAGACAATGGGTGATCCTCAGAGAATGGGTGATCCTCAGAGGTGGGCCTCAGAGAATGGGTGATCCTCAGAGGTGGGCCTCAGAGAATGGGTGATCCTCAGAGGTGGGCCTCAGACAATGAGTGATCCTCAGAGGTGAACCTCAGAGAATGAGTGATCCTCAGAGGTGGGCCTCAGAGAATGAGTGATCCTCAGAGGTGGGCCTCAGAGAATGAGTGATCCTCAGAGGTGGGCCTCAGACAATGAGTGATCCTCAGAGATGGGCCTCAGACAATGTGAGTGATCAAAGATGGCGGAGTTTCTCAATGTTACGGGTGTGTGGGCACCCTATCTTGTTTTTGTGCAGGAGGATGGTGGGAGAAGCCTTTAGCTAGAATAATCATTGCTGGTGGCGAATTGGGGCCCTGCTGGGTCTCTCTTGTACTGTGTAGAAGTCTCTTGTAATATGGTAGTGCTATGTACCTACTAATACTATTTTTCTCTTGTAATATGGCATGCTCGCATAACATGGTAAAACAGGTTTCAAGTATGGCTGCAGGACACATTCTCCAGGTTAGGCTTCCTTGGGAATAGGGGGGTATGGGTGCCTACTTTGTGAGTCAGGTGTGGGTCTATGGAGAGCGGTGTAGGTCTTCAGTGCCATTACCTTGGTCACAGTTGTCTCCCTGGTATCCCTCTGGACACAACCTCAGACACTTCCCATTGGTGTGGTCACAGGTCACTCCAGGTGGGCACTCGCATTTACTCTTGCAGCCGATGCCATAGAATCCGGCCTCACATTCTGTATATCAGAGAGGTACAGACAGAAATTTATCAGCATTCATCCTTCTATGGAGTCACAAGCCAGAAAAAGTTTCTAAAGTACTAAAAAGTTTATTGAAATTCCAATTTTCTGACAAAGCTGCTACTGTAAGGGAAGATGGAGGTTTTATAGATCATTTTTGTTTCCTGCTTTATGTCCTTAAAACTGAACTCTACCTGTTCACCGATCAGCCAAACTATTTGGCTGGCTCGCCAGCAGTGAATATCCTACGACTTCTGCAACAGGAAGCAATTCATTTATTAATTACCGATAATAAATGAATACTTCCTGCTGTGCAGGCTACATGGTGTCATTGGTTGCTAGGATGCTGGTGGATGCCGGCATCTTAGCGACCAATATACTCCTGCTTGTTGGTGGCAATCTCAAGGGCTGTCATTGGCTAAATATGATCAATGACCACAGACAGCTTCCTGGATGCTTTCTTTACATTTAGCTGCAATAGTTCCTGCTGTGCAGACTGCACTGTGCCATTGGCTGCTAGGATGCTGGCAGACGCTGGCATCTTAGCGACCACTATACTGCTGGTGGCAATCTCAGGGACTGTCATTGGCCAAATATGGTCAATGACATCAGAGAGCTTCCAGGGCCCTTTCTTTACATGAATCTATCAGTTACAATATGAAGTCTATTGAGATTGGATCATTGTGCATGGTTGCCATTTTTTTCTTTCGACAAGTCGCCAGGATCATCGGACAATGACCATGGATTTACTTTGTGAAAATGTTTTTGGGTTATTGATTTATTTAAGAAAAGTGTCTGTGTGTTGATTTACATTGTAATATTTTTTTATGAATGAGTAACCAACTAACAACCCTTTACTCTTTCACATAAAGGGGTCGGTATCGGGGGGCCCCTTATTTTTAAAGTGGGGTTCCAGATTCCGATCAGCCCTCACATCCACCAGGCCAGAGTTGTGGGGAAGAGGCACTTGTCCTCATCAACACAAGGTGTTCGCCAGAGGAATCCTCCCTGGCATGGCCCCCTCACCATGTTGAAGACAAGTGGCCTTTCTTGGGTCAGAGGCATTTGAGGGTGCACACATACTGCCCTTCCTCCTATCCTTTCCTGGCCAGCCAAGCTGTACGCTCCAACAAATGGTCCAGTAGAGATTTTGGTAGGGACCCCATTTTTTTCCCCTGTTTTTTGTGTGGGTGTCTTGAAATTTATACAAATCCTGAGATTTACACAAATGCCAGACAGCACAGCCATGCCATGATATCCGTGTCTAGATGTATGTTTATCCCAAAGACAAATGTTTCATTCCAGCCCACATTTTGGAGACCCGAATACACCGATATCTGGACTTTAATATTAGGGTGGGGCGCTTCAATGTCTAAACTTACTCATCTTCATCACAACCCAAGGTGACCATGGAAATCACAACCCAAGGTGACCATGGTAATCACATTCCAAGGTGACCATGGTAATCACAACCCAAGGTGACCATGGAAATCACAACCCAAGGTGACCATGGTAATCACAACCCAAGGTGACCATGGAAATCACAACCCAAGGTGAACATGGAAATCACAACCCAAGGTGAACATGGAAATCACAACCCAAGGTGAACATAGAAATCACAACCCAAGGTGAACATGGAAATCACAACCCAAGGTGAACATAGAAATCACAACCCAAGGTGAACATGGAAATCCCAACCCAAGGTGACCATGGAAATCACAACCCAAGGTGACCATGGAAATCACAACCCAAGGTAAACATAGAAATCACAACCCAAGGTGAACATGGAAATCCCAACCCAAGGTGACCATGGAAATCACAACCCAAGGTGAACATAGAAATCACAACCCAAGGTGAACATGGAAATCCCAACCCAAGGTGACCATGGAAATCACAACCCAAGGTGACCATGGAAATGGTCTGGGCGTAGAAGCTGCCAGCCCAATATCCAGATCCCCTACAGTCATACCAGTGGATGATAGCAATATAAAAGTATATATACAGTATACAGCGGGTAAAATAAGTATTGAACACGTCACCATTTTTCTTGGTAAATATATTTCTAAAGGTGCCACTGACATGAAACTTTCCCCACATGTCGATAACAACCCTAGCAATCCATACATACAAAGACACCAAAACAAATACCTTCAGAAATTAAGTTCTGTGTAATAAAATGGAAGGACACAGAGAAAAAGTATTGAACACATGAAGAAAGGGAGGTGCAAAAAAGGGATGGGAAGCCAAGACAGCAGCTGAAATCCATCAGTAATTCGAAAGAAACCCTGCCCCTTGTCAAATTAATATCAGCTGCTTCAGATTTACCCGATGGCCTATAAAAAGGTGTCTCATTACCAAGGTGTCATACAAGAAACATCTCATGATGGGTAAAAGCAGAGAGCTCTCTCAAGACCTTCTCAACCTTATTGCTGCAAAACATACTGATGGCATTGGTTACAGAAGGATTTCTAAACTTCTGAATGTTCCAGTGAGCACTGTTGGGGTCATAACCTGGAAGTGGAAAGAACATCATTTCACCATAAACCGGCCACGACCAGGTGCTCCTCTACCAGGTTTCCCTCCTCTATCTGATAGAGGAGGGAAAAGAATTATCAGAAGAGTTGTCCAAGAGCCAAGGACCCTTTGTGGAGAGCTCCAGAAAGACCTGGAATTAGCAGGTACACAATAAGTAATGCACTCACCTGCCATGGCCTGCATGCACGCTCACCACGCAACACTCCATTGCTAAAGAAAAAGCATGTTGAAGCTTGGTTAAAGTTTGCCGCACAATATTTAGACAATCCTGTGGAATACGGGGAGAATATAGTGTAGTCAGAGGACACCAAAATGGAACTCTTTGGATGCCATAATACACACCATGTTTGGAGGTCACATGGTACCTCACCCCAAAAACACCCCCCATACCAACAGTGAGGTTTGGGGGTGGGAACATCATGGTGTGGGCGGGGCTGTGGTACCAGCAAACTTCATATCATTGAAGGAAGGATGAATGGGAAAATCTGCTGCCATCAACCAGGACGATGAAGATGAAACGAGGGTGGACATCTCAGGAGGAGGACAATGACCCCAAACACAAAGCCAAGGAAACTCTCCATTGGTTTCAAGGAAAGAAAATAAAGCTGCTAGAATGGCCCAGCCAATCCCCTGACTTGAATCCAATAGAAAATCTATGGGAAGAACTAAAGATCGGAGTTCATAGAAGAGGCCAACGGGACCTTCAAGATTTGAAGAACAAAATCACACCTGAGCAACGCATGCAACTCGTTTCTCCATACAGTCTTGAAGCCGTCATCACCAACCAAGGATTTTGTACCGAGTATTAAATACATTTCAGTTAGGGGGTTCAATACTTTTTCCCTGTGTCCTTCCATTTTATTACTTAGAACTTCATTTCTGAACTTGTTTTGCTGTCTTTGTATGGATGGATTGCATGGGTCGTTACCGACATGTGGGGAAAATTTCAAGTCAATGGCACCTTTACCAATATATTTTCCTAGAAAAATGGTGACGGGTTCAATACTTATTTTACCCGCTGTATACTGTATATATACTTTTAAATTGCTATCATCCACTGGTATGACTGTAGGCAATCTGGATATTGGGCTGGCAGCTTCTACGCCCATACCATTTCCATGGTCACCTTGGGTTGGGATTTCCATGGTCATCTTGGGTTGTGATTACCATGGTCACCTTGGGTTGGGATTTACATGGTCACCTTGGGTTGGGATTTCCATGGTCACCTTGGGTTGGGATTTCCATGGTCACCTTGGGTTGGGATTTCCATGGTCACCTTGGGTTGTGATTTCCATGGTCACCTTGGGTTGTGATTACCATGGTCACCTTGGGTTGGGATTTCCATGGTCACCTTGGGTTGTGATTTCCATGGTCACCTTGGGTTGGGATTTCCATGGTCACCTTGGGTTGGGATTTCCACGGTCACCTTGGGTTGTGATTTCCATGGTCACCTTGGGTTTTGATTTCCATGGTCACCTTGGGTTGTGATTACCATGGTCACCTTGGGTTGTGATTTCCATGGTCACCTTGGGTTGTGATTTCCATGGTCACCTTGGGTTGTGATTTCCATGGTCACCTTACTTTACCCACTCTGTATATATAAAACAAGACTTCCATCACCGTTACCCTGTTCCTTTAAGAAAACATAGCCAGGCCACAATCAGAGGAAGCCATTTCTCTCTCTTGTTGAACTTACGCGTTTCGCAGGATGACCCGAGGTAGCCCGGTCTGCAGGTGCAGGCGCCATCCTTTTTGCTGCACTCCAGGGCGTTGCTCTGTACACAGGTGCACTCTTTGGAGCAACCCGACCCAAATGTCCATTTCGGGCAAGCTGCAGTACAGAGAAACAGAAAAACAGGAACTGTATTATGCCAAATAATTAGCAAAAATGTAAAGGATCACTGCAGTCAGTTCTGTCTCCTGGCAAAAATTGGCAATGCAATTAAAAACCTAACAGTTATAATAGCCACAGCCCAACTGTCATATCTTTTATTTGTCTCTGTAGTCTCCTCTTGGATCTGTCAGTGACCTCCATGCAGTGGTGTATCATCCATGGGTGCAGGGTGTTCACTGAACACGGGCCCTGAGGGGTGGGGGGCCCACTGTGCTCTGACCCACACTGCACCCATGGATGATCTCTCCCTGGTTGTCAGCCAGGGAGGATCGTGTGGTTTGGGCTTGCACACGAGCCCACTAATTTCATGATACACCCCTGCCTCCATGCCATCCCGTTGTGCATCTACAGCTACTTCCTCAGAGAGTCCCAATGCCTCCTGTTGATTCCTGACCTGTGCATGAACTCTAACACCTCCCCGCCCACGGTGCCATTATATGGCTGCCGAAGGCCAGAGTTAGGGCTTGGCACCTGTCCAGGATTCACCCGGACAGTCCAGGTTCAGAGTTGTGTGTCCGGGTTTCAGGCAGACTGAAACCCGGACATATTATTTAGACTGGGCTGTGGCTCCCCAAATAACTGAGATAGTCACACAAAAATCTGTTGCCATCCGGGAGCTGCGGGCCGCTGTCTGGGGGCAGGTTCGGCATCACTGCGGCACTGGGGGAGGTGGGGTGATGTTAGCAAGAGTGGTTTGGCCACACCCACTGTTTGCCGCAGTGCGCCGCATTAACGCTCTCCTTGGGGAGATGTCTTTTATAATCCTACAGTGATGCCCTGTGCCGCTAAATTGTTTGGGTTTGGCATGAAGAAAAGGTGGCACCCATAGGCGTGCGCATGGGGTGTGCCAGGGGTGCCTGGGCACACGCTGATCACTATGTGCCGTGCAGATGCCCACTGCTGCCAGGCATTCCCTTGTGTTGCCCCCACCCACCCCGCAGTGTCTGCTGGCTTCCCTCCTCTCCTCCCAGCTGCTGCAGGGATGTTTCAGGATGGAGAGCAGAGGAAGAGGCTAGTAAATAGGTAATTTACTAGCGCCTTCCTTTTCTAAATGAATACAGTGAACACACCCACTCACTGTTCATAACCGAAGCATAGTAAACTGTGTTTACTATGCTTCGGTTTGCGAATGAACAGGAAGTCGCTCAGCACAGAACACTTCCCCTTCATTCACTGTCCAGTGAGGCTGCAGAGAAAGGCATTGTGTGTTTGAGCTTTGGGGTGCAACACCCTAAGGCAATAGGCTGCGCACACCTATGGTGGCATCCCTAGCCGGAGCCCTGGCAGCCAAAGAGGGCATTTCTGCTGTTAGCCTGACTTCAAGTTTCAGTTGGTGTGCTGGATAGGAGGCTAAAGAAGGATCTATACTCCTCATTGCATTTCCAAATGTCTACCCATAGGAAACCTCCAGTGCTTTTCCTTAAAAAAGTGAGCTTCCAAACGTGGACACCGCAGTCTTTCTCGTCTTTGTACGGAGCAGAAAGGCTTTCATTCCAACCTGGAGAAAATGCTGCTGTAGGCTCCCTGCAGTAATGATCACATGCCTAAAAGCCTAGAGCAGGGATATGCAATTAGCGGACCTTCAGCTGTTGCAAAACTACAAGTCCCATCATGCCTCTGGGTGTCGTGCTTGTGGCTGTCAGTCTTGCTATGCCTCATGGGATTTGTAGTTCTGCAACAGCTGGAGGTCCGCTAATTGCATATCCCCGGCCTAGATCTTTGGTCATAAGATTTATTTTCAAGCAGAGGATTAAACTTCATGTTGGCAGAGCCTCCATTTCCCTAGAGTCAAACCATTAGGCATGAACACCGAAGGGAGCCTTGAGCAGCAATTTCTCCAGGAAAGTATAAATGGTTCAGCTGCTTTCTTGCTTTTGTTTATCCACCCCACCAGGGCCAGGACAAGGGGTGGGCAGGAGGGGCGGTACCATGTGAGGTTGGGGGGGGGGGGGATGCACCACAAGGAGATTTAAGGGGATTGAAGGGGAGGGGATTTGTGTTGGAAGGGGGAATTTGGGGGCGGCAGTTGGGTAAGTATTGTTCTAGGAGGGGGTATTTGGTGTGGGGGGGTGCTAAGCGTGGTGATTTAGGGGGATTTGTGTTAGTTAGGAGGGTTAGGGGGAAGAAGATTTGTGCTAGGAGGGGGGTTTGGGGAGGGGGGATTTATGCTGGGAGGGGGGATTTGTGTTGGAAGGGGGTATTTGGAGGTGACAGTTGGGAAAGTATTGTTCTAGGAGGGGGAATTTGTTGTGGGGGGTGCTAAGAGTGGTGATTTAGGGGGATTTGTGTTAGTTAGGAGGGTTAGGGGGAAGAATATTTGTGCTAGGAGGGGGGGTGGGGGGATTTATGCTGAGGGGGGGGATTTGGAGTGGGAGGGGGAAGATGTATACTCGGATAGGGAATTAGAGGGGTAGAGGATTTGTGATAGAAGGGATGCTTGGGGGGGGGGGCATTTGTGCTGGGGGGGCAAAAAGATTTGAACTGGGAGGGGAGGTTCCAGTAGGGGGTGAACTTGTACTGGGAGGAGGAGGGACTTATGCTTAGGGGGTAGGCATGCAGAGTAGTGCTCAGTTTTTTTGGGGGGGGATTTTTGCTGACGCATAATGCTCATACATTTTGGGGGGGGGGGCACAGTTTGGCACGTTCCCCCTGGGCTCTAGGTGACCTGGCACTGCATCCCATAATGATCGCTAACCTGTAACATTGCACAATATGGCGGTGCAGCCAGATGTGATTAGAGGATTATTATCTCACCTAGATGGCAGTATCGCCCGTAGAGGCCGGCCTCGCACAGACATGCCCCGTGAACCTTGTGGCATCGGCCCTTGTTGGCACAGTTGCATTTCTTCTTACAGGTCTTGCCATAATAACCTTTTGGACAACCTAAAAAAAAGAAGAAAAAAAAGTCCAACCTGACCCATGTATTAAATAAGTTGATGAGCTGCCCAACAGCCTCTGCAATTGCTTTGGGGCCCGCAGTGTAAGAGGGGCCCGCAGTGTAAGAGGGGCCCGCAGTGTAAGAGGGGCCCGCAGTGTAAGAGGGGCCCGCAGTGTAAGAGGGGCACGCAGTGTAAGTGGGGCTCGCAGTGTAAGAGGGGCACGCAGTGTAAGAGGGGCTCGCAGTGTAAGAGGGGCCCGCAGTGTAAGAGGGGCACGCAGTGTAAGAGGGGCACGCAGTGTAAGAGGGGCACGCAGTGTAAGAGGGGCTCGCAGTGTAAGAGGGGCCCGCAGTGTAAGAGGGGCACGCAGTGTAAGAGGGGCCCGCAGTGTAAGAGGGGCCCGCAGTGTAAGAGGGGCACGCAGTGTAAGAGGGGCACGCAGTGTAAGAGGGGCTCGCAGTGTAAGAGGGGCCCGCAGTGTAAGAGGGGCCCGCAGTGTAAGAGGGGCACGCAGTGTAAGAGGGGCACGCAGTGTAAGAGGGGCTCGCAGTGTAAGAGGGGCACGCAGTGTAAGAGGGGCACGCAGTGTAAGAGGGGCTCGCAGTGTAAGAGGGGCCCGCAGTGTAAGAGGGGCCCGCAGTGTAAGAGGGGCACGCAGTGTAAGAGGGGCACGCAGTGTAAGAGGGGCCCGCTGTCCTATTCCTAGCCCCCTTGTCTCTCCCTGGGCTATTCTTCATCAGACAACAAGCAGCCCTTTCTGAAACCTTCAGTAACTCATCCATGAATGCTGTTTATTAACCACTTCAGCCCCGGAAGGATTTCCCATGTTAGGACCAGAGCACTTTTTTGGGTCGCTTTAACTGACAATTGCGCGGTCGTGCGACGTTGTACCCAAAGGAAATTTGCGTCCCTTTTTTCCCCACAAATAGAGCTTTCTTTTGGTGGTGTTTGATCACCGCTGCGTCATTTCTGATCACCGCTATAAACAAAAAAGAGCGACAGTTTTGCAAAAAAAAACTAAATTTCTTACTTTTTGCCAAAATACAAATCCAAAAAAAAAATTAAACAAACATTTTTTTTCATCGGTTTTGGCCGATTTATATTCTTCCTCATATTTTTGGTAAAAAAAAAAAAATCGCAATCGGCGATTATTGATTGGTTTGCGCAAAAGTTGCTGCGTTTAGGAATGATGAGAATTAATTTATGGGGTTTTTAATTTTTACTAGTAATGGCGGCGATCTGCGATTTTTAGTGGTACTGAGATATTGCGGCGGACATGTCGGACCATTTTGACACTTTTTTTGGGACCATTGGCATTGGTCATATCATATATCTGCGCCTGGTCTCTCCCTAGGCCAATCTTCATTGATTGACAAGGAGAACTTTTTGAAACCTTATCCAATCATCCATGCATGCTGTTTATTAAACAATAAGTCGACCAGCTGCCCAACAGCACATTAACTATCACTGCAATCACTTTAGGGACTGCAGTCAGGGCCGGCCCTACCATGGGTCCCAGTGGGTCCATTGGACCCAGGCAGCACTTTGAGGGGAGCAGCACATTGAACCACGGCCAGTCAGCCACCTCTCCTTCTCTTCTATTTACCCAGCAAATTGACTACCAAGATGTTTTTTCCTGCAGTTTTGTGTGTCATGATGACAACTGCCCCCCGGTCCACTCTGCCTGCCCTTATACTACCCAAGCCCACCCCTATACTGCCCCAGCCTGTCCATATACTACCCTAGCCTGTCTATATACTACACTAGCCTGTTCATATACTACCCTAGCCTGCCCCTATACTACCCTAGCCTTTCCATATACTACCCTAGCCTGCCCCTATAGTGCCCTAGCCTGTTCATATACTACCCTAGCCTGCCCCTATACTACCCTAGCCTGTCCATATACTACCCTAGCCTGCCCCTATACTCCCCTAGCCTGTCCATATACTACCCTAGCTTGCCCCTATACTCCCCTAGCCTGTTCATATACTACCCTAGCCTTTCCATATACTACCCTAGCCTGCCCCTATAGGGCCTTAGCCTGTCCATATACTACCCTAGCTTGCCCCTATACTACCCTAGCCTGCCCCTATACTACCCTAGCCTGTTCATATACTACCCTAGCCTGCCCCTATACTAGCCTAGCCTGTCCATATACTACCCTAGCCTGCCCCTATACTACCCTAGCCTGCCCCTATACTACCCTAACCTGTCCATATACTACCCTAGCCTGTCTATATACTACCCTAGCCTTCTCATATACTACCCTAGCCTGCCCCTATACTACCCTAGCTTGCCCATATACTACCCTAGCCTGCCCCATATACCACCCTAGTCTGTCCATATACTACCCTAGCCTGCCCCTATACTACCCTAGCCTGCCCCTATAGTGCCCTAGCCTGTCTATATACTGCCCTAGCCTGTCTATATACTGCCCTAGCCTGTCTTTATACTACCCTAGCCTGTCTTTATACTACCCTAGCCTGCCCCTATACTACCCTAGCCTGTCCATATACTACCCTAGCCTATCCATATACTACCCTAGCCTGTCCATATACTACCCTAGCCTGTCTATATACTACCCTAGCCTTCTCATATACTACCCTAGCCTGCCCCTATACTACCCTAGCCTGCCCCTATACTACCCTAGCCTGCCCCTATACTGCCCTAGCCTGTCTATATACTGCCCTAGCCTGTCTTTTTACCACCCTAGCACGCCCCTTGGAATTGAAGATAATGCTAGGTCATATAATTTTGCCTATAGACAAGGTGCTGTTGCATTTTAATCTGACTTCCTGATAAATCTAATTTTAGTTTTAATTATGATATAAAATAATGGATGTCGGGGCCTTTTGGTGGGCGTGACTTTTATTTTGGGGGGGGGGGGGGGCAGCATTTTAGTCTTGGACCCAGGCGGCACAATGTCTTGGGCCAGCCCTGCCTGCAGTGTAGAAAGCGCCCGCCATCATATTCCCGACACCTGGTCTCTCCCTAAGCCAACCTTCGTAAGTTGAAAAACAGAACTTTCTGGAACCTTAACATTCATCCATGCATGCCGCTTTTTTAAACAAGTTGATGAGCTGGCCAACGACACGTCACCTACCGCCATGATTGTTTTAGTACCCGGTCCCTCCGTAGTCCAATCTTCTTTGGTTGATAAGCAGAACTTTCTGAAGACTTCCCAAATTCATCCATGCATTCCATTTGTTAAACAATAAGTTGACAAGCTGGCCAACGGCACGTTACCACCTACCACTATGATTGCTATAGGACCCCCAGGGCAGGCCCTATTTATTCATCCATGTCATCCATGTCTGTGGTTTATTAAAAGAGGGAAGTCCACCCACATGTGGTGTTTCATGTTTGGGTTGGTGCCAGTTCACCAACATCTTGGAGACCCAGGCAGCAATTTTCTTGGCACCCGAGTTCCCAGATGTGCCCATTTGCCCCCATTCTCAAGGGGTCTTCTCTTAAATTTTACAAAATATTTTTTGACATTAAGAAGACCCAGAACCTTCATGGAGGAATCTGGCCAGAAATATAAGAAGGTGATGGATTATTCAGTCCACCAGCACCTGGCTATAAATGAAAAATCTATTTTGGGTAAAAAAAATTGGATCTTCATAATCCAGCCTTCAATTCGTTTATCAGTCTAATCTTCAACTTATAACAAAATGTTGTTTAACGTTAAAATGATTGGCAAAGCTGAAAGAGGAGAAGACCTTACCCAATAATATGGTCACTTACCGTCCTCACAGAACTCCCCACTCACGCCCTGCGGACAGCGGCATCCTCCGGTGATCGGGTCACAGGTCCCTCCGTTTTTACACTTACAGGTCAGGCTGCAGTTCTGGCCATAGGTGCCTTCTGGGCAAGCTGCGTTCCAACACACAGAAGCGGGAAAATGTTAGAATCTGGTCAATGAATCATGACAGCGCTGACACGCTCAGATGGGCGCCATCATTCAAGCAGCATGCAAATCCCCTGTAATTGTTTTAATTCTCTGTTTACAGGAAAGTCAGGGCCAGGAACCCCTTCATTTATCAAGCTGAGAAAATTCCTATTATGACTTCCAGAGAGATTGCTGGAGAACAATAGAAGGGAGTACAGAAAACTGACGGGGGAACTCCGGCCAAACAGCATAATGCCGGATGGCTGAATCTCATGTATATGGACTGATTTACTTATCACAAGATTTGTAAGATACGGTCATTCATATAACATTAGGATCCACCAGCCTCAGCTGTGTTATGTGGATTGGGAGTGGACAAGACTTTCCAAAAGCTGTAGTTCTACAGATTCTGTGACTTTGCATCCTGTCTCTTCTTTAGGCTACCACACTGGTGGTGCCCACTATGATGTCCCCCCATGCTCCACACTGGTGGTGCCCACTATGATGTCCTCCCATGCTCCACTCTGGTGATGTCCACTATAATGTCCTCCCATTCTCCACTCTGGTGGTGTCCACTATAATGTCCTCCCATTCTCCACTCTGGTGATGTCCACTATAATGTCCTCCCATTCTCCACTCTGGTGGTGTCCACTATAATGTCCTCCCATGCTCCACTCTGGTGATGTCCACTATAATGTCCTCCCATTCTCCACTCTGGTGGTGTCCACTATAATGTCCTCCCATTCTCCACTCTGGTGATGTCCACTATAATGTCCTCCCATTCTCCACTCTGGTGATGTCCACTATAATGTCCTCCCATTCTCCACTCTGGTGATGTCCACTATAATGTCCTCCCATTCTCCACTCTGGTGGTGTCCACTATGATGTCCCCCCCATGCTCCACTCTGGTGATGTCCACTATAATGTCCTCCCATTCTCCACTCTTGTGATGTCCACTATGATGTCCCCCCCATGCTCCACTCTGGTGATGTCCACTATAATGTCCTCCCATTCTCCACTCTGGTGATGTCCACTATGATGTCCTCCCATGCTCCACTATGATGCTCTCCAATGTGTGATATCCACTATGATGTCCTCCCATGCTCCATACTGATGATGTCCACTGTGATGTCCTCCCATGCTCCACATTTCTTAATATCCACTATGAAGCCCTCCCATGCTTCCCTCTGGTGATGTCCACTATGAAGCCCTCCCATGCTCCCCTCTGGTGATGTCCACTATGATGCCCCCCATGCTCCATCTGGTGATGTCCACTATGATGTCCACTATGATGTCCTCCCATGCTCCCTTCTGGTGATGTCTACTATGATGCCCTCCAATGTGCCACACTGGTGATATCCACTATGATGTCCTCCCATGCTTCATACTGATGATGCCCACTATGATGTCCTCCAATGCTCCACGTTTCATGATATTCACTATGATGCCCTCCCATGCTCCATACTGATGTCGTCCACTATGATGTCTTCCCATGCTCCACATTTCTTAATATCCACTATGAAGCCCTCCCATGCTCCCCTCTGGTGATGTCCACTATGATGCCCCCCATGCTCCATCCGGTGATGTCCACTATGATGTCCTCCCATGCTCCCTTCTGGTGATGTCTACTATGATGCCCTCCAATGTGCCACACTGGTGATATCCACTATGATGTCCTCCCATGCTTCATACTGATGATGCCCACTATGATGTCCTCCAATGCTCCACGTTTCATGATATTCACTATGATGCCCTCCCATGCTCCATACTGATGTCGTCCACTATGATGTCTTCCCATGCTCCACATTTCTTAATATCCACTATGAAGCCCTCCCATGCTCCCCTCTGGTGATGTCCACTATGATGCCCCCCATGCTCCATCCGGTGATGTCCACTATGATGTCCTCCCATGCTCCCTTCTGGTGATGTCTACTATGATGCCCTCCAATGTGCCACACTGGTGATATCCACTATGATGTCCTCCCATGCTTCATACTGATGATGCCCTCCAATGCTCCACGTTTCATGATATTCACTATGATGCCCTCCCATGCTCCATACTGATGATGTCCACTATGATGTCCTCCCATTCTCCACTTTTGCGATGTCCACTATGATGTCCTCCCATGCTCCACTCTGGTGATGTCCACTATGGTGCCCTCCCATTCTCCCCACTGGTGATGCCCACTATGATACACTGGTGATGCCCACTATGATATACTCCCACACTCCACACTGGTGATGCCCACTATGATATCCTCCCATTCTCCACATTGGTGATGACCACCAAGATGTCCTCCCATGCTCCACTCTGGTGATGCCCAGTATGATGTCCTCCCATGCTCCACTCTGGTGATGCCCAGTATGATATCCTCCCATGCTCCACACTGGCTATGCCACTATGCAGATTCCATTCCTTTCCACTGAACTAGCCTGCAAAGGCACTCCCCGCTGCAAGTCTGACTTTCAGCTAACATTTGCCAACTGACTATAGCAGATATGGGATTACAACATTAACTTAAAGCAGAACTCCAGCCAAAAAATAAATAATTGATTAAAAAAATAAAAACAACAAAATGAGCACTTGCTGTAATATTCACCTTCAATTCAGATATTTCCCCTATGTTTACATCAGGGCTGAGGCCCCTTGAGAGGAATACTGAGGCAGGAAGCTGTGTACAGCACCCTGCCAGTCCCTCCCACCAGCCATGATCTGCCAGCATTGCATAGAGAAGAACAGAGACCTGGTGATAACATCACGGGGTCTAAAAAATTGCAAATGTAAAGAAATTGGAAAGGTTTTAATAATAAAAAATATCATTGGCATGCTGATAAGGGGGGGAGGGAGGAACCATGGTAGGCAAACTATAAACGAATAAAATTTTGGCTTTAATACCGGGAAATGTTTGTCAATCACACGAGGATTCTTCAAACTTGCCTTTATTTTTCATGTATGGGGGAGGATAAGCGCCCGATAATAACACGCTGTATTCTCTTTTAATGTAAAAGGCATGTTACTAAGCCACCCAAGCCTCTTCTTCATGCTAAACTTAACGCCAATTTGTTGCTAATTCCCCCAATTATTCCAAGTATGTAAACGGTTTACACCGTCACTCGGTTATTGGCAATGTGACGCCGGAGAATAACAGCAAACATTGTCTCTGGAGGAAACCCATGATTTATGAGCGCACATAGAAAGTAAACTCTGCCTTTAACACTCTTAATTTTTTTTTTTCCAAATGCCAAAAAAAAAATCTCAATGAGATTTCCTTTTCCATACAATCATTAATTACATGATAAAAAAACAATTTGAAAAAAGCTGTACCAGCAGTCCCGTGTTTTGTGGGCCTCCCATAAACAAGAATGCTCAGCCAGCCAAGTCTTCTTGTTTATGTCCACAGAGAGGGATGGAAAGCAACCCCTTATTACAAAAGCCATATATCTGGGGGGATGGGATCTACCAAGTCCATCTAGTCCAACAGCCTGTTTGGTCCATAGACGGATGCAGAACTTTGGTTGCAAAGTCCAGCCCTTAGGGCATTATTCCAGTCACCGACACCAACAATGGGGCACTATACCTCCCACCAACACCAATGATGGGGCACTATTCCTCCCACTGACACCAATGATGGGGCACTATTCCTCCCACTGACACCAATGATGGGGCACTATTCTTCCCAATGACATCAATGATTGGGCACTATTCCTCCCATTGACTCCAATGATGGGGCATTATTCCTCCCACTGACACCAATGATGGGGCACTATTCCTCCCACTGACACCAATGATGGGGCACTATTCCTCCCACTGACACTAATGATTGGGCACTATTCCTCCCACTGACACCAATGATGGGGCACTATTCCTCCCACTGACACCAATGATGGGGCACTATTCCTCCCACTGATACCAATGATGGGACACTATTCCTCCCACTGACAACACTGATGGGGCACTATTCCTTCCACTGATACCAATGATGGGGCACTATTCCTCCCACTGATACCAATGATGGGGCACTATTCCTCCCACTGATACCAATGATGGGACACTATACCTCCCCACTGATACCAATGATGGGACACTATACCTCCCCACTGACACCAACGATGGAGAATTATTCCTCCGTCTGACACCAAAGATGCTGCATTGTTTACTCCCACTGGCTCTAGTCCGGCCCCCCTAAAGTTTGAAGGTCAATAAACTGGCCTTTTGTTTAGAGAGTTTGGGGACCCCTGCCCTAGACAAAAATGAACAATTGACCCTTGAAATGCAGGCACAGCCCCACTGCCAGAGCAAACCTTATATTCTGTTGCCCGGAGTTGGGCTTTAAGGTCATTATTTTGCCTTCCTCTGGATCTACTGTGGGTATAGGGTTGTGTATACAGAGGCTTTTTTATTTATTTCCAATGATTTACCTCGTTCTGCTTGTTGAACTTGGTGAACTTCTTCGGGTGTCTTTTTTTATACCTGACTAACTATATAAATATGTAAAATCAGTCACAAGGTTTCAAAATGAATCCCCATGCAAATAAAATAAAATGGCCAAGTATTCATATTTCCATTGGAAAGAACAGCCGCTCACAGCAAATTCCTGAAAACTAAGCGCTGACACCGCAAGAAGGCAACGTTCCTGGAGAACGCGGCTTGAACCCAATTCAGAGATCCCGGCGGGTAGAAGATATAAACGGAACGAAAACTTCAATGCCCAAGAATATCCGAAAATCAAACCGCGGTACGCGAGGGCTCCAAACATCAGATCCAAGGATCGTCCTGGAAGAGGATGGCTTCTATTTTAAGATGGAAACCTGGACAGCCAACGTGCCGGATAAACAAAAAGAGGGAATTGGAGATGAAAAGAAAGGTGGCTGCATAGCCAAACCAAAGCAGGAGCACCAAGTCAGGCCAACATTAAAGGCCAAGTTCACACTTTTTTTTAGAAAAAGTGACCTAAATGGCCCCTGTAGGCTGAAACACGTTGTGCATTTTTATAAAAAAATGTTTTTACTGTAAGTACATGGAAGCGTGGCCAAAAACTCCCAGAGTTAGAGGTCAATTTACTAAAAAGTCACACAACAAGTACATTCGTTCTGTGCAAATTGAGCAAAAACAAATGTTCTTTAGGCTATTTCCTCTTCTGAACAAATGTACTTTTATTATGGACAGTAATAAAATATTACATTATGGCCACTAGATGGAGCTGAGGAGCAGAGGTCATAAGGTCTTTGTAACAAGAGATAAAATGGAACTACGTAAGAATGCTAGAGGGAATCTGCAAACAAAAGTAACGAAGGTTACTAATTCCTCTTAGAGTTCTGTAAAATTATCACATTGTATTTCTTTTTACAAATACAAATGTATTTCCTATGCTCCTCAGCTCCATCTAGTGGCCTAAAGTGGAGTTCCACCCAAATGTGTGACTTCTGTTTTAAGGAAGGTGACCCCCTTGGCATGTCATATTTTGGGGGTGGGCCGGGGACTCTGTTTTCACAGGGTCCCCTTCCACCCCTGGAGCCGTGGCTCTGGAAGGAAGTTCACCCCCCCCTCCCTCTTGGCGATCTTCTGGGACACGTCACAGGCCCCAGAAGATACGCCGGTCATTCACAAGGCGCAACGTGACTTGCGCATGTGTAGTGCGCGCCCGGCTTTGAAGCCAAAGCCGGGTGCCCACACTTGTGATGCGGGCGCCGCCGAGGGGAGGGGGAGAAGAGCGAGCCCTCGAGCGACCGCAGCGCTGGAGCTTGGGTCAGGTGAGTGTCCAATTGTTAAAAGTCAGCAGCTACACTTTTTGTAGCTGCTGGCTTTTAACTGGGTGGAACTCCGCTTTAATGTTGTCAATGTAACAATTCTAGAGAACGCTAGAGGGAATTAGCAAACAAAGGTGACCAGTGATTACTAATTCCCTGTAGCATTTTGTAAAATTGTTACATTGTATCTCTTGTTACAAAGATGTATGTGTTTCCTATACTCCACAGTTCCATTTATTGGCCATAATACCATTGATATAACAATTCTAGAGAAAGCAACAGGGAATTAGCAAATACGTGTAATCATTGGTTACTAGTTCCCTCTACAGGGATAAGCAATTAGCGGACCTCCAGCCAGGGGCGTAACGATAGGGGTTGCAGGGGTTGCGATTGCAACCGGGCCCCATGCTCCAGGGGGCCCATGTGCCTCCCTTGTACATCTGAATAGGAGGGATGGTGGGGATGGCATTTAGAGGAACCAAGATGGCAGAAAGGGGGCCTGCTGCAGGACCATAGTAAAGGGACCCGCAATGGGAGTAAAGGGCCTCAGGATCAGCTGGAAGAGGGAAGGGCCGTGGGCCAGGGGTCAGGGGGGCCCTTCATAATTTCTTGCACCGGGGCCCTGAAGGTTCTAGTTACGCCTCTGCCTCCAGCTGTTGCAAAACTACAAGTCCCATCATGCCTCTGCCTCTGGGTGTCATGCTTGTGGTTGTCAGAGTCTTGCTATGCCTCATGGGATTTGTAGTTCTGCAACATCTGGAGGTCCACTAATTGCACATCCCTGCAAGTAGCATTTTCTAAAATTGTTATATTGTATCTTTATACAAAGACTTCTGTGTTTCCTCCGCTCCATCTAGTGGCCATAATACGGCCACTGTAACAATTCTAGAGAATGACAGAAGTAGCAAATGCATTTAATCAATTGTTACCAATTCCCTCTAGTATTCTCTAAAATGATTATATTTACAAAGACTTATGTATTTCCTATGCGCCTCAGCTCCATCTACTGACCATAATGCAATTGGTTTAACAATTCTAGAGAACATTAGAGGGAATTAGCAAACAAAGGAAACCGATGATTACTAATTCTCTATAGCGTTTTGTAAAATTGTTACATTGCATCTCTTGTTACAAAGATGTATGTGTTTCCTATTCTCCTCAGCTCCATCTAGTGGCCATAAAAACATTGATTTAATCAATGGAACCCCACTTGCTCCTGTGATGTTGGGAGTGAGCCTCTAATGACAGCAGTGCCATAGACCTTGGGCAGGACACTATGGAGTTTTTTGACCAAGCTTCTGAGGATTGGGGGGGGTGGGGGACTACTGGTATGCATTTACATCAAACAACATTTTACAAAACTGCACAATGTATTTCAACCCAGTTGTGTGCAAAGGTTATACTTCTAAAACTTAGTCTTCAACCTCAGCTTCTATAAGGTGACACCATCTTCTGCTTTGACTGGACCTGGATCTATACCAGGGGTCTCCAAACTTTCTAGACAAAGGGACAGTTTACTGTCCTTCAGATTTTGAGGGGCTGGAATTTGGCATTCGGGAGTGGAAAATGCCCTGGCATTAATAGGAGTACATGATGTCCTATCATTGTTATCGTTGGGAGGAATCGTGCCCCATTGTTGATATCAGGGGATGGAATATAGCTCCATCATTGGTGTCAGTGGGAGGAATAGTGCTCCATCATTGGTGTCAGTGGGAGGAATAATGCCCCATCATTGATGTCAGTGGGAGGAATAGTGCCCCATCATTGGTGTCAGTGGGAGGAATAGTGCTCCATCATTGATGTCAGTGGGAGGAATAGTGCCTCATTTGGTGTCAGTGGGAGGAATAGTGTCCCATCATTGGTATCAGTGGGAGGAATAGTACCCCACCATTGGTATCAGTGGGAGGAATAGTGTCCCATCATTGGTATCAGTGGAAGAATAGTGCCCCATCTTTGGTATCAGTGGGAGGAATAGTGCTCCATCATTGATGTCAGTGGGAGGAATAGTGCCCCATTGTTGATATCAGGGGATGGAATATAGCTCCATCATTGGTATCAGTGGGAGGAATAGTGCCCCATCATTGGCTTCAGTGGAGGGAATAGTGCCCGATCTTTGTTGTCAGTGGGAGTTATAGTGCCCCATCACACATCATTGGTGTCAATGGGAGGAATAGTGTCCCATCATTGGTATTAGTGGGAGGAATAGTGCCCCATCATTGGTATCAGTGGGAGGAATAATGGCCCATCATTGGCATCAGTGGGAAGAATAGCTGCCCTATCTTTGGTGTCAGTGGGAGGAATAATGCCCCAAGGGCCAGATAAAAGCAGGCAAAGGGCCACATTCAGCCCAGGGCCACCGTTTGGCGAACACTGCTCTATAGGAAGACACCATTCTTTAATCTGATGGTTTGACAGACAAGTGATCTTCGGAACCTGAAGTTACCATCTTTCTCTCCTCTGTGAAGTTTATCCCAGAGTGAAGTAATTGACCAAGGTCACACACGCTCTTCCAGCTACATTATAAACATGACTTCATTTTTCACCATCCCCTATAATCAAGATGACAGCGCACTGAAGAAATGGACGTCGTGTTTAAGTTTTCCTGATATGATTCACCCAGAAAAACCTCCTTGGTTTGACGGATGTTTTGTCTGCAGGACTCGCGGCTATTTCGCCTCTCTGTATGAAGCACTTAGCGTTGTAGGTTCAGTCTCCCGATTCAGAGCACATTGCCTCAATTTAGGAGAGTTTCCTTTAACACGGAGTACAGAGAGATGATTGACGATCGCCCTCAGCCGTGTGATTATGGATCGGCTTGTCCGCTTATAGTCTTTTATACAGCTTAGGTTTGCAGCGTTCTATAGACTCAGAACACTATGAGAAGTCTCATAGAGTTGATATTATTATTACTATTACAGCGCCGTCAATTTACGCAGTGCTTTACATATATAGTGTATTGTACAGCAGAGTTTCTCAACCAGGGTTCCGTGGAACCCTAGGGTGCCTCCAGAGGTTGCTAGGGGTTCCTTGAGCGATGGTCAATTTCTACCTCTCAGATAGAAAATTGGGGGGTAATTCTTCCCAATGACCACAAGGGTAAGGAGCATTCTTCCCATTGACCATCACACTAATGTCTCATGAGTTGTAGATTTTTAATTTTTACCAGGGGTTCCCTGAGACCGGAGAATTATTTCAAGGGTTCCTCGGTATTGAAAAGGTTGAGAAAGGCTGTTGTACAGTCACATGATAGGATATGTAGCTCTGCTGTACCCTATCAGCTGGTAGAAATGAGGGCGACTCTACCTGGGGATTCTGAATTTTAGTCTCACTTTCATTTCCTTAAGGTGTTCCATTCCCCAAGTGACAAAATATTTTGCCCCGTCTTCCTAGGTGCTGAGGATTGCTGTGAGATCAGACAGGGCACCCCTCCTCCCTCCGCGACGTCCAATAACGCAGCTAGGAAGGAGATGAAGGATTTGACAGGTAGCACTTTTCTCAGGTTTCAAGCACTTGCCATCTGGACTAGAAGATTTTAGCTGGCAAGGCCACCTCCCCCTGCATTCCTTGTGAGATGCTTCTGTAGGCGGGGTGCAGCGTGGTGCGGTGGCAATAACGCATGCAGTCCAAGTGCAATGAAAGTACAGTACTTGTATTGAAATAATGCAAAGACAGTTCACAACACACCTGGTGGGAAGACAGCCCACACGGGAACACTCACAGGTCCAACAGCACGTAGAGAGCAGGTTTCAGCCGAACTGACAGTGCATGTTAAGAGGGGTAGAATCAGGCCGTCTCGTGCCCCAAGTGGGAAGATGTCCAGAGAGGTTGTACACCCTACGCTTTTCCTCCTTGTCAGGAACATTTTAGTTCTGTCCCTACCAGGCGGATTACCCATCCCTACTCTATCCACTCGCAAAATGTGTGCCAAGCCTGGGAGCCAGCGCTTTAAATAGGCTCTGCCTAAACCAAGATAGCTGCCAGAGTCACATGGGGTGGCAGCATCTAACCGGATAGCATCCCCAGAGATCCAGGAAACCATAGAGGAACCACGTTGTTCTTGACTTCCTTTCCAACTGTACCACCGCTGCACATGAACACCAGTAGACTGCACCTGCCTACACTTGTGTTGAGCAGGTGCTTGGAGATTAAGAAAAGTGTCATCTGTCAAAGAAGATATATCCTTGCTAGCTGCATTGTCAGATGGCCTTGGAAGGAGGAGGGGATCCCTGCCGTTAGCCTCAGTGTCTGGCTAAGGCACCTTGTCGGATTATCCTTCTCTGCCAATGTGTACTATCTGCCTTCACTGTTGACCTTGGCTTGGATTGCTGAGCACGCATTTTCCTACTGAGCAAGTACCTCTCTCCCCGAATGTTGCTGACTTCTGCCTATTCCAGACTCTGCTTCTACCCACGTTCTGGTGTCCTTCCTCCCAGCTATCACTTGACCAGGTTTGAGACCTGACTCCATCCTCAACTGGACTTGAAATAGAGCCAGAGATGACAAGCGGGGCTTCTTGCACAGGTCCCATCCCAGCAACCCTGGATGTTGAAACAGGGTCTGCAGGGGCAAAGGAAAGGCACAAGTGACATCTCCACAGTGCATCTTCAGCTGTACTTCTGCTCGTACCCGCACTCCCACGTTCCTGCTCACAGTGTCCACACCTTGGCACTTGTGACTTTATTAAACCCATGCAGACCCTGTCTCAACGTCCAGGGGTGCTGAGACAGGAACTGTACAGGAGGCCACCCTCATCATCTAAGTCTCTGCATACAGGTATGTGACACTCAAACAGAACAGAGCAAAATGGGATAAAGTCTTCGTTAAAGTTTTCCTATACCATGAACAAAATATATTGCAGCTTACTAGTCCTTAGATGTTGTGGCCCCATTAATTTTCTCTTATCAAGCTTTTTTCTTGGTGACCCTTCCAGTAATACACTTTCTTCCTAGGGAGACAACACTCACCCTACTGTATCTATAGAGAAGCAGCATTGTCACCATAGGACAGGAAGTGTTTTATGACTACATCTTCCCCTCTCTTCTTCTCCATAACAGAAGGTAGAAGTTCTGTAGTCGACACGGGAGAACTGGTAACCACATAACTCATAGAAATGGAGCAGAGGCAGAAAGCACAGAACAAATTCAGCTCCTTGGATTTCCTGCAGGATCAACAGGCACTTACTAAACAGAAATACCAAAACACTTTCAATGTCTATTTAAAACTAAAAACAGGGACCAAATAAAAAAAGAAATTAGGGTTTGCGTACACTTTAAAAGGTATCTAAAGGCAAAACATTTTCATTTGGAAAGAGTAGGGAATGAAAAAAGCCCCCATCAGTTATAAATGTAACAGGAACTAAAAGGAAATAGAGGGAAATCCTCTTCTACTTGTCACCAGAATAAGTGCCCCTATTGGAAATTTTCCTTCCCCCTCCTATTCCAGTACAAGTCTGGCAGTACAGGAAGCCAATTCATGTGCTGACAAGATCATTCTGATAGGAGGAGAGTGACCGAGAGATGAGGTCATGCCTCTTTCACCGTCCAGTTACAGGTTGGGGGCTCGTCCGGGACAACCTAGTTGAATGATACTAGCCATCAGACTGAGGACATCTAGTGGGAAAAAAAAGTACTGCGGCAGAAATCTCTAGATTGAAGATGAATATTGCAGAACTAGCTGGTTTTGTTCTATTCTCTATTTTAATGGGCTATTAAATTTATCTTGGTATTTTTTGGCTTGAGCTCTGCCACAAAATTCACAATGCAAATAGAGTTTGTTAGAAATGTAATAGGTTACCTCAAGAAAGTGTAGCCTCAGTACTTACTCTGATTGCATATGAGTCCAGTCCATCCAGCAGCACACGCACAGCCATTCTGCTCCGTGTTACACGCTCCTCCGTTCTGACAGTCATCACATGTCAAGGTGCAGTCTGGACCAAATGAACCCTCAAAGCAAACTGAAATTTCCAAATAAATAACAATGATAACCCAAATAGTCTAATCTTGTTAAAAGTAATGTACAGTAGTGTTGTATATGTTTTAATCATTTATTAAAAATGCAAAAAAAAAATAACTAAAAAAAAGAAACAAAAACTAAACAGTATGTCCAGCCAACGCTTTTTTTATTAGCTTTGGAAAGAGTGGAAAAGGCTTAGAACCCGTCAAGTTTTTGCTCCTATCTAGGGTTCCGTCTTCTCACTTCCTGTCCTTCTGACAACATTTTTAAAAGACAGGAAGTGAGGAGAAATCTGCCAGATTTGTATTTGTTTCCATCCCTGTTGTAGCCCACTGCTTGCATCAAGGTTTTTGAAAGGATAGAGGCAGGGGGCTGTGATGTTTTTAGGAAGCTATGCACACCGCCTTGCTTTCCTCTTCCGCCAGCCATCATCTGCCTGCTTTGCATAGAGAAGCGAATGGACCAAGCGATGACATCAATGAATCTAACATAAATTAGGTAATGAAAACAAAAATGTTCAACTTATAAATATCATTGGCATGTCCATGTGGAGGGAAAGGAGGGACGAGGAAAAGCAAAATATAAGCCGATTAAACCTCAGCTTAAAAGATTCTGCACATACAGTACACGTTGTTATGTTTTCCTTCACTTCAGCTTCAATGATGATTGCGGTTTGCTTGTTTCCAGATGGATTTTAATAATGGGAGCTCTGGTTTAAATATACTAAATAAACAATTACTTAAAATATTATTAAGACCACCCATGCTTTAAAGAAAACACATTTATCCAATTTTAAGAGGAGGATTTAACTCCCCACTTAAACAAGCAGCGTTTCTCAAATATGAGAATGAGAGATGTCCATCTTGGTTACCAAAGTTCAGCTATACAGTTATAAGTGAGAAATATTCCAAAGTATAATTGATAAAAGATAAATAGAAAAACTATACAGTGAGAAAGTATTTGGAGGGTCATTTTGGGTGATCTTCTGCTCTGAAATGATTTTAAAGCAGCCCGCAATTGCTAAGATGCAGAATTACCATCGCTGAGGACAGAGAATCCAGGTGGTGGTTGGTTAGTCAAAGAATTGTTCATGTAATGCTATATGAAGATGTCACCAAAAACTACAATCATGACGGCGATTGCTCTGGGGTCCAAGGAGTATGTAAGCATTCTTCTAATGGACTCAAGATGGAGCAAACAGGTTCTGGTGAATAGTTGAAGAAGGTACTCAAAACTTCTGCTAGAAGGCAAAGAAGAAGGGAGGAGGCCCAAAAAATGTCCAGGCAAGCTTATAGCAGGCACCCCATGAATGACCAGGGATGCTCTTCATGGGAACTCCAAGAAGGAAAATGCAGGTTTCTTGTACGAACAAGAAGAAAAACAAGTCAAGTTCCTGATGAGAATCTCAAGAAAGACCAGTTTGTCTTACTTTGAGCTGGTACAAGATTTTGTTTCAGCTCTAATAATTATTGGTCAGTTTCGGACCCCTTTTTTTCAAAAAATGTAATTCCTCAGCTCAGTGAATAGTCCAAGAACATGTAACGTCTGGTAGAAAGCTTAGAAGAAGGGAGGAGTCTATTAATGGGCCCAAAAATGACCAGGCAAGCTACTACAGGCGGTCCCCTAGTTACAAACATTCGACTTATGAACGACTCCTACTTAGAAACGGAGGGAGACAACAGGAAGTGAGAGGAAATCTCCCCCTAGGAAGGGAAATTCACTACTGTAAGAGTTATTATGGGAAAAAAGATGACTCCATTGATGCTTTATCACCAATCCTTGTTTCCACAACAACCCGAAATTTTCAAAATCCAATTATCATTGGGACAGGAAGTGAGGTAAAATTTTCTGAACAGAAACACAGACAGCAAAACAAACATTACAGGGGTGTTACCCCTTCCCTATGCTATCCAAAAAGTGTAAAAATATGTTTTTTTGGCTGAAGCTACACTTAAAAAATGTACCTGTTCCGACTTACAAACAAATTTGACTTATGAACAAACCTACAGTCCCTATCTTGTTTGTAACCCAGGGACCGCCTGTAATATGCAACCCATGAAGGAACAGGCATGCTCCTCATGGCAACCTCAAGAAGGACCAGGCATACTTCTTTCACAAACCAAAAGAAGGAACAGACAGGCTCCTGATAGGAACCCCAAGAAGGTCCATGCAGGCCCCTGGTGGGAACCCCAAATAGGTACAGGCCAGCTCTTAGAAGGAACCCTAAGGAGAATCAGGCAGGCTTCTTCTGGTGAGAACCCCAAGAAAAACAAGGCAAGTTTCTGATGAGATTCTCAACAAAGACCCATTAGTCTTACCTTCCACCAATATACGATTTTGTTTCAGTTCTAACAATTATTGGTCAGTCTTGGACACTTTTTAAAAAATGTAATTCCTCAGTTCCGTGAATAGTCCATGAAGGTACAGGTAACTTCTGCTATAAGGTATAGAGCAAGGGAGGAGTCGATTAATGGGCCCAAAAATAGCCAGGCAAGCTTCTAGAAAGCAACCCATGAAGGACCAGGCATGCTCCTCATGGGAACCTCAAGAAGGACCAGGCAGGCTCCTTGTAGGAACCTGAAGGTGGAACAGGCAGGCTCCTGATAGAAACCCCAAGAAGGTTCATGCAAGCCACTGTTGGGAGCCCCAAGTAAGAACAGGCAGGCTTTTGGTAGAAACCCTGAGTAGGGCCAGGCAGGCTCCTGACAGGAATTTTAAGAAGTACCAGGCAGGCTTCTGGTAGGAACCCCAAGGAGAACCAGTAAGGCTTCATAATAGAACAGACAGGCTCCTGGTGGGACCCCAAGAAGCACTAGGCATGCTCCTCATGCGAACCTCAAGAAAGACCAGGCAGGCTCCTTGTAAAAACCAGAAGGACCAGGCAGGCTACTTGTAAAAACCTGAAGGAGGAACAGGCAGGCTTCTGATAGGAACCCCAAAGGAGAACCAGTAAGGCTTCATAATAAAACAGGCAGGCTACTGGTGGGACCCCAAGAAGGGCTAGGCATGCTCCTCATGGGAATCTGAAGAAAAAACAGGCAGGCTCCTTGTAGAAACCCGAAGAAGGAACAAGCAGGCTTCTGATAGGAATCCCAAGAAGGTCCATGAACGCTACTAATAGGAACCCAGAGTAGGACCAGGCAGACTCCTTGCAGGAATCCCAAGAAGAATCAGTCAGGATCCTGGTGGAATCCCCAAGAAAAGCAAGTCAACTTCCTGATGAGAACCTCAAGAAAGACCCAGTAGTCTTACTTTCAGCCGGTACAAGCTTTACTTTCAGCTCTAACAATTATTGTTCAATTTTGGCCACCTATTTAAAAACACATAATTCCTCAGCTCAATGATGCCAGTGTTTCTGTCTTTCAGTATATATCCACTGTGGCAAAGTGTTGCCCTGCCAGGGTCTAAATGGTAGGGATAGCCCAGGATTCTCAACCTGGCAGGTTGAGGGGCTCCGGAGGCGTTGCACGTTTAAGAGAAAACTGGCTTTTCTGTTTCCTCAGTGTTGTTTAAAGTCCACTTTGGGATCTGGAGACCGGGGATTTCGCAGAGATCTGGGTGGGATGAAATCCCCAGTCCTCGGTCCGGGTTTTGTGACCTACCAGGACACTGATTGTCCAGCTGGGTGGGGGCCTGTTAAGAGCAGTCAGGACCAGGCTTCTGGGGCACACACTCTGGGAAGACTAGCCAGGAGGGCTCTGATCCTTATAGCCAGGAGGGCTACTGATTGCTTCCTAGCCAGGAGGGCTACTGATCCTTATAGCCAGGAGGGCTACTGATCGCTTAATAGCCAGGAGGGTTACTGATCGCTTATGAGCCAGATGGCTGAGTTTAGTATTTCTGGATGTTGATGGTGACAACCCCTGCGAGGGAAACCCTTTTAATTGTTATTTTGAGCTTTCTTTTAAGTAAACATGGGCTACCATGCCCTCAAACAGAGATCCTGGCTGTCGTGGACTCACTAAAAACGCACCTACCACGAGAGCTGAACACCCCTATGCCACACCACATTTCAATCAATTTATCAGACAACGCATTTTCCAGCACCCATATCTCCAAGTCATGCTTTTGTTTGTATGAAAATGTCATCTTTTGTCTCATATTTATCACTTTTAAGAAGAACAGACAGTGTGCTGACACATGCTAAGGAAATAAAAACATTAAAAAGACAATATTTCTGTGGCAGATTACCGAATGATTCAGACAGGGTGTGCTCGCCACGAGCTTCTGCTTCTTCATCTTCATCATACTCATCATCAAATATCTGGGGGAACTCATCTCGCAGCAGTGTCACTTGAGGAAGAGAGTTTTCCACGGGGCGCTGGCCACCTCCTGCACCCTGCAAGGCTGGGAAAAAAGGAAACACGTAAAAACCAAGAACAGAATGATATCCAAGAATCTTCTACACAAGGAAGTTTCTTAAAGCAGACTTTCACTCATACAAAACCCCACCTCCATGGGCGTCCGCAGGTAGGGGCAAGGGGGGGTAATTGCCCCCCCCTGGAATCAGGCATCAGATCAGGGGTTCCCCATTAGGTCCTTATCCTCTTGAGCCATGTATGCAGTTTCTGACAGTCTCTTGGGCCATGTATGCAGTCTCTGACCACCTATAGTAAGACAAGAACCAAAAATGCACAAAGGAAAAAAGGGTCGGAACGTCCCACGTCCTCCACCGGTCGCGGGGCACCTTTTGAGAGAAGGAGTTCACTGTGACGACGCTCTACTCAAGGGGGTCTATAAACTACTACTCATACTACTTCTACTTCTTCGTCTTCGAGCACCGCTCGTGTGGGACAGACTTAGTAAGCCATTAGACGGTGTCTTTATAACAGAAAAATTACAAAAATAAAGG
>BLSH010437729.1:1890186-1936953 GCA_018402905.1 Glandirana rugosa
TTTTACTTGATTTTAATTTATTTTCCCTATCCCCATTTATTTGTAGGGCACTTGCCCTACAAAGAAGGTGATTTTAGAACAGTTATATGGCTTCTACCGTTAATTAATACTTTTCAGACACAGTTTGAAGATGATCCACATTCACCTCCATTTTTGCTTTTTTTATGTTTTTATTTTTTTAAAAATATTTACAGTTATTTCCCTGTCCCCATTTTTTTGTAGGGCACTTGCCCTACCCTTACCCCCATTTTACTTCCTTTTGCAGCCCTCTGGGGCTTTCCAGGACTTTCCTACAGCCATTTTTGTGCCTAAAAGTTCGGGTCCCCATTGATTTCAATGGGGTTCGTTGTCCGTGCGATCGTTCGGGTTCCGTCCGGACCCGGACCCGGACTTTGTCACGAAGTTCGGACGGACCAGCAGAACCCGAACTTCCAGGTGTTCGCTCAACTCTACTCAGGAGAAAAAAAAAAAAAAGGATAAAGCGTCTTCAGATCTTTTTATCTGTAAAAGTCTCCGGGGAATGGATGGACTTTGCCGGCTTGAACTACGGCAGAGCCGGCTTTGGCTAAATGCTTTCATTTGGCTTTATAGAAAGCAAGACTCTTCTTTCTTTTTTTTTTTTTTTTTACATTTTAGATGGCTATGCTTAAAGCGTTTGTTACCCCAACACTTCATATTCCTAACATGGGGCTGCTCTACCATGAACTGCTATGAGAAAGTCTCCTGTTCTCTTTGTATCGCTTCCTTTGTGCGAAATCCCTGGTGTTCCTGCCAGTCCCTCTGCTTTTCTATTAAAAACTGACCATGCTAAGCAGGAGAACACATCATGGTCAGTTCTCTTGCTGTGCTGGGAACTCGGTGTACTCTCCTCCAATGATCCGGTTTGTCCTGACAAGCCCCCGCTGCACAGCCATTCACTGGGAAGCTCAGTGTGCTGCTGCTTTTCCTCCCCCTAGCTCTTATGCAGCTGAGAACAGAGGGAATGTGATCACTTATAAAAAAAAAAGCATTTATAATTTTTCCAAAAGTATTGGGACACCCGCCTTTACACGCACATGAACTTGAGGCTTGTCTCCAGTATGAGGCGCCCTACACCTCTGTACAATAAATGCATGCTGTGCTGTATGGTGACTGAATTTTACTGTTCCTCTCTATCAATGGAAATGTATGGGTTGACTCAATCACTGATGTACAATACACAGAGATACACTCAGTGGTGTATCATCCATGGGTGCAGGGTGTTCACTGAACACGGGCCCTGAGGGGAGGGGGGCCCAATGTGCTCTGACCCACACTGCACCCATGGATGATCTCTCCCTGGTTGACAGCTGGGGATGATCGGTGCAGTGTGGGCTTGCAAACGGGCCCACGAATTTCATGATACGCCCTTGGATACACTATATTACCAAAAGTATTGGGACACCCGCCTTTACACGCACATGAACTTGAGGCTTGTCTCCAGTATGAGGCACCCTTCACCTCTGTACAATAAGTGCATGCTGTGCTGTATGGGGACTGCATCTTACTGTTCCTCTCTATCAATGGAAATGTATGGGTTTGACTCAATCACTGATGTACAATACAAAAAGATACACTATATTACCTAAAGTATTGGGACACATGCCTTTACACGCACATGAACTTTAATCCCATCCCAGTCTTAGTCTGTAGGGTTCAATATTGAGTTGGCCCACCCTTTGCAGCTATAACAGCTTCACCTCTTCTGGGAAGGCTGTCCACAAGGTTTAGGAGTGTCTATGGGAATGTTTGATCGTTCTTCCAGAAGAGCGTTTGTGAGGTCAGGCACTGATGTTGGATGAGAAGGCCTGGCTCACAGTCTCTGCTCTAATTCATCCCAAAGGTGTTCTATGGGGTTGAGGTCAGTTGCAGGCCAGTCAAGTTCCCCCATACCAAACTCGCTCATCCATGTCTTTATGGACCTTGCTTTGTGCATGGTGCGCAGTCATGTTGGAACAGGAAGGGGTCACCCCCAAAATCTTCCCACAAAGTTGGGGGCATGAAATTGTCCTGAATGTCTTGGCATGCTGACACCTTAAGAGTTCCCTTCACTGGAACTAAGGGGCCAAACCCAACCTCTGAAAAACAACCCCACACCATAATCCCCCTCCACCAAATGATTTGGAGGGGTGACCCAATACTTTTGGCAATATAACATGGATGAGCGAGTTTGGGGTGGAGGAACTTGACTGGCCTGCACAAAGTCCCAATAGAAGACCACTGGGATGAATTAGAGCAGAGACTGTGAGCCGGGCCTTCTCATCCAACATCAATGCTGACCTCACAAATGCGCTTCTGGAAGAATGGTCAAACATTCCCATAGACACTCCTAAACCTTGTGGACGGCCTTCCCAGACCCTATTGAACCCTACGGACTAAGACTGGGATGCCATTAAAGTTCATGTGCATGGAAAGGGAGGTGTCCCAATACTTTTGGAATGAAGGCAGAAGAGGGACTGCTGGATTTGCTTACAGAGTAGCTGAGCAACAGCACAAATTGAGGAGATGAAGATCCTAGCCAACCAATCACATGGAACAGTACAACGCCTTAGTGAGTGGTCAGCCTTGCAGCACTGGAGTCCCTGGTTCATATCCCAGTCAGGACAGCATCTGCATGGAGTTTGCATGTTCCCCCATTGGCCCTGGTGTGTCTGCATCTTACATTGCCACTACTCGAAGAGTATACTAAAGTTTTGAAAAGGTGGGAGTGCCACACCAGCTTGTATAGTCATTTAAAAGATTTATTTTGCAACATCCATCGCATTTTGGGGGTTTGGCACTCCTTAACACCTTCCCGCCCGGCCTATGGCAGATTGGCGGTGAGGCGGGCCCTTCGTCCTGAGTGGGCGCACAGCGGCGCGATCCACCAGACACAGCCGGAGACTGACCGCTATACCAGCCCACTGCCAGTATCATGTGATCGCTGTGACCAATCACAGCAGATCACATGATAATTGCAAACAATTGATGGCTTCCTTTCATGCCATCCATTGAATACAATTGTGTTGTTAGCTTTGATTGGTCACAATGGTTGCATGGTACAGATAGGGCCAATCACAACAAAAGACAGTGAATTCATCTGTTTCATTCAGTAAAAATGGTTGCTTACACCAATGAAATTCATTGGTATAAGCCATCATAAAGTGTAAAAATAATAAAAAATCCTGATCACTTCTCCAAAGTAGTACAGTGCTACTATGGTAACACTGTATTGCTCAGGTGACAGTGTGTGAAAAAAAGAAAAAATGTAGTAAAGAAAAAAAGAATTAATTTTTGAGTTTTTTTTTTTTTTTTTACATACGGTCACCAGCACAGGCGTGTGCACAGGGTGTGCTGGCTGTGCCTGGGCACACCCTAATCATCATGAGCGGTGCTGATTCCCCCTGCTTCCTGGTGTCCCCTGTCTCCCCCTGCAGTGCTGCCCGCCTCTCTCTTCTCCCACCGGCTTCTGCAGGAGATGTTTCAGGATGGATGAATGAACACAGTGAGTGATCTGTACTGATCACTCCAGAATTCACTCTTAACTGAAGTATAGTTTTTGAATGAACAGCAAGCCGCTCAGCACTTCCCATTCGTTCACCGTCTAGTGCAGTGACTGGGGTAGCTCGCTCCTCAGTCCCCTTCTCTCTCTTTAGAACCTTCATATTTCCCCCCAATTGGGCTCCTAAAGAAATTGGAAAAAAATAATAAAAAATAATATTGTAGCAAATAATTTTAAAAATATTAAAAATAAAAAACTACTGATACCCACGCATGCGTGTTTGTGCTCTGGGGTGCACACCCTAATGCAATAGGCTGCGCACACCAATGGTCATCAATCAGTGTCCCTGATCACCGCCACACCAGTTATATGATAACGCTGGCCTGCACTGGTGACCGTATGTAAAAAAAAAAAAAAAAAAGTTTATTTATTTATTTTTTTCATTTTCCAAAAAATTGAGAGAAAAAAATAATAAAAAATAATATTGTAGAAAATAATTTTAAAAAATAATAAAAATAAAATCGACTGACTTTATCCACAGCCCTACTGATACCCACGCATGCGTGTTTGTGCTCTGGGGTGCACACCCTAATGCAATAGGCTGCGCACACCAATGGTCACCAATCAGTGTCCCTGATCACCGCCACACCAGTTATATGATAACGCTGGCCTGCACTGGTGACCGTATGTAAAAAAAAAAAAAAAAAGTTTATTTATTTATTTATTTTATCATTTTCCAAAAAATTGAGAGAAAAAAATAATAAAAAATAATATTGTAGAAAATAATTTTAAAAAATAATAAAAATAAAATCGACTGACTTTATCCACAGCCCTACTGATACCCACGCATGCGTGTTTGTGCTCTGGGGTGCACACCCTAATGCAATAGGCTGCGCACACCAATGGTCGCCAGTCTGTGTCCTTGATTACCGCCACACCAGTTATATGATAACGCTGGTCTGCACTGGTGACCGTTTGTAAAAAAAAAAAAAAAAAAAATGTTAATTCATTTTTTTTTCATTTTCCAAAAAATTGAGCGAAAAAAATAATAAAAAATAATATTGCAGAAAATAATTAAAAAAATAATAAAAATAAAATCAACTGACTTTATCCACAGCCCTACTGATACCCACGCATGCGTGTTTGTGCTCTGGGGTGCACACCCTAATGCAATAGGCTGCGCACACCAATGGTCGACAGTCTGTGTCCTTGATTACCGCCACACCAGTTATATGATAACGCTGGTCTGCACTGGTGACCGTATGTATAAAAAAATTTAATTTATTTATTTATTTTTTCATTCATGTAGCAGAATATATTTTGGCCTAAATCTATGAAGAAAGATTATTTATTTGCAAAATTTTACAACAGAAATTAAGAAAAATGCATTTTGTTTTCCAAATTTTCAGCCTTTTTGGTTTAATTAGCAAAAAATAAATACCACCAAAAGAAAGCTCTATTTGTGTGAAAAAAATGATACAAATGTCATATTTTATTTATTTATATTGGGTACTTCTATAGCCTGGGGCGTAACTAGAACCTTCAGGGCCCCGATGCAAGAAATTATGAAGAGCCCCCCTGACCCCTAGCCAGGGCACATTCCCTCTTCCCATTGATCCTGAGGCCCTTTACTCCCATTGTGGATCTCTTTTTTATGGTATCGCAGCGGGATCCTTTCACAAGTTCTGCACCCCATGGTGGTGAAATGCCAGGGTCACTATTGCAATCCTGATAGTTCCCTCACTGGTGTCAGTAGTTTTTAATTTTTATTTTAATTTTATTATTTTTTTACCATTTTATTTCTTTTACAATTTTATTTTTACATTTTTTTTTTTAGAAGCTCTGTTGGGGGGGCATTGATGAGATATCAGGGGGTCAAAAACAAAACCTCAGCCCACAATCCCCATCTGTGTGGCCTCAGCTGCACAGAATGAATGGACAGGAAAAGTTGAGTACCGAGCCTCCCATTCATTCAGAAATGGAAGTATAGTAAAAACAGTTTACTATGCTTCAGTTATGAATGAACCGATTGGTACCAATCGCTGACTCTGTCCATTCAGAAAAGGAAGGAGGCGGTAAATGACAAATTTACCGACACGTTCCCATCTCTCCATCATGACTCATCTTCTACAGGAAGGGGGAAGACAGCAGCTCTGTGAGGGGGACCAGGGAAGCACACAGGGACCCTGGGAACAACAGAAGACAAGGAAACTGGATAGGAGGGGTGGTGGGGGCAGCATATAGAGGAATCTCCTGCACTAGGAGGAAAATGGAGGAGATTCGTTCCTATAAATGCCGCCCCCGCCATCCCTCCTATCCAGGTGTATAAGGGAGGCATACGGACCCCCTGGAGCATGGGGCTCAATTGCAATTGCAGCCCCTGCAACCCCTATCGTTACGCCCCTGTCTATAGCGCTGTCAATTTACGCAGCACTTTACATATACATTGTACATTCACATCAGTCCCTACCCTCAAGGAGCTTACAATCTAAGGTCCCCAACTCACATTCACACACATACTAGGGCCAATGTAGACAGGAGCCAATTAACCTACCAGCATTTGGAGTGTGGGAGGAAACCGGAGAAACCCACGCAGGCACAGGGAGAACATGCAAACTCCAGGCAGGTAGAGATTCGAACCAGGGACCCTTTTGCTGCCAGGCGAAAGTGCTACCCACTACACCACTGTGCTGCCCCCATGGGTACAGTGTTGCATGACCGCGCAATTGTCATTCAAAGTGCTACAGTGCCGAAAGATGAAAATTGGCTTGGGCAGGAAGGGGTAAAAGTGCCCCGTATTGAAGGAGTTAAATACATTTTGGGTGTGCTTTGGAAAAATAAAATTCCTTGAAAGGACTATACAAGCTGGTGTGGCCCTCCCACCCTTTGAAAACTTTAGTAAACTCCTCAGGGGGTCCAGCAAGACCCCGCAGTTGCTGGTGAGCAGCCTCTAGACCAGGGTTTCTCAACCAGGGTTCCTCCAGAGGTTGCTAGGGGCAATGGTCAATTACTACCTCTCAGATAAGTTCCCAATGACATCATTGATCTTTTCAGCTATCTGTAAGGGGTGAATTCTTCCCAATGACCCCAAGTGGAAGGAGCATTCTTCCCATTGACCATCACACTAATGTAGATTTTTAATTTTTAGCCGGGGTTCCCCGAGACCGGAGAATAATTTCAAGGGTTCCTCAGTGTTGAAAAGGTTTGGAAAGGCTGCTCTAGGACCATCAACCACCTATTGTGCTATAACCCATCTCCATAAGGACTATACAAGCTGGTGTGGCCCTCCCATCCTTTGAAAACTTTAGTAAACTCCTCAGGGGGTCCAGCAAGACCCCGCAGTTGCTGGTGAGCAGCCTCTAGACCAGGGTTTCTCAACCAGGGTTCCCCCAGAGGTTGCTAGGGGTTCCTTGAGCAATGGTCAATTTCTACCTCTCAGATAAATTCCCAATGACACCATTGATCTTTTTAGCTATCTGTAATGGGGCAATTCTTCCCAATGACCCCAAGTGGAAGGAGCATTCTTCCCATTGACCATCACACTAATGTAGATTTTTAATTTTTAGCCGGGGTTCCCCGAGACCGGAGAATCATTTCAAGGGTTCCTCAGTGTTGAAAAGGTTGAGAAAGGCTGCTCTAGGACCATCAACCACCCATTGTGCTATAACCCATCTCCATAAGGTTCAGCGCTCCTACATCACAAAGGATCGTCAAGGGTTTGGGATGAAAATGAATGGTATAAAATATTTGTACTAAATACAGAATAATAATAATAATATATATTTTTTGTTCATTCTCTGGATCAAAGCTTCACCACAATCCAACTTACCAATACAGGTTTTCCCATCGGAATCCAGATCCAACCCTTGCGGGCACAGACAAAGGGGACCTGTGCCGCTGTGCCGGCAATCATGGGAGCATCCGCCATTGTTTATTTCACAGCTGTTTATTATCTCCATTTCTATCCCTGGGTTAGAAAGACAAATGATTAAAAGGAAGTACGGTAAGACCAATACAAGCCACTTTCTTCCCAGAGGCTAATTTAACCTTTGGCATATTGGGTTGCCATCCAAGCCCCTTGAGTTGGCCGTTGGATGGATTATCAGGTCAACGGCCAGATAAAAAACCCAATGGACAACTTAAGCAGCCCATGTCAGGCTGACAACGCTTAGTGATAACTGGGAGGCAGGGGCTTAGCTTTGTCAGCCTGCAACAGGAAGAGCTATTACTGGCAGGATCTCCAAAAAAGACACTTTGTAACAGATTCCCCAAAAAACTCTCTGCTTCAGAGAACTGGATATAGAGAGATGGGATGGAAAGCAAAGTAGAGCCTCGCTGAAACACAAGGTATCTGCATGTTCCTCTTCCATCACAAATCCACTGCCACCCCATTCATTCCTATAGATCAAGGGTCTTCAAATTGGGGCCCGGGGATGGATGTGGCCCTTTGTTTGCCTTTACCAGGTGCTTGGGACACTATACACTGAAACAAGGAACTATTCCTTCTACACCAACATTGGGGCACAAATCTTGTCACTGACCCCAACAATGAGGCACTATTCTTCCCACTAACACCAGCAATGGGGCACTATTCCTCCCACTGACACCAATGATGGGGCACTATTCCTCCCACTGACACCAATGATGGGGCACTATTCCTCCCACTGACACAAATAATAGGGCACTATTCCTCCCACTAATACCAACCATGAGGCACTATTCCTATCTCTGACCCCAATGATGGGGCACCATTCTTTTGTCTGACACCAATAATGGGACATTGTTCCTCCCACTGATACCAATGATGGGGTACTATTCCTCCCACTGACACCAATGATTGGGCAATATTCCTCCCACTGACACCAATGATAGAGCACTATTCCTCTCACTGACACTAATGATGGGGCACTATTCCTTCCACTGACACCAATGATAGGGAACTATTCCTCCCACTAATACCAACCATGAGGCACTATTCCTATCTCTGACCCCACCGATGGGGCACCATTCTTTTCTCTGACACCAATGATGGGACATTGTTCCTCCCACTGACACCAATGATGGGGCAATATTCCTCCCACTGACACCAATGATAGAGCACTATTCCTCTCACTGACACCAATGATGGGGCACTATTCCTCCCACTGACATCAATGATAGGAAACTATTCCTCCCACTGATACCAATGATGGGGCACTATTCCTCCCACTAATACCAACCATGAGGCACTATTCCTATCTCTGACCCCAACGATGGGGCACCATTCTTTTCTCTGACACCAATAATGGGACATTGTTCCTCCCACTGATACCAATGATGGGGTACTATTCCTCCCACTGACACCAATGATAGGAAACTATTCCTCCCACTGACAGCAATGATAGAGCACTATTCCTCTCACTGACACCAATGATGGGGCACTATTCCTCCCACTGACTCCAATGATGGGGCACTATTCCTCCCACTGACTCCAATGATGGGGCACTATTCCTCCCACTGACTCCAATGATGGGGCACTATTCCTCCCACTGACTCCAATGATGGGGTACTATTCCTCCCACTGACACCAATGATAGGAAACTATTCCTCCCACTGACACCAATGATAGAGCACTATTCCTCTCACTGACACCAATGATGGGGCAATATTCCTCTCACTGACACCAATGATGGGGCACTATTCCTCCCACTGACTCCAATGATAGGAAACTATTCCTCCCACTGACACCAATGGTAGAGCACTATTCCTCTCACTGACACCAATGATGGGGCACTATTCCTCCCACTGACTCCAATGATAGGAAACTATTCCTCCCACTGATACCAATGATGGGGTACTATTCCTCCCACTGACACCAATGATGGGGCAATATTCCTCTCACTGACACCAATGATGGGGCACTATTCCTCCCACTGACTCCAATGATAGGAAACTATTCCTCCCACTGATACCAATGATGGGGCACTATTCCTCCCACTGACACCAATGATGGGGCACTATTCCTCCCACTAATACCAATTATGGGACATTGTTCTTCCCACTGACACCAATGATGGAGCATTGTTCCTCCCACTGACACCAATGATGGGGCACTATTCCTCCCACTGACACCAATGATGGGGCACTATTCCTCCCACTGACACCAATGTTGGGGCACTATTCCTCCCACTAATACCAATGATGGGGCACTATTCCTCCCACTGATACCAATGATGGGGCACTATTCCTCCCACTGACACCAATGATGGGGCATTGTTCCTCCCACTGACACCAATGATGGGACACTATTCATCCCACTGACACCAATGATGGGGCACTATTCTTCCCACTGACACCAATGATGGGGCACTATTCATCCCACTGACACCAATGATGGGGCACTATTCCTCCCACTGATACCAATGATGGGACACTATTCCTCCCACTGACACCAATGATGGGACACTATTCATCCCACATTGACGCCATGGGATATTTTCACTCCCCTGCCACAGTCCGGCCCCCTCAAGGTCTGAAGGACAGTAAACTGGCCCTTTGTTCAGAAAGTTTGGAGACCCCTGCTATAGAGTAATGCATATTCTTAGCGACAGCTGGCGTCCACCATAAGTACAGCTGCTCTGAGGGAGGAATGGGGCTGTGGCCCACTATGAAGAGGGGCCAGCTGGGACCTTGTGGGAAGAAACATCGCTGGAATACGACAGAAGGTTCAGCTTGGATTTACACTTGTGGGTAAACATTTACTTGTGATTTTCTTTTAGAGAATTTTTTTTTTTTTTTGCACATTTTCAGGTGTTTTTAGCATTTTTAATTTAGCCAATGGAAAGCTAATTTCAAAGTGGAGGGGATGGTTGTGCGGCACAATTTTAATACGCTTCCATTAAAGTCTATGGGGGCTAAAAATACATGACCATACCCCAAAGAGACTTCCGTACTTTTTCTGATCATTGAGCAACAACCCATCGCTCAGAATAATATGGTGTCCATTATTGACCCATCTTTGTGGGGGGGGGGGGGGCATTTATTAAAAGTCAACTTCAAAGAGGTTATCATTTAGGTCCCATGTTAGGACAGCAGGCGGGGCCATTCAGATCATTTCCAGGAACAAAATGTAATTATTTGCATGGCTCCACCCATTATCTTAACCCCTGCCCATCGCCGCCTCCTGGCCCTTTAAGAGCTTCTTAATGCAGGGAGGCAGGCATTCGGGTCATGTTGTGCATAGTGCCTGTGGTCAGTAGGAGGAGGAATAGTTCCCCATCATTGGTATCAGTGGAAGGAATAGTGCCCCATTGTTGGTGTCAGCGGGAGGAATAGTGCCCCATCATTGGTGTCAGTGGGAGGAATAGTGCCCCATCATTGGTGTCAGTGGAAGGAATAGTGCCCCATCGTCAACATCAGTGGGAGAAATAGTGCCTCATTGTTGGTGTCAGAGGGAGAAATAGTGCCTCATCATTGGTATCAGTGGGAGGAATAGTGCCCAACGTCAACATCAGTGGGAGAAACAGTGCCCCATCATTGGTATCAGTGGGAGGAATAGTGCCCCATCATTGGTATCAGTGGGAGGAATAGTGCCCCATCATTGGTGTCAGAGGGAGGAATAGTGCCCCATCGTCAATATCAGTGGGAGGAATAGTGCCCGATTGTTGGTGTCAGTGTGAGGAATAGTGCCCCATTGTTTGTGTCAGTGGAATGAACAGTACCCCATCATCCGTATCAGTGGGAGGAATAGCGCTTCATATCTGTGGGAGGAATTTCCAAGGGTCGGATAAAGGCATGCAAAGGCCTGCATCTGGCCCGTGGGCCGCAGTTTGGAGACCACTGTTCTAGACCAGGGGTCTCCAAACTTTTTAAACAAAGGGCAAGTCTACTGTCCTTCAGACTTTAGGAGGGCCGGATTGTGGCCAGTTGGGGTAGAAAATGTCCCAAACCCTGCATCAGTGAGAATAAATACGGCCTCAGGGTTGGTGGTCAGTATGAGGAGAAGTGCCCCATCATTGGTATTAGTGGGAGGAATAGTATCTCATCATTGGTATCAGTGGGAGGAATAGTACCCCATCATTGGAGTCAGTGGGAGGAATAGTATCTCATCATTGGAGTCAGTGGGAGGAATAGTATCTCATCATTGGTATCAGTGGAAGGAATAGTGCCCCATCATTGGTGTCAGTGGGAGGAATAGTGCCCCATCATTGGTATCAGTAGGAGGAATAGTGTCCCATCATTGGTATCAGTGGGAGGAATAGTGCCCCATCATTGGTGTCAGTGGAAGGAATAGTGCCCCATTGTCGATATTATTGGGAGGAATAGTATCTCATCATTGGTATCATTGGGAGGAATAGTATCTCATCATTGGTATCATTGGGAGGAATAGTATCTCATCATTGGTATCATTGGGAGGAATAGTATCTCATCATTGGTATCAGTGGAAGACATAGTGCCCCATTGTTGAAGCCTCATATCATTGGGAGGAATAGCGCTCCAAGGGCCAGATAAAGGCCCACAAAGGTCCACATCTGGCCCCCGGGCCTCAGTTTGGAGACCCCTGGTCTATCACCTAAAATGCCAATAAAATACATTTACATTGTTGGTTGAAACATGACAATACTTGGAAAATTTCAAGGAGGTATGAATACTTTTTCAAGGCACTGCCATTAATGAATTCATTTAAAATGAACTTCCAAAATAATCAGAACATGCAACTTGCGTCCTTGTGTAACTTACACCATAGGAGGCACATTTTTTTCTACTTCTAATTACATTTTTTTTTTTTAATTTTTACATTTTTTAAGTAAAAGTTCATTTCATTTATTAAACGTTAACAATCAAAACTTAAATAAAAAAAAAAAAAACTCTAGACACTTTTTTTCCATTTTAAAATATCTTTAGGCTGCATTCACATCTCAGCGCATTGAATCACGGGGCAGATTTGCCCGCGATTGGACAGCGTTGCTATGTGAACGGCAAAGCGCGGTATGCGCATTTGAGACGCCGTTCATTTGAATGACAGCTCGAAACGTGGCGCGGGTCTGCCGCGATCGTCGGGCGATAAAGCGCGCTGCAATCGCGGGGCGCACGTTGCCCCAAAAATAGTTTAGGAGCTACTCTGGGGCGATGCGCGTTGCCGCGATTGCAGCTCGCTTTATCGCCCGGCGATCGCGGCTGCCCCGCGCCGCGTTTCGAGCTGTCATTCAAATGAACCGCGTCTCAAATATGCGTACCGAGCTTTGACATTCACATATCAACGCTGTCATATCGCGGGCAAATCTGCCCGTGATTCAATACGCTGAGATGGAAATGCAGCCTAAAACTCAAATAGAAATCTTCTTGGAATCTGCGATGGACTGGGGTCTTTATTCAACCTTACCAACTATGTAACTGTGTAACTATGTAACTGTGTAACTATGTAACTGTGTAACTATGTAACTGTGTAACTGTGTAACTATGTAACTGTGTAACTATGTAACTGTGTAACTATGTAACTGTGTAACTGTGTAACTGTGTAACTATGTAACTGTGTAACTATGTAACTGTGTAACTATGTAACTGTGTAACTGTGTAACTGTGTAACTATGTAACAAGAGAGAGGGAAAGCAAGAGAACAGAGGAAGAAAAATGGTGCTTTTCTGGCAGAGGAACATTACATTTTTCACAGCCAAAGTAGCAGATTTTTTGCAGATGTTGAAGACGGCAGAGCAAGCGTTTGGCCCCCCCATGGAACACTTACTGTAGCACTGCTTTCCATCAACTCCTAGCTCGTACCCAGGACTGCAACCGCAGTGGAAGGAGCCGCGAGTATTGAGACAGCTGTGCGCACACATGGCCTGCCCTGTCACGCACTCATTAATGTCTTTAAAGAAAAAAAAAAAAAAGAAGATTATTCAACGTGAGAACGGGGCGACGGAGCTCCGAAACAATTCAGCCAAAAATAATAATCCCCTGGATGGAAATAAAAAAAAAAAAAAAATAGTTTAATTTGTAAATGCTTTTTACTGCAGTCTGCAAGGGCTTATTAGGATCTGGCTGAGACAATTACAATTCGACTTGTGGCATGAAGGTCTAATTAATACCGCCGGTGTGAAATGGACTGGCAGAGACGGCGGCAGCGGAAAAATTGGAAATTAGGACGGCCACCTTAATAGGATTGCAAATTAACTGTCTTGCCCTGTACATAGCAATTGTTCAACATTACACTTCAATATAAATGCATTGCGCAATGCTGGAATGAGTAAGTGATACCTTTTATTGGCTAACTTAAAGGGCGACGCCACTTTTGTGGGCAAAAAAAAATATAGCAAAAAAATGAATATAAAATTTTAAGGCATTACCTGCAAAAGAAATTTCCGTTTTGGTGAGAAACTCCCAAAGGATTAAAGTGTATGTAAACATTTCATATTCCTGATATGTGCCTGCTGTACCATCTACTTGTATGAAAAATTCTCCCGTTACCTGTTAGCTATTGAAATGACATGTAACAAGGCATCTGTCATTTGAAAATGTGAAGTCCTGAAGAAGCAGCAATGACCACGAAACGTGTTGACTCTTTGGATAGATGACAATTGCCATTTGGATTTGCTACTTCTATACCTAAAAATGTCTGAAGATGGTGATATCATTTTGGATCTGTGATTTATATCACTTTTTATATTTTTAGATAACTTTTTGTCATAAGAAGTACACGTTTGTATGAATTGAGAATTCAGAAAAATGGAAATTAGGACGGCCACCTTAATAGGACTGCAAATCAACTGTCTGCCCTGTACATAGCAATTGTTCAACATTACACTTCAATATGCGCATTACTGGAATGAGTAAGTGATACCTTTTATTGGCTAACTTAAAGGGTGACGCCACTTTTGTGGGCAAAAAAAAAAATATAGCATTTTAGGCATTACCTGCAATATAAATTTCCGTTTTGGTGAGATACTCTCAAAGGATTAAAGTATATGTAAACATTTCATATTCCTGATATGCGCCTTCTGTCCCTTGTACTTGTATGAAAAAGTCTCCCATTACATGGAATTTCAATACCTGTTAGCTATTGAAATGACATGTAACACGGAATCTGTCATTTGAAAATGTGAAGTCCTGAAGAAGCAGCAATGACCACGAAATGTGTTGACTCTTTGGAGAGATGACAATTGCCATTTGGATTTGCTACTTCTATACCTAAAAATGTCTGTAGATGGTGATATCATTTTGGATCTGTGATTTATATGACTTTTTATATTTTAGATAACTTTTTGTCATAGGAAATACACGTTTGTATGAATTCAGTAATTTGATACAGATGCGCCAATTTTGAACAACCTTTACTTTCCTTTTTTCTCTTGATGCTATATAGGGTTATATACGGGGGTTACTGAGATTGTGTGTCCTTCAAAACTTTGTCAGTGTCCAATTACCTTAGGGTATGAGCATATAACCCAAGTTCTATGAATACCTAGTCTGTCTCAGGGCCGGCCCTACCATGGGTCCCAGTGGGTCCATTGAGAAGGACAGCAAATTGAACCATGGCCACCTTTCCTTCTCTTCAATTTATCCAGCAAATTGACAGCCAAGATTTTTTTTTCCAGCAATGTTGTGTGCCTGCCCCTATACTACCCTAGCCCATCCCTATAATGCCGAAGCCTGTCTATATACTGCCCTAGCCTGTCTATATACTACACTAGCCTAGCCCTACACTACCCTAGCCTGTCCATATACTACCCTATCCTGTGTATGTACTGCCCTAACCTGCCCCTATACTGCCCTAGCCTGTGTATGTACTGCCCTAGCCTGCCCCTATACTACCCTATCCTGTGTATGTACTGCCCTAGCCTGCCCCTATACTACCCTATCCTGTGTATGTACTGCCCTAGCCTGCCCCTATACTGCCCTATCCTGTGTATGTACTGCCCTAGCCTGTCTATATACTACACTAGCCTACCCCTACACTACCCTAGCCTGCCCCTATACTACCCTATCCTGTGTATGTACTGCCCTAGCCTGCCCCTATATTACCCTATCCTATGTATGTACTGCCCTAGCCTGCCCCTATACTACCCTATCCTATGTATGTACTGCCCTAGCCTCCCCTATACTACCCTATCCTGTGTATGTACTGCCCTAGCCTGCCCCTATACTGCCCTAGCCCACCCCTATACTGCCCCATCCTGCCCCTATACTACCCTATCCTGTGTATGTACTGCCCTAGCCTGCCCCTATACTACCCTATCCTGTGTATGTACTGCCCTAGCCTGCCCCTATACTACCCTATCCTGTGTATGTACTGCCCTAGCCTGCCCCTATACTGCCCTAGCCCACCCCTATACTGCCCTAGCCCCTTGGAATGGAACATAATGGTATGTCATATCATTTTGCATATAGACAAGGTGCTGTTGCGTGTAAATCTGACTTCCTGATAAATTTACTTTTAGTTTTAATTATAGTGATATGAAATAATGGACGTGGGGGCCTTTTGGTGGGCATGAATTTTTTTTTTTCGGGGGGGGGGGGGCAGCATTTCATTCTTGGACCCAGGCAGCACAATGTCTTGGGCCAGCCCTGGTCTGTCTGGTACTCTACAATTAAGACAAGGTCTTCAGTTTCATCCAATATTGGTCTCTTCTACTTTTCAGTTCTTCGTTCTGGGTATCCCACAGACATCTCTCTGGCAGACAAATTGGTGCCAAGCTTTGGTAGACTTGCTCTTCAACTTCTCTGAACATAACCATTTTCTGATCCAAACTCCAAACATTTTTGGTAATAATGGAAATGCTGAATGGTGTAGCCTGACCTGCATATAAGACGGGTCCTAAAATCCCGAGGATAAGTGGTCCATTGTCAGTAAATTGCAAAGAAGCCATGGAACAAATGGTGACTTTGCCAGTGTCCCAATTACCTGAGGGTACGGGCATATAACCCAAGGTCTATGAATACCAAGCCTGTGCCTGGTACTGTACAACTAAAACAGGGTCTTCAGTTTCATCCAATATTGGTCTGACCCTCTTTATTCTACTTTTCAGTTCTTTGTTCTGGGTATCCCTCAGATATCCTCCCGGAAGACAAATTGGTGCCAAGCTTTGGTAGACTTCCTCTTCAACTTCTCTGAACATAACCATTTTCTGATCCAAACATTATTGGTAATTATGGAAACGCTGAATGGTGCGGCCTGACCTGGATATAAGACGGGTCCTAAAATCCCGAGGATAAGTGGTCTATTGTCAATAATTTGTCAAGAAGCCATGGGACAAATGGTGCCTTTATCTGAAGATAAGTTGACCATTTAGTAAGACTGGTAGAAAAGACAACCAAGCAATGTTGCTCGTAGTCACAGTGGATTTCTGAATCAACACTTGAAGAACAACTAAAATGCAATTAATAGCTTAAGTAATATAAATAAGGCCCAATGCCATCCATTCAGCTCCCATTATTACCTTCCTGTACCTTCAACTATTTATACTAGAAATGAACATTATTCCTGAATGGTGGGCCCCTAATTCCTTCCTTCAGTGGCCCCATTGTGCTTCATTCAAACAATACCAACCAATTTATTGTGTGTTTACAAGAGAACAAAGGAAGCTATCAAAGACTTTCTAAAGGACGGCCGGTGAGTGTCAATCAACTTTATGGAGCAGAACAAACAAGACGCGGAATGCGTTTTATAGATAATCGCCCTCAGTACCCAAAGGAATGTGTTTTTTTTTTTACTATGTTTTTATTTAAAGTGTTTCTACTTTTTTTTCACAAACCACTGTGATTGTTTTCTGTGTTCATACGTAACAATCGTATACCTGAAAAAAATATTTTTTTTAAATTGAAATCATTATTCTGTATCTACAATTTTCTATGTTTCAGGTTGCTCATGGGTGGGACTTAATAGTGACCTTGACCTGACCTAAGATGTTTCTAAGGTAGTAGAAGGGCTGAAGTGCAAATACCTTGTAGTGCCTGCAGTTATCTATATTAGTCTTTACACAGACTGCTGTATCCTTGTGAAACCCTGGATCCAGGCTGCATAGGAGTTTGACTTCAGTCCAAGTCAAGATTAAGCCCCTCCTCCTCCTTACACCAAGCAGGTTGCTCATGGGTGGGACTTAATAGTGACCTGACCTAAGATGTTTCTAAGGTAGCAGAAGGGCTGAAGTGCAAATACCTTGTAGTGTCTGCAGTTATCTATATTAGTCTTTACACATACTGCTGTATCCTTGTGAAACCCTGGATCCAGGCTGCATAGAAGTTTGACTTCAGTCCAAGTCAAGATTAAGCCCCTCCTCCTCCTTACACCAAGCAGGTTGCTCATGGGTGGGACTTAATAGTGACCTTGACCTGGCCTAAGATGTTTCTAAGGTAGCAGAAGGGCTGAAGTGCAAATACCTTATAGTGCCTGCAGTTATCTATATTAGTCTGTACACAGACTGCTGTATCCTTCTGAAACCCTGGATCCAATTTGTATAGGAGTTTGACTTCAGTCCAAGTCAAGATTAAGCCCCCCCCCCCCTCCTTACACTAAGCCCACCCTGTCAGCAAACACCAGAGCCTCTACAGCCCACTGAGGTTGTAGCATTTTACAGTTGAATGATGGGAAAAAGGCTTAGTCTCAGGAGGAGATGGGGCTTGGTCTTGTCTTAAAGGGGTTGTAAAGTCTTGTTTTTTGCTTTTTAATTAACAAACCCGTCATACTTACCTCCTCTGTGCAAGGGTTTTGCACAGAGTGGCCCCCATCCTCCTTTTCTGGGGTCCCTCAGCGGCGCTCCTGGCTCCTCCACTTCTCGAGTGCCCCGTTGGAGAGCCGCTCTCCCTCGGGGCACCCGTGCGGGCGCGCTCCCGCGTCCTGCTACTGCATCCATTGACACAGACAGCAGGACTCGGCCCCACCCCCGGCTCCCGCGTCATTGGATTTGATTGACAGCAGTGGGAGCCAATGACTGCGCTGCTATCAATCTATCCAATCAGAACCCGAGACACCAGCTGGAGCTGGTGTGCTCATCCCCATCCCTGGAAAGACTGGGTTCAGGTAAGTAAAAGGGGGGATCTGGGGGGCTGCTGCATCACAGGAGGTTTTTCACCTTAATGCATAGAATGCATTAAAGCGGAGTTCCACCCAAAAGTGGAACTTCCGCTTTAATGGAAGTTGACCCCCTTTTTTTGGGGGGGTGACCAGGGACCCAGCTTTCACAGGGTCCCAGGTCCACTTCCTCCCCTGGCGTCATGGCTCCGGGAAGGAAGTTAACATTCCCCCCTCCCTCTCAGTGATCTTCTGGAATACGTCACAGGTCCCAGAAGATACACCGGCCAGTCACAAGGCGCAGCGCGACTCGCAAATGCGCAGTGCGCGCCCAGCTTTGAAGCCAAACCTGTGATGCCGGCGCCGCCAAGGGGAGGGGGAAAAGAGAAAGCCCTCGGGCGACCGCATCGCTGGAGCGAGGGACAAGTGAGTGTCCGATTGTTACACTTTGTAGCTGCTGACTTTTACATGGGTGGAACTCCGCTTTAAGGTGAAAAACCTTGAAGGTTTACAACCCCTTTAAAGAGAGGCCTAGCTTATGTTGGAAATCAAGCTGGACTGACTGGATTGGTCACTGGTCTTGAGTGGGTATTCGTGTGGGCAAAAAGGAAGAAATGCCTTCCGGTGGACAGTGCCCAGTCATTGATGGTGGCAATGGGCCATCTCGGGATTGGGCTGCTGCCTTTTCCGTGCAAACTTAAGGGCGTTTCAGCATGTAGACTTAGATAAAAAGAAAAGTCAACGCGTTTCAGGGGAGTAGACTCCCTCTTCTTCAGGGCTGTTGTTGTGTACTATTTGGTGGGAATAATTCCCATGAGGTGTTATGTTGAATCAAGGTTTCTCCCCTTATAAGGGGAGAGGTTCTCAGCAGGACCTCCTGTCCTGACACAAATGGCAATAACAACCTCCAAGGGACTCTCACCTTTTCCCCATGCTATTCGAAGTGAAAATAAGTTTTGGCTAGAGCTGATTTTTTGTTAATGCATTATTGGGAGGACTGACCCTTTATCACATATATCCAGCTTGCATGCCGTACCTTCACAAGTCTTGCCATCAGCTGCCAATGCATATCCCGGGTGGCAGGAACATCTGACAACTCCTCCATCGTTGTTACATTGGTGCATGCATCCTCCGTTGCGCGAAGAACATGGATTGGTTACTGGTGACACAGATGGAACCGATTAAAGCGGAATTTGTACAAACATCCTTTAGAACATTATACTACGCTGTGGTCAGAGCAAAGGAAACGCATGTTGAAAATAATTAGACATAGCAGTAAATGAGGCCAAAAATGTGCTACTAACAGCAGTCACAGAATAGGGAAAATCAGCTGTGTTTTCACTTCATGATAAATCGTGTTTCCGAACAACAATGAAGGTTATGTGAAATAGGAATGTTAATGATCGACAGAAAAAAAGAGGCGTGTCTTAAAGCAGCACTCCACTTATTATAAAAATGGGTTATTGGTAGAACAGGTCAAGTGGGTCATTTCCAGCAAATATAAATAACCTTTGAGCAGAAATACATAGCTTTCTATAGATATGAATATAGGAGTCTACAGGGTGGCATCCTATAGGTGGCTGGCTCTTCCCATCCTCACTGTGTAGTCATCCAGTGATTACCCTAAAGCAGGGGTCCTCAAATTATGGCCCTCCAGTTGTTCAGGAACTACAATTCCCATCATGCCTAGTCATGTCTGTGAATGTCAGAGTTTTACAATGCCTCATGGGATGTGTAGTACCGCAACAGTTGGAGGGCCGTAGTTTGAGGATGCCTGCCCTAAAGCAAACCTGCACTGAGAAAAATAATGGGGCTGCCAATGCTGAACCCTTTTTAGGAAAATACTAGTTGACTAGCGGTCAGTCTGGTCTATTGGTTTAATACTTTCCAAGTCGGTTACTCAGAACTAGCAGACGTCTTGGCATGAAAGCTAGGCAACCTGCACTTTGTTTCAACGGAAAGGTCAGCAATGGCCTTCATATCCATTACATACAGGTTGTCTTGGAAAAAAGAAATACAGAGCTTCCATTTACCATTGGTCTCCAAAATACATTAGAAGGTCAACGTTAGGATATCTCATTTCGATTCTCTGTTCAAAGCAAGATGTCTGACCACCAACATTCCCCAGGGCCTGTCCACTGGCCATCCCACCACATCTGCCCACTGGCCCGGGGTGCACACGTGTTGCAGCCACAGTAGGAATTATACACCCTGTCACACTTGCCAGGTGTAGCCCGCCAAGCGTGACCCATTCAAGTGAAGTGAAGTGTGCAATGCGTGCTAGTGTGGGATCCAAGGGGTTAAAAAAACAGTGCACAGGCAGCACAGCCTCACCCAATGCTTGCAATAAGACCTCGCACCGAACCATAGGTGCTGTAGGTCCCAAACTTGGACCAGTTGTGGTCCAGGGGGGCCTTTCTATGTGACCCAAGTTTGTTATTTTTATCGCCTATGGTTCAGGAGAACGGTGTCCCCAAATTGGGTGCCCCCTCTCATAGACTCCAATGTTAAACCCGAAATTCACCCGACAATTGCCGGTCAATGACTGGTCATGTTGGAGACCCGATACAGCCGAACCATAAGTGCTGGAGCTCCCACACTTGGACCAGTTTTTTCCCAGGGGGCCCTCTCTATGTGACCCAAGTTTGGTATTTTTATCAGCTATGGGTCAGGAGAACGGTGTCCCCAAATTGGGTGCCCCCCTCCCATAGACTCCAATGTTAAGTCCGAAATTCACCCAATTGCCGGTCAATGACTGGTCATTTTGGGGCCCCAGTACGGTGGAACCATAGGTGCTGGAGGTCCCAATCTTGGACCATTTTTTGCCCAGGGAACTCTCTTTATGTGACCCAAGTTTGGTATTTTTATCGGCTATGGTTTGGGAGAACGGTGTTCCCAAACTGGGTGCCCCCTCTCATAGACTCCAATGTTAAAGACTGCTAAAGTCTTTGTTGTAAGGGCCCCTTGAGACACTGGGGCCCCTTACAACAGTACTGCCTGTAGCCCCCTTATGGCATCCCTGGGTATACCCTTGATGAGGTTTGCCACTTTTGGGATGAAAGTGAAATACCTGCCTGCATGCCCCCTGCTTCTAATTAGTTTTTTGGGTCTCCAAGCTAGGTTGATAACAATCATAGTGATGGGCACCATGGGTTTTCCATGAGGGACACATAGGCTACATCCAACCTTGGAATTCCATTGAAGAGCTATTATCTGTAAGGCCAGCTTTGGCGCAGTTGGACCACACAGTTAAAATGGAAACTTGGCAATCCTACTGGGCATGCTAAATTCGTTTTACCCTCGTAGCTATGGGCATGACAATTTTGGCACCATGTCATTTATCACTGAAATACTTGCTTAACCCTTGACCTAACTCTTAAAGCTAAGCTCTAATCTGAACCTTCCTTACATTCACTCCATGTTACAACTTTTTCATCACCCCCCTCTGATTTAGTTTCACTTTCCAACAGGATATCACCAATGTCATGTCTAAAACTAGGGTTCCCACCTTTTCTTCAAGTCAAACCAGAACACTTTAGCGGCGCTCAGCAATTTTTTTTCTCTAGTATAAACTATGCATATATTTTTCTATTAAATTAACATTTTTAATTATATGATGTTAATAACCTTTACAATCCCCCTTTACAACAGCGTCCACAGAGTTCCCCTTTTACATCTGAACTGTAAGGGGGGACTCTGCAGACTCTGATGTAAGGGAGAACTCTGGGGACGCTGACATAAGGGATGCTCTGGGAACCCTGATGTAAGGGGGAACACTGCGGCCTCTGGTGTAAAGGGGAACTCTGATGTAAGGGGTGCTCTGAAAACCCTGATCCTCTTCTGAGGCACAGTGCCAGGGATTGGAGTGTGGGCAGACACAGAGGGGTAGGGGCGGGAGGAAGAGGTGCAGATCGAGCCCTCTCTCCTCTTCCATTTGTGTGTGTGTTGGGGGGGGGGGGTAAGGGCTGGCTTTGGGCAGTGTGAAAGAGAGTGTTACAATCACTCTCAGCTTAGACAACTACAGCCAGCAACCCTGCTGGGAAGCAGTGGTGTATCATCCATGGGTGCAGGGTGTTCACTGAACACGGGCCCTCAGGGGTGGGGGGGCCCATAGTGCTCTGATCAACACTGCACGTAAGGATGATCTGTCCCTGGTTGACATTGGGATTATCGGTGCAGTGTGAGCTTGCACACGGGCCCACTAATTTCATGATACGCCCCTGCTGGGAAGCCATAGTCCAGTCTGAATAATGTGTCCGGGTTTCAGGCAGTCTGAAACCCGGACGCATGGTTCCAAACCCGAACTGTCCGTGTGAATCCCGGACAGGTGGCAACCCTATCTAAGACTCGCCAACTGCTTTCATCCCTCAGGGTCCAACAAGACTACTTCTGTTGCCAAAAAGGGCACTCTCATTGGAAGGTTGAACGTCAATTTACCAAATTAGCCATTAAGACTCTTTAACCAAGTGAAACCAGGTCAGAGAGGGGCACAGAGGAGTCTTCATTTTGCTCCATTAGGATTTGTTGGAGATGTCCTCCATATTTGGTCCCAGTGTCACTGGGAGGGAAAATCTCAAGTAGGGTCAAAGATGACAATATAAAGATACTGCGTGCTGTAGGCTTCCCCTGCTCTACAAAAAAAAAAAAAATGTATGAGGGTTCTTCAAAAAGTTTCTGCACTTTTTTAAACTAAGTTATATATAAAAGTGCAGAAACTTTTTGAAGACCCCCCCGTATATATATATTGATCTTTGTCTGCTTCCCTTTTGGGGTTCCTGCGTCACCATGACCAGAATTGAAGGCTAATCCCCCCACAGCAGTGGCGGCCCGTCCATTAGGGGTGCACGGGTGCCGCCCCCCCTAGCCATGCATCCGGCCCCCTAATTTACATGCAGGGATGCATGGAGTCCAATGGAGGGGGTGTTTTTTTTTTTTTTTTGAAGCCGGAGGCTCTAATAGACTTTAAAAAAGGCTGGGCTAGGGGTGCAGAGCACTGTGCCCCAAACCCACCCAGTTGTGTGACAATAGCGAATGAATATTCACTATTGTAACACCGATTCTCCTCCCAGCCAATCAGGAAGCGAGCCGTGAGACCAGTTTCCCGATTGGCCGAAAGGAGAGTCAATCTTATTGGCCAAGGGGGAGGAGGGAGGAGATGCTCGGCCAGAGGAGACGCAGGGGAAGACCGACCCACCAGTCGCCACCGTGACTCAAGGGATGGCTCAGCCATCCAGCACTCCCCGTCTCGGCCAGGGGAGGGAAGAGGAGGGGAGATCGGAGTCATCCCGGGCAGGGCATCTGCCTCCTAAGGTAAGGAGGCTGCCCGTCTCCCGTAGGGGCGGGGGGTGTTCCCAGTGTTCCCCACATTCATAACTGATAGAAAGACAGAGCTGTGCCGCTCCAGGTGGGAATGATTGCTCCAATGGTTCAAGAGCCAATGGTTCAAGAGAGGTTGACCGCATTCCCAGGTATGAAGCAGTGATGATTTCTTTATTGAAGATAAAAATCCATCAAGATACCTCGTAAGACATCATGGGACCTCTATGCAGGCATGGCAAGATCAACGCGTTTCACAAATCAAGGTTCACTTTGTCATAATCTGATCACGATGTATCTTGATGGATTTTTATCTTCAATAAAGTAACCATCACTGCTTCATACCTGGGAGTGCGGTCAACCTTTCTTGAACCATTCCCCGCATTCATGTCCGTCTCTGGGTGAGGGGGGGGGGGCACAGAGTTCTGTAAGAACAGACAGAAGTCCCAACATTACCCGACTCCATACAAAAAATCTAAAAAATGATTAAAAAAAACATTTTCTCTAAGGTATACTAACTTTTAAAAGCTTTAAACAAGGTCCACCTTAGCTCTCCTGGATAAGAGCCAAGGGTTCAAGAAAGGTTGACCTCATTCCCAGGTACGAAGCAGTGATGATTTCTTTATTGAAGATAAAAGTCCATCAAGATACCTCGTAAGACATCATGAGACCTCTATGCAGGCATGGCAAGATCAACGCGTTTCACAAACCATGAATCAAGGTTCGCTTAATCATAATCGGATTACGATGTATCTTGAGGGATTTTTTAAGTAATCATCACTCCTTCATACCTGGGAGTGAGGTCAACCATTCTTGAACCATTCCCCTCATTCACGTCCTTCTCAGGGGAAAGAGGTGGGTGGGGGGCACAGAGTTCTGTAAAAACAGACAGAAGTTCCAACATTGACTCCATACAAAAACAACATAAATGATAAAAAAAAAACATTTTCTCTAAAGTATACTAACTTTTAAAAGCTTTAAACAAGGCCCACCTTGGCTCTCCTGGATAAGAACCAATGGTTCAAGAAAGGTTGACCGCACTCCCAGGTATGAAGCAGTGATGATTACTTTATTGAAGATAAAAGTCCATCAAGATACATCGTAAGACATCATGAGACCTCTATGCAGGCATGGCAAGATCAACGCGTTTCACGAATCAAGGTTCGCTTTGTCATAATCTGATTATGATGTATCTTGATGGATTTTTATCTTCAATAAAGTGACCATCACTGCTTCATACCTGAGAGTGCGGTCAACCTTTCTTGAACCATTCCCCTCATTCATGTCCGTCTCCGGGTGAGGGGGGGGGCACAGAGTTCTGTAAGAACAGACAGAAGTCCCAACATTACCCAACTCCATACAAAAAATGGTAAAACAAAAAACATTTTCTCTAAGTTATACAAACTTTTAAAAGCTTTAAACAAGGTCCACCTCCCAAACCTAATCCCTAGTGGGGATCAGCAGCAGGATTTGGGGGGGGGGGGTTCTGTGTTCATCCTGAAAGAGGAAACCCTTCATTTGTAGGCTATGAAGGGTCCTAAAAGCCCAAGTTTCCATTCTTGAGGGAAAATCTGAACTTGTAAGATAAACAAAACCTTCCAATTTAATGCGAAGCTCCTCGCCAATATATCTTTCTGTTGGAAATGTCACTGAGGATGATTTGTTGTAGATGTGCAGCTCATCCATTTAGCGGGACGGCGCTGTGCGCAGACACGGGGGGGGGGGGTGTAATCTGGGGAACATCTGTGTTATGCCTCTGGCACCTTGTCCATGTTTTGAAAAATGTTAGCATCGCGTCTGCTTATAGGTAGAATAGAACAACCGCGACCATGCTGCCTCCCCGCAAACCCTTCCTTTAGGAAAAGCACGGCAGTCTAGATAAGGTGTAAAAAAGTGGAGCACGAGCAGTCACTTTAAGTGCACAGGAGCATTTTCCTGAAATACCTCAATCAGGAAAATACCGCACTATGGCCACTAGATGGAGCTGACGATCATAAGAAATCATAGTGCCATCTAGTGGTCAGGATGCATTATTTTTTCTGAAATACCTCAATCAGGAAAATACCGCATTATGGCCACTAGATGGAGCTGACGATCATAAGAAATCATAGTGCCATCTAGTGGCTGTAATGTAGTATTTTTCTGAAATACCTCAATCAGGAAAATACCACATTATGGCCACTAGATGGAGGTGACGATCATAAGAAATCATAGCGCCATCTAGTGGCCAGGATGCAGTATTTTTCTGAAATACCTCAATCAGGAAAATACCACATTATGGCCAGTAGATAGAGCTGACCATTATGGGAAATCATAGCACCATCTAGTGGCCATGATGCAGTATTTTTCTGAAATACCTCAATCAGGAAAATACCGCATTATGGCCACTAGATGGAGGTGACGATCATAGGAAATCATAGAGCAATCTAGTGACCAGGATGCAGTATTTTTCTGAAACACCTCAATCAGGAAAATACTGCATTATGGCCACTAGATGGAGCTGACGATCATAAGAAATCATAGCGCCATCTAGTGGCCATGATGCAGTATTTTTCTGAAATACCTCAATCAGGAAAATACCGCATTATGGCCACTAGATGGAGGTGACGATCATAAGAAATCATAGCGCCATATAGTGGCTGTAATGCAGTATTTTTCTGAAATACCTCAATCAGGAAAATACCGCATTATGGGCACTAGATGGAGCTGACGATCATAAGAAATCATAGCAACATCTAGTGGCCATGATGCAGTATTTTTCTGAAATACCTCAATCAGGAAAATACCGCATTATGGCCACTAGATGGAGCTGACAATCATAGGAAATCATAGCACCATCTAGTGGCCATGATGCAGTATTTTCGTGAAATACCTTAGTCAGGAAAATACCGCATTATGGCCACTAGATGTAGCAGACAACCATAGGAAATCATAGAGCCATCTAGTGGCCATGATACAGTAATTTTCTGAAATACCTCAATTAGGAAAATACTGCATTATGGCCACTAGATGGAGCGGACAATCATATGAAAAACAATAATTAGGCAATTACAGGGCTGTGCATTTTCTTTAGGCATTCGCACACATTTTGTTTTTTAGACCTCATAGAGAGCGCATAATGGATCCTCCTATTCCTTCTGTATTGATCTGTATTGTAATTGTACTGTCCCCCTTTATATTGTAAAGCGCTGCGTAAACTGTTGGTGATATAAAAATCCTGTATAATAATAATTTCAGATATCTTTTTTATTATAGCCAAATAAATGTAAATCTTACAAAATATTTTCTCCTTTTTGTTATTTTTGGAAAGGTTACTATCAAAAAAGTGCATTTTATTAATTCTTATTCATAGAAAGGACTACTCTAGGCTCCCTTTTACATTTTCTGGTTACTCCTTCCCACCTGTTAAAAGCATGTTTATAGAGCTCAATAGCTCAAGGTGAGATTTATACTCACAGCTAATTGAGACAGAGGCAGTGATTGCCCCCCCCCCCTCCCAATATCTTCTTTATTATGGTCATATAAATGTACATTTTAAAAATAATTCCTACAAATATTATCATCTTTTTATTTATTTTTGGAAAGTTTATTATCAAACATTCAATATTAATATTTCATTCTTTTCTTCCTTTTTTTTTTTTTTTTTTTGTAGAAAGGACTACTCTAGGCTCCTTTTTATGTTTTCTGGTCACTCCTTCCCACCTGTTGAAAGCATGTTTATAGAGCTCAATAGCTCAAGGTGAAATTTATACTCACAGGTGATTGAGACAGAATCAGTGATTCCCCCCCCCCTCCTAATATCTTCTTTATTATGGGCATATAAATGTACATTTTAAAAGTAGTTTCTACAAATATTATCTCCTTTTTATTTTTTTTGGAAAGTTTAATATCAAACATTCCATATTAATATTTCATTATTTTCTTCCCTTTTTTTTTTGTAGAAACGCATACTCTAGGCTCCTTTTTACATTTTCTTGCTACTCCTTAGCATCTTTAAAAAAAAACAGTTTATAGAGCTCAATAGCTCAAGGTGAAATTATGGCCATATAAAAGTATATTTTAAAAGTATTTCTTACAAATATTATCTCCTTTTTATTTATTTTTGGGGAGGTTAATATATTTTTTCCTTTTTATTGTAGAAATGACTACTCCTAGGCTTCCTACAAATAGTATCTCCTTTTTATTTATTTTTGGAAAGATTTCTATCAAACATTCCATATTAATTATTTTCTTCCTTTTTTTTTTTTTTTGTAGAAACGACTACTCTAGGCTCCTTTTTATATTTTCTGGCTACTCCTTATGATCTTAAAAAACCTGTTTATAGAGCTCAATAGCTCAAGGTGAAATTTATACTCACAGGTGATTGAGACAGAGGCAATGCCCCCTCCCCCCATATCTTCTTTATTATGACCATATAAATGTACATTTTACAAAAACAATCCTACAAATATTATCTCCTTTTTATTTATTTTTTGGAACGTTTTCTATCAAACATTCCATATTAATATTTAATTCTTTTCTTCCTTTTTTTTTTGTAGAAACGACTACTCCTGGCTCCTTTTTACATTTTCTGGCTACTGCTTACCATCTTTAAAAAAAACCTGTTTACAGAGCTCAATAGCTCAAGGTGAAAATTATACTCACAGTGGATTGAGACAGAGGCAGTGATTGCCTCCCCCCTCCTAATATCTTCTTTATTGTGGCCATATAAAAGTATATTTTAAAAAGTATTTCCTACAAATATTATCTCCTTTTTATTTATTTTTGGAAAGTTTATTATCAAACATTCCATATTAATATTTAATTCTTTTCTTCCTTTTTTTTTTTTTTTGTAGAAACGACTACTCTAGGCTCCTTTTTACATTTTCTGGCTACTCCTTACCATCTTTAAAAAAAACCTGTTTACAGAGCTCAATAGCTCAAGGTGAAAATTATACTCACAGTGGATTGAGACAGAGGCAGTGATTGCCTCCCCCCTCCTAATATCTTCTTTATTGTGGCCATATAAAAGTATATTTTAAAAAGTATTTCCTACAAATATTATCTCCTTTTTATTTATTTTTGGAAAGTTTATTATCAAACATTCCATATTAATATTTAATTCTTTTCTTCCTTTTTTTTTTTTTTTGTAGAAACGACTACTCTAGGCTCCTTTTTACATTTTCTGGCTACTCCTTACCATCTTTAAAAAAAACCTGTTTACAGAGCTCAATAGCTCAAGGTGAAAATTATACTCACAGTGGATTGAGACAGAGGCAGTGATTGCCTCCCCCCTCCTAATATCTTCTTTATTGTGGCCATATAAAAGTATATTTTAAAAAGTATTTCCTACAAATATTATCTCCTTTTTATTTATTTTTGGGGAGGTTAATATCTTTTTTCCTTTTTTTTTTTTTTGTAGAAACGACTACTCCTAGGCTTACTACAAATATTATCTCAGTTTTATTTATTTTTGGAAAGTTTATTATCAAACATTCCATATTAATATTTGATTCTTTTCTTCCTTTTTTTTTTTGTAGAAACGACTACTTCAGGCTCCTTTTTACATTTTCTGGCTACTCCTTACCATCTTTTAAAAAACCTGTTTACAGAGCTCAATAGCTCAAGGTGAAAATTTATATGAAGTGTATTACAATGGGCGATGGAGAACAATGATACCAACTGACGCAGCGCACCATAAATAACGCATTTCCGTCGTTTTCATTATTTCAGGAAGAGTCTCACTTACATTCGCAGTGCTTCCCGTCTTCCTTCAGCTGGTAGTTGTTCCGGCAGCGGCACTGGTAATGAGCCACGGTGATCTGCGCGCAGTCGTGTTCACAGCCGCCGTTCCCCACAGAGCAGGAGTACACCGCTAGGCAGCAAAATCAAAAGGAGAATAAATATTTTGGCAGGGTGACGGTGGGGATTATCTAACTTTATGTTTTCAGATAACAAAATGTTACAGAAAATTGTTTTCACACTTAAAACTTTGCGACTCTAAAACAAAGAAAAATATTACAAAATCTGTGTTAGGAAACAACGGCTGCCCTGGAATTCGGGTCTGGAAGCCTGTGCGCGGGCGCGCGTTTGCGCCGGCATTGGTGCCCAAACGGCACATTTAAGCAGAAAGCACCCTGCAACCAGTGCTGTCCATTCTACAGCGTTTGTGTGTTCCTGAGCGACCCGTTATCTGTTCCTGTGACCCGGCTTGTCTTGACCCTGCTTTTCTGCCTGCACCGACCTCGGCTTCCACGGCCACTCTTCTGCCTGCTCCCTTGTAAATTGCTTCCCGCCTGTTAACGAACTCTGCTTGTGCCTGACTATTCTCCTACCTGCCCCTTCTGTACTGTGCCGCCAGCCTACTACCGACCCGGCCATCAGAGGACCTCCACATCACCACCAGTGACCCAGTCCGACCCTCGTGCCTCCCTGCACTCCCGAACGTCCTGTCTACTCTACCAGGGGTTCCCGAATCAGGGTCGTAAGAGAGGTTGCCACTGCATAAGCCAGACTCCACCACCAAGTGCATGATAATCTGCTCTCAGCAATCCGATTCCAACAAGCCGAAATCAGACTTCTTGTTGTTTGTCAATGGAGATTTTACTTCTAACGGGCTTTTGCGTCACCTGATAGAATGAGCCGCCAAACTCACACCAACGCCGAAAAACTAAATTGGCCGCTTTCCCGCAGATATCATTTCAGTAAAACCTTGGTTTGAGAGCGTTTTGCAAGACAAGCAACATTTTTAAATACATTTTGACCTGATATACAAGTAGTGTCACGTCTAGGGTTGCCACCTTTTGTTCAGGTCAAACCCGAACGCTTTAGTGGCACACAGCAATTTTTTTTATAGTATAAACTATACATATATTTTACTATTAAATAACATTTCTAATCATATTAAGTTAAAAACAAGCGCCCCCCCCCCCCCTTTACATGAGAGTCCACAGAGTTCCCCTTTTACATCTGATCTCACAGAGTTCCCTTTCACTGTAAGGGGGGACTCTGCAGACTCTGATGTAAGGGAGAACTCTGGGGACTCTAACATAAGGGATGCTCTGGGAACCCTGATTTAAGGGGGAACACTGAGAACTCTTACATTCGGAGAAGACTGGTGTAAGGGGGAACACTGAGAACTCTGATTTACGGAGAGGACTGGTGTAAGGGGGGACACTGAGAACTCTGATGTACGGAGAGGACTGGTGTAAGGGGGAACACTGAGAACTCTGATGTACGGAGAGGACTGGTGTAAGGGGAATACTGAGAACTTTGATGTACGGAGAGGACTGGTGTAAGGGGGAACACTGAGAACTCTGATGTACGGAGAGGACTAGTGTAAGGGGGGACACTGAGAACTCTGATGTACGGAGAGGACTGGTGTAAAGGGGAACACTGTGGCCTCTGGTGTAAAGGGGGGCTCTGATGTAAGGGGTGCTCTGAGAACCCTGATTAACCTTAGTGCACTCACTCAGAGGCAGGAGAGAGAAGGGGGAGCCTTCAGTCACAGACAGGGATGGATGGGGAGCTCACTCACCCCTTGGCAGTCAGCAGCTCTCATCCAGATGTATCTGAGGCTACTGGACTTCAAATTTCCGGGACCCACTTTCCTTTTCTGAGGCACAGCAGTGGGGATTTAAGTCTGGGCAGACACAGAGGGGTAGGGTGGGAGGAAGAGGTGCAGATTGAGCCCCCTCTCCTCTCCCGTCTGTGTGTGTGGGGGAGGGGATTATTAGTGCTGGCTTTGGGCAGTGTGACAGACTCTCTCAGCTTAGACAACTGCAGCCAGCAACTCTTCTGGGAAGCCACAGTCCAGTCTAAATAATGTGTCCGGGTTTCAGGCAGTCTGCAAACCCAGACGCATGATTCTAAACCCGAACTGTCCGGGTAATTCCCGGACAGGTGGCAACCCTAGTCACAACTGAGTATGAAAGAGAAGAGAGGCGCCTCTAAGTGTAGCAATATGGTTACATTTAATGAAGGTACAACATTTACCAACTCACATGGCTGATGATGAAAACAGGCACATCTAAGTATGCAGCATCCGGGGTAAAGCTGTCCACATGGACCGTCCTCCGCATCGCCATGTAATTCCTTCCACGCTGCGCTTCAAGCCTCGCTTTCAGGATGGTCCATGTGGACAGCTTTACCCCGGATGCTGCATACTTAGATTTGCCTCTTTTCATCATCAGCCATGTGAGTTGCTAAATGTTGCACCTTCATTAAATGTAACCACATTGCTACACTTAGAGGCGCCTCTCTTCTCTTTTATACTTTGTAGCTCTTGCTGGATTTTGCTTCTAATCGCCTTGTGGAGGCGGCCATTTTTGGGTGGACATTTTATGGTTACACAACCAATCACATTGCTGTAATGTTTTTATATGGACTATAAACTGAAAGACGTATTAATAAATGGTGGTGGAACGAATCATCCCAGTTTCCATTATTTCTTATGGGGAAATTCGCTTTGATATAAGAGTGCTTTGGACTACAAGCATGTTTCCGGAACGAATTATCCTCGCAATCCGAGGTTTTACTGTATAAAAGAGCATTCTGTGCTCACACTGCTTCATAGAAGAACCAGTAAATCTAAAGGATGGAAGATAAGTCAGTTGCTGGGTAAGCTGCAATTATGGGGACAGAATCATTAAAGGCAGAAAACCCCTCTGTGTGTGGCAGAGCCCCCCCACCCCCACCCCTAATTACTTACCTGAGCCCCTTTTCTCTGCAGCGATGTCCGCGAATGTCTAAGCCGTCCCAGACACTCCTCTTGATTGGCTGAGACACAGCAGCGGCGCCATTGGCTCCCGCAGCTGTGAATCAAAGTCAGTCGGTCAATCAGGGGAGAGAGGGGGCGGGGCCAGGGCTCAGTGTCTGAATGGACACAGGGAGCTCTGGCTCGGCTCGGCTGCCCCCCATAGGAAGCTGCTGGATGAAGGGGCACTCGATAGGAGGAGGGGCCAGGAGAGCAGAAGAGGGACCCGTGAAGAGGAGGATCCGGGCTGCTCTGTGCAAATCCAACTGCATAGAGGAAGTAAGCATGACATGTTTGTTATTAAAAAAAAGAGACTTTACAATCAATTTAACCACTTCACCCCCCGGAAGGATTTCCCAGTTTAGGACCAGAGCACTTTTTGCGATATCGGCACTGCGTCACTTTAACTGACAATTGCGCGGTCGTGCGACGTTGTACCCAAACAAAATTTGCGTCCTTTTTTCCCCACAAATAGAGCTTTCTTTTGGGGGTATTTGATCCCCTCTGTGTCATTTCTGATCGCCGCTATAAACAAAAAAAGAGCGACAATTTTGCAAAAAATAAAAAACAATATTTCTTACTTTTTGCTAAAATACAAATCCAAAAAAAAAATAAAAATAATAATAAAACAAATTTATTCATCGTTTTTGGCCGATTTATATTCTTCCACATATTTTTTGGTAAAAAAAAAAAAAAAAAATCGCAATCGGCGTTTATTGGCAAAAGTTGCCGCGTTTACAAACCATGAGCATTCATTTCTGCCATATTTACATTTTTTTTTTTACTAGTAATGGCGGCGATCTGCGATTTTTATCAGGACTGTGATATTGCGAAATGAGAATTCATTTCTGCCGTATTTACAATTTTTTTTTTTTTACTAGTAATGGCGGCGATCTGCGATTTTTATCAGGACTGTGATATTGCGAAATGAGAATTCATTTCTGCCGTATTTACAATTTTTTTTTTTTACTAGTAATGGCGGCGATCTGTGATTTTTATCGGGACTGCGATATTGCGGCGGACATGTCGGACATTTTTGACACTTTTTTGGGGCCAATGACATTTATAGAGCGATCAGAAATTTTAATATCCATTGGTTACTGTATATATGTCACTGGCAGTGAAGGGGTTAACCTGCAGGGGGCAGTGAAGGGGGTAACTGTGTCCCCTAGGCGTGTTCTAACTGTGAGGGGGCCGGGGCACCAGAGATCTAACTGATCCCAATGACAGGGATCAGTAGATCTCTTAGCTGCCGTCTGTCAGAACGGAGAACCTCCATGTTTAGATCGGCGGTTCCCCGTTCTTTCTCTCTGCTAGGTCATCGCGGCTCACCGGTGGACATCGGGTCCGTCCAAGCCGCGGGCACACTCCTGCAGAGTGCGGCGGGCATGAGAGCGCGCCACCGGGGGCGCACTCCTGCCTGCTAGCTGCACACGTGCGAGCCGCCGTTTATAGACGACGATTCCAGGGACAGAGCCACTCTGCAGCAGTGAATATACTGCCGTGCGGTCGGGAAGCGGTTAAAGGACAAAAGTAAAAAATAAAAAGTATTAAAAGGAATGCAAGGAGATTTCCTTTAGTTATTTTAGTTAGGAATTTCACAAAAAAAAGTTCCTGACAGGTAAATGCATACAGGGCTGTGCAACGTGAGGTAATGCTGTAAAGGAAGAATGCTTCCGAAAATATATTTTAATTATTTATTTTTTATCAATTTACAAAATGCAAAGTGAGCAAAGAGAAGAAAAAAATCTAAATCAAATTAATATTTGGCGTGACCACCCTTTGGCTTCAACAGCATTGGTTCTTACACAGTCAGGGATTCTGTAGGATTAGAGTCAGGCGTATGATTAACCAATTATCCCAAGCAGGTGCTAATGATCATCAATTACATATGTAGGTTGAAACACATTAAAGTGATTGTAAAGGTTCCCCTTTTTTTCCTAAATAACAAACATGCTATACTTACCTCCTCTGTGTAATGGTTTTGCACAGAGCCTCCTCTTCTCGGGTCCCTCTTTGCAGCTCCTGGCCCCTCCCTCCTATCGAGTGCCCCCCGCAGCCAGCAGCTTTCTATGGGGGCACCCAAGCCGAGTCACAGTATCCATTGAGACATGGAGCCCCGACCCAGCCCCACCCCCTCTTTCCCCTGATTGGCTGACTGACTTGGGAGCCGTGGGAGCCAATGGCGCCCCGATCTCAGCATCATGGAGTCTGTCCGGGATCATAAAGAGACTGAGGGACTTGAGGCAGGCGACATCCACAGAAGATCTGTGATTGGTTCTCCAAGATGTACATAGAACAACCTACCTGCCGAGTTCCTTCAAAACCTGTGTGCAAGTCTACCTAGAGCAGTGGTTCTCAACTCCGGTCCTCAGGACCCAGCAGCAGGCCAGATTTTAAGTATTACCTTGGGGAGATGCAGACTGGAATTCTGCAATCACTGAGCAGCAAATGATATCATCTGTGATGTATTTCAGTTATCCTGCAAACCTGGCCTGTTAGTGGGTCCCGAGGACCAAAGTTGAGAAGCACTGACTTAGAAGGCAAAGGGTGGTCACACCGAATATTGATTTGATTTGGATTTCTTTCTCTTCATTTACTTTACATTTTCCTAACTGATAACATTAAACTATTAACACTTCTATTTCTGAAAGCTTTCTTAATCTATAGCATGTTCCATACCTGCCTAAACCTTTGCACTATATACAATATTTACCTTTCAAGAACGTGTTCATGATATTGTAAGCCCTAATTAAAATAACTAAAGAAAATCTTGTTACATTCCCTTTAATATACAGTATTATAATATTGCAAATTACAATGCAGTCCTCTATTCAGCCAGCAGGTGGAGTCATAATCTCCTTTTACTATGGAAAGCATTGTATCACTTTCACTATTGCAGAAACTCAATGAGACATCAGAGCAGGGACTGTTCCCTCCTCAGAGGGCTTAGTACAAGGCTTCAATTAGACATAGGGGGCTGCAAAGCAAGCAGCTTCGTGTCTATTTAGGTAGGCCCCAGTACTCTAGCTATCCTTTGTCACATATTAAATGTTTGCAAAATAAATACAGTGGAACCCCGGATTGCGAGTAACGCGGTTTACAAGCTTTTTTTTTTTTTTAAATTTCTGACTTGGTTTGCAAGCGCTCTCTCGCAAAACAAGCAGGATTCAAGCCTCTGTGCATGCAATAACATATGTGGCCAGAGGTGCAGGTGCACTGGTGAGGCTCAGAGACGCTCGGAAGCACTCGGAAATACCGAAAGTGTCAACAGTTCCCGAGCGTTTTGGAGCGTTTCCAAGCGTCTCCGAACCTCGCCAGCGCCCCCCGCACCTCTGGCCACATACAGTACTGCATACACCAGCGCCCCCCCGCACCTCTGGCCACATACTGTACTACATACACCAGCGCCCCCCCGCACCTCTGGCCACATACAGTACTGCATATACCAGCGCCCCCCCACACCTCTGGCCACATACAGTACTGCATACACCAGCGCCCCCGCACCTCTGGCCACATACAGTATTGCATACACCAGCGCCCCCGCACCTCTGGCCACATACAGTACTGCATAGACAAGCAGTTATTGTGCAACGAATTATCCCCATGAGGAAACATGCTTTGATATACAGTACAAGTGCTTTGGATTATAAGAATTCTCCTGGAACGGATTATGCTCGTAATCCGAGATTCCACTGTATTATATGTAGATCATAAAAGCAGATATAAGAACCATTTAAAAACTGAAAAACCTAAAAAAAATAAAGACCAAAAGCATCATAATTTGCTTTCAACTGTTTTTTTTTGTTAATTAGTTGATATTTCTTTAGTTCCATCTACATCCACACACAGAAATCTTGTCCCATGCAGAGCTTCCAGCATGTGAATGTAAAAAAATGGAGGGAAATGCGAACCGGCCTGGAAAAAAAAAAAAAAGACAATGGCGTTGCCGCAGGAAAACGTGACGCAATCTAGACCCACTTTCAAGTCTCCACTGAACAGATCGCAGTGTTCCCTTATCTCCTGTACAAACAGGCATTTGTTTGGCTTGCCGCAGACGTCTGTGCCAACGAGGATTCAGTTAATATTGTTGTTAGGATTGTGAATGTTAGTTTTACCGATTACCGCAAATCTAAGGCAGGCTGGAGGAGAAGCGCTGATTTGTGGCAAAACCATACCAGCGAGATTCCCATATCTAAATGAACAACCCCATGTAACCCCAAACCCGCCAATCAAGGCAACACCGGAACACAAACACCACCAGGTTCCTCTGGGTAGTAGAGAGACAATCATGGAAGGACAGTTCAGTGCTGCTTAAAGGAAAATCCCACTTTTACTAAATAAGAAGGACACAACGATCACCATAACAGAACCACCCAACTTAACCCCTTCAGCCCCGGAAGGATTTCCCCCTTTAGGACCAGAGCACTTTTTGCGATTCGGCACTGCGTCGTTTTAACTGACAATTGCGCGGTCGTGCGGCGTTGTACCCAAACTAAATTTGCGTCCTTTTTTCCCCACAAATAGAGCTTTCTTTTGAGGGTATTTGATCCCCTCTGCGTCATTTCTGATCGCCGCTATAAACAAAAAAAGAGCGACAATTTTGCAAACAAAAACAATTTCTTACTTTTTGCTAAAATACAAATCCAAAAAAAAAAATATAAAAAAAACAATTTTTTTTCATCGGTTTTGCCCGATTTAAATTCTTCCTCATATTTTTGGTAAAAAAAACCCCCGCAATCAGCGTTTATTGATTGGTTTGAGCAAAAGTTGCCGCATTAACGAATGATGAGAATTCATTTCTGGGGTTTTTATTTTTTACTAGTAATGGCGGCGATCTGCGATTTTTAGCGGTACTGCGATATTGCGGCAGACACATCGGACCATTTTGACACGTTTTTGGGACCATTGGCATTTATACAGCGATCAGTGCTATGAAAATGCACGGATTACTGTGCAAATGCCATTGGCAGTGAAGGGGTTAACCTAAAGGGGGCGCTCTAAGGGTTAACGGTGTTCCCTCAGTGTGTTCTAACTGTATGGGTGTTGGGCTGGCAGGGGGAGGGGAGTGATCACGGCTCCCATATACAGGAAACCTGTGATCACAGCCCTGCCCCCTCTGCCAGAACGAAGATCCGTTTTTACATACACCAACCTCCATTCTCTCACTGCGGGGGGGCCACTCGATCATCTGCAGAGATCGAGTCTGCCCTATCCGCTCCCTGGCCCCCCCGGTAGACGCGTGCACTCACAATATTAGTTATCGCGGCCGCCATCAGGTGATGGCAGTTCGTGATAATGAGCCATGTTGCAGCCGTCACGCTGTGGTGGGCAGTCGCCAAGTGGTTAATGTAGCGCATTCCCCTTAAGGGCCGCAGATGAAATGGGATCCCCCACCTTGCACAGCCAGGCACACCGACTTTTCACAAGCGCTCCAGGCTCAGAGAACAGTCCGTGACTTTGTTTTTGTTATATATTGAGGATAATAACTTGGATTGGGATGGGAGGCTATAGGTTGCCCATTGACTTCAACAACAAACTTCAGGGACAACTCCATATACAGCTCCACTTCTTCCTCCAGCACTCACTTGCAAAACTCAGCTGGATCACTGTAAAGATCTGACAGATTTTTAGCATTGGCCCATTACAGGCAGGAACCTGAGGCCCCTTGCATGTGTAGCAAAAAGAACAATGTCCAGCTTGCATGCCTCCTGTGGCTACTTATCCCAACACCACCTCTTCTGGCACTGCCTTCCCACCTGGCTACAGCTGCCCCTCTCATATGCCCTCCGGGCTAACTTCTGCCCACAGTCCTTCAGACTGATACTCGTCAGCCCACCCGACTGACTCTCAGGAAATCTCCCGGGAGAGCTGACCTGCTCCAGCTGTCCTCTCTCCTTGCTCCCGTGCCTCCATGTGTTTTTAGTAGGAACCCTTCAACACCCAAGTACCGGCCCAAGGTCACCCCCCAGCCTAGGGGGCACCCTCAAGGGCCATTGACAGCCTCCTCAGCACTCCATCTCCATCTTTCACCTGACTGCCCCTGCTGGCATGACTCATACCTATTTATAAGGTGGCCTGCTTCCTGCCAGCCCTTTGCTGGGGATTGCCTGAGGTCATCATAAATATTCCAAGCACCTCCTCCTTGCCTCCACCCACTACATGCAGAACATTCTCCAATGATCCAGAAAACAGGGGGAGGCACCAGATAGGCTGCTAGGATGAGCTAGCCCTGAGTCACTGAACCCTGACCCAGATTCATAGCACAGGCTTAGCCCTGAGCTAAAATAAATTTACCCACACTAACAATCTACACTAACAAACCTATACTAACAACTAGCATGCACTAGAGGGTGCTACACTAACATTATAACCCCCCATTATAACATTATGGCCACCCACCTAATATTAAAGTGGTTGTCAACCCGTGACAACCACATTAAACTACAGGTAAGTCTATAATAAGGCTTGCCTGTAGGTCCCTGCATATCTCCTAAACCTGCACGGTTTAGGTAATATACAGTGTACTGTCATTGCCAACGTCATTCTGCACATGTGCAGTGAAGAAACGGCATGTTACGCCATTTCTTCACTTTGTTCGTGCCGTGACTGGCGGCCCCCATGCGCATGCATGGGAGTGTCATCACGTGACTCTGGCCATTCGGAAGGAAGCGGGACTGAAGATGGACGCTGCCTGCACAGGGGACATCGCAGGCTTCGTTTGCAGGTAAGTGACACATAATGGGTTAGTATGCAAAGCATAGTAGCCCATTATGCTTTTACCTTGCAGGGAAATATATAGGAAGTAAACCCCATCTGGGTTTACTTCCTCTTTAAGTAGTTCCCTTTTCGCTGCTAAAATAGCCTTGAGCCATCGAGGCATGGACTCTGAAGTAATATCCGCATGAATGGCCAGACCCAAGGTTTCCCAGCAGAACATTTCCCAAAGCATCGCTCTGCCTCCGCCTTTTTCCCACACTGCATCCTGGTACCATTTTTTCCCACACGCACCTGACCATCCTCACGATGTAAAAGAAAATGTGATTCATCAGACCAGGCCACCTTCTTCCATTATTCCATGGTCCAGTTCTGATGCTCATGTGTCCATTGTAGGTGCTTAATATTATGACCACCCAATGTAATACTGTGACCACCCACCTAATATTGAGTAGGTACCCCTTTTGCTGCCAAAATAGCTCTGACCCATTGAGGCATGGACTCCAAAGTAACACCCACATGAATGGCCGGACCCAAGATTTTCCAGCAAAACATTGTCCAAAGCATCATACTGCTTGCCTTCTTCCCATACTGCATCCTGGTGCCATCTCTTCCCCAGGTAAGTGACGCTATGCGCCCGGCCATCCACATGAGGTAAAAGAAAATGTGATACATCAGACCAGACCACCTTCTACCATTGCTCCGTGGTCCAGTTCTGATTTTCACTTGCCCATTGTAGTTTTTGCGCTTTTGGAGGTGGTCAGCATGGGCACCCTGATCAGTCTGTGGCTACACAGCCCCACACTGCGATGCTCTGAGTGTTCTGACTCCTTTCTATCGGAACCAGCATTCACTTTTTCAGCATTGTGAGCTGCAGTAGCTCTTCTATTGCATCAGCCTTCACATCCATCAAAGAACCTTGGCTGCCCTTGACCCTGGCACCAGTTTTCCTTCCTTGGACCAATTTTGGTCGGTCCTGGTAACTGCAGACCAAGAACAAGAGCTGCAGTTTTGGAGTCACCTGACCCAGCAGCTCTACTATCCACTTGTTAATTAACTGGTAATCCAGGTTTGCATTCCAGGCCTTCCACCAAGCAGTCTTTTGCCAGTCCATGCCATGACACCATCATGTCACCACTAGAGTTCCATGTTTAGGTGCCCATGCCTGTTGATGTAGGCACTTCCATTGAGCCTATTGGATCCTACAGCAGAACTCCAGGCAGAGAGCTTTTGTTCATGTCTGTTGGGAAAAAAAAGTGGACAGTAGCATGTTCCTATGTTCGAATCTCATTAAAATGTGACATGTCCTATTTTTTTTTTCAGCACGCACCAACGCAGCTGTCATGCACCTCATGGTGGAGTCTGTCTTATGCAGGAAGCAACCACTATTACGGCCCTGGTTTGAGAACCCCTGATAGGGCAGACAGGGAGCACAGGGGGGCACGAGGGCTGGACTGGATCACTGGTGGTGGTGTGAGCGGTCTGGTAATGGCTCCTGCAGGTAGCAGAGTAGTGGTGCAGGCTGGGTCGGCAACTGGCTGGCAATGCGGTACAGAAGGTGCAGGCAGAAGAGTCGTCAGATGCAGGCAGGGTCGTCAACGGGCTGCCAGCAAAGGTACCCATGAATGAAGCAGAAGAGTTGTTGTGGGCAAGCTGGGGGTCGGTGCAGGCAGAGATCAAACAAGGTCAAGGACAAGCCGGGTCACAGGAACAGATACTCAGGTAACAGGTCACTCAGCAACACTCAAACGCTGTAGAACGGACAGCACTGGTTGCAGGGTGCTGTCCGCTTAAATGGGCCGTTTGGTGCCAATGCCGGCGCACATGCGCACACGCACAGACTACGTGCGCATGTACAGGCTCAGGAGCTGGTAGCAGAGGTTCTTTGACAGCAACGAATCAGTGTGAACTGGAGCAATAGGATGGAAGGCAAATTGTCTTGTCTCTTTGCATTGGGATGGTGCTGGGCAAGGTTCGGTCAATATTCAGGTGGGCGTTATAGGATATCCTGGGATCCCAGATCTTTAAAAACGTAGCATGAGAGCCTTCGGGTATGAAGGTGTGCTTCCCATGGACCATGGTCCCCATTAGCCTTTGCTGGACCTCAACGAAATTGAGAAAGTGTTGTCTCCAGGCTTTGGCCACAAATTCCTCTGGGTAGTAGAGAGGGTCGTATTCGGTAAATGCAGAAGAGCGTCTGCCAAGCACACTTGGCCAATCACATGCAAGTATATATCTAAAAAACCTGAAAAGACTCCCTTCTGCGAAGCCTCTCATCTATAGCGGAAGATTTCTAATGCATGTCGAAATTTTCCCGCCATACCACAAGCCTACAAGAGAATAGAAGGGCGCAAAATTAAAACTCGTAACCGTGCTAAACTGTGAACGGATGGCGATCGCGTCAGATAATTCTACAATCAATAAACATGCAGCATTCCAGACTAGAGCGGCTGATGGGAAGCAGGAGCTTATTCTGGGCACAGCACGCTAAGAACTAAATATATTTCTCCTGGACAGGCGCCACGTCCCGCTTGTTTACCCAATTCATATACCTCTTCTATCGTGGGGCCAACAAAATCCGCCTGCAGGCAATTTATTGGAGTAAACCGGAGTCCTTCGTGATTGTTTATTTTACAGTTAAAGAAAAAAACTTTGTTGGAGAGACATGCGTGCTTCTCCAATTCTGCCGAAACAGCGAAGGTTTTCTAGGGACACTCCAGTTGGGACTGAAGTTAAAGTGGACCTAGCATCAGATTTACAGTATATTCTGAATGTGATAACACTGCTAGGAATTTATTACCTCTCACAGAGATCCCCGTACTCCCCAATGGCAGTGCCTTCATCTGCTTTTCTGGTAGGCTGGACAGAAAAGGAGCCCTGAAGCAAGTCAGATGCAGCCACCCAAAGCACACTTTAGGTTCCTTTCAGGCAAAAATGGATTGCTATCCAGATGAGTTTATATTGAGTTTGCCATGCACACTCATTGGCTAATACACAAGTGTAGCCCCCTTGTCCTAAACAGGGGCTACGAAGTCAATTCATTTTTTGGAGGGACTGTAGTTCGCTCAGACTGATTGTTTAGTTTTCCACCTGGTTTTTCCCTAAGCTTAAGTTGGCTTGTGATTTCTCACTGTCGCCAGTAGATATCGCTGGTATCGCTGGTCACAGTATGAGATAGAAAATGAGGTTATGAATATTTATATTTTCTTCAGCCAATCTAGTAGGAGGTTTATGTCACTAGTGCATGCTGGCAGGGCCGGCCCTACCATGGGTCCCAGTGGGTCCATCGGACCCAGGTGGCACTTTGGGAGGGGCAGAAAATTGAACCACGGCCGCCCCTTTTCTCTTCTATTTACCCAGTAACCAAGATTTTTTTTTTCCAGCAGTTTTGAGCATCATGATGACAACTGCCCCCCCCCCCCCCGGGCTGCTCCCCTTGCCCCTATACTACCCTAGCTCATCCCTGTACTGCCCAAGCGTGTCCATATACTACCGTAGCCTGTCCCTATACTGCCCTAGCCTGTCCATATACTGACCTAGCCTGTCTATATACTACCCTAGCCTGTCTATATACTACCCTAGCCTGCCCCTATACTGCCCTAGGCTGTCTATATACTACCTTAGGCTGTCTATATACTACCCTAGCTCATCCCTATACTGCCCTAGCCTGTCTATATACTACCCTAGCTCATCCCTATACTGCCCTAGCCTGTCTATATACTACCCTAGCCCATCCCTATACTGCCCTAGCCTGTCTATATACTACCCTAGCCTGTCTATATACTACCCTAGCCTGCCCCTATACTGCCCTAGGCTGTCTATATACTACCTTAGGCTGTCTATATACTACCCTAGCCCATCCCTATACTACTCTAGCCTGTCCATATACTACCCTAGCCTGCCCCTATACTACTCTAGCCTGTCTATATACTGCTTGCCCCTATACTGCCCTAATCCGCCCCTATAACGCCCTAGCCCGCCCTTGGAATTGAACATAATGTCATATCATTTTTCATATAGACAAGGTGCTTTTGCATTTAAACCTGACCTGATAAATTTAATCTTAGTTTTAATTATCATGATATAAAATAATGGCTGTGGGGGCCTTTTGGTGGGCGTGATTTTTTTTTTTTGGGGGGGCAGCATTTCATTCTTGGACCCAGGCAGCACAATGTCTAGGGCCAGCCCTGCATGTTGGTTGTGGGGATATAAATATTTGGGACAGGCAGGGTTGCCACCTCATCCCTTTAAACCCAAACACATATGAATTACATGAGGCTAATTTAATGCAGATAAGGCACCATGTGAGTTTAATTACCACCTTAAAGAGGAAGTAAACCCAGATGGGGTTTACTTCCTCTGTATTCCCCTGTAAAGTAAATGCATTATGTGCCACTTATCTGCAAGTGAAGCCTGCGACGTCCAGCGATGTATCCTGTGCAGGCCGCGTCCATCTTCAGCCCCTCTTCCTTCCGGGGCCGCGATCTCCGGCTCTGTGACTGGCCGGAGTCGCGTGACATCACTCCTGCGCATGCGCACAGGAGCCACCAGTAACAACACGATTGCAGTGAAGAGACGGCACGGAGGCCGAAATGACATTGGCACATCTAGTACACTGCATATCTCCTGAACCATGCAGGTTTGGGAGATATGCAGGGCACCTACAGGTAAGCCTTATTATAGGCTTACCTGTAGGTTAAAATGGTTGTCACGAGTTGACAACCACTTTATTCAGCCACAGAACCTGTGTAATTAATATGTAATCAGGTTTTAAAGGGATGAGGTGGCAACCCTAGGGACAGGCCATGTGCTCGCTCTCTTCCCCTGGGCTGAGGCCTAGGGTGGGGCTGCTGGATGGAGCTCTGCTGTTAGGCCGAATAGCCTGTTTTAGGGCTTAACGTGGTCCTAAAGTTGTCCTGCCTGGTCTGGAGGAAGCTGTGCCACGGAGGAGACCCAGGGGAGTCCCAGGATGAAGGCTGGTCTCTCAGAAAGGCCTGGTGAGGATGCACTGAAATTTGGGAACACGCTTACAATGTTGCTGAGTCGGCTTAAAGGTTCCGTCACTGTGAAGCTGGAAAATAATCTGGATCTGCAGAGTCTGTAAGTGATCCGCTACAGTATCAGGGACCCAGAGGCGTAACTAGAACCTTCAGGGCCCCGGTGCAAGAAATTATGCAGAGCCCCCTGACCCCTGGCCAGGGCCCTTTCCTCTTCCCACTGATCCTGGGGCCCTTTACTCCCATCGCGGGTCCCTTTATTACGGTTCTGCAGCGGGGCCACCTTTCTTCCATCTTCGGGCCTCCCCATGGTGGTGAATTGCCAGGGCCTGGGCACAATTGCAACCTTTGCAATCCTGATAGTTCCCTCACTGGTGTCAGTTGTTTTTAATTTTTATTTTAATTTTATTCTTTTTTTACCATTTCATTTTATTTCTTTTACAATTTCTTTACAATTTTTTTAGGAGCCCTGTTGGGGGGCTTTGATGAGATATCAGGGGGTCTAAACAAACGTCAGCCCTCAATCTCCATCTGTGTAGCCTCAGCTGCACAGAATGAATGGACAGGAATAGTTGTGCACCGAGCCTCCCATTCATTCAGAAATGGAAGTATAGTAAAAAACAGTTTACTATACTTCAGTTATGAATGAACCAATTGGTACCAATCACTGACTCTGTCCATTCAGAAAAGGAAGGAGCCGGTAAATGACAAATTTACTGACCCGTTCCCATCTCTCCATCATGACTCCTCTTCTACAGGAGGGGGGAAGACAGCAGTTCTGTGGGGGGGACCAGGGAAGCACACAGGGACCCTGGGAACAGCAGAAGACAAGTAAACTGGATAGAAGGAGGTTCAGGGTAAAAACCTCCTGCATTTACAATGCAACAAAAGCAACAATAGACGCATTCCATCCAATTAAAAAGTCAACTGTTGCCTTTTAGATCCTTCAAAAAAATGCTACACGGCACCAAGCCACCAATGCACAAAGCCCCAAGTCAAATTATCAACTTTCTTACAAAGCTGACTTGCTCATTGCATCGCATTACAATATCAGAAAGTGTCCTAAAAGGTAGAGTTCCACTTAAATTGCTTATCTGCCCATTGCCACGCACGGTAGTAAGAGGACAGCAAAAAAGAGATTGGATGGACACAAGCTAATTCCAGCTCAGGCTTTTCCAGCTATGTTGTAATGTCTTGTACTAATGCGATTTGTGGCAGCTTGAGTATCCAATATCTGGAACAAGGGGCCTACAAGCTGCAGCTGCTCGCTCTGTTATGTCATTTGTTTGGGAGTCTCTTGGCTTTCGATGAGGTAAAAAAATTATTAATCATCTCTTTTTTGTGGCCAGAACTCATACAGGTCTGGCAGGATCTAATTCCAGATATAATAATAAGACTATCCATGGTGGAGGCTTCCATGTCCTTCCAAAGCATAGATCAGGGTTTCTCAACCAGGGTTCCTCCAGAGGTTGCTAGGGGTTCCTTGAGCAATGGTCAATTTCTACCTCTCAGATAAATTCCCAATGACGCCATCGATCTTTTTAGCTATCTGTAAGGAGCATTCTTCCCATTGACCACAAGTGTAAGGAGCATTCTTCCCATTGACCATCACACTAATATATCATGAGTTGTCGATTTTTAATTTTTACCAGGGGTTCCCCGAGACCGGAGAATTATTTCAAGGGATCCTCGGTGTTGAAAAGGTTGAGAAAGGCTGGCATAGATGTTGTCACAAGTCAAATATATTTAAAAGGGAGGTAAATCAAAACGTGGCCCCTCCACAATCTGAACAATTTCAGCTCTATCACTTGACTACCTAATTTGGGGGGGGGGGGGGAATCTGAAAAGAAAGCAAACAGGTTATAGTGGATCTAATTTTGAGTAGGAAAGGGTCAGAACCAATGTAAAATTGATATCGCTGTCCCTGCTGGGAAGATTCACCCAATTAGTACTGTTGGCCACGGTTAGTGGGACGAAAGTATTGGGAAATCTAAAGTTTTAGAGATCTCACCAGAACAAGAGGTGAAGGAAAGTCTCTCAATAGGGGCAAATGTTCTGGTTTAGGGAATTTTCTCTCATTTTTTGTTGTGTCTCCATGACAGGAAGTGAAAATAAATCTCCTGAGTTGGACACAGACAGCAACACATAAAAGAGTTTTAACCCTTTCCTACTTTAGCCTAAAACAAACACTTTAAGATGTCCAGAGACCCAGAAGAACAGTCTATGGTGGAGGCGCAATCTCCTGTCATCAACCCTGACAGCCTGTGCCATCATAAAACTAAAACCCCCACCTCACTGCAATTAGAACAGGTTTTCAAACCCATGCAGGAGCAGCAGACTGGAGAGGTCTACTTGACTCTTGGTAGTCAACGGTGGCCAAACAGGGTAAATGTCTTCTCTTGTCTATGGTAAACCCAAACACTTCTCCAAGTGTGCAATCATGTAGGAAGAGAAGAGATGGGAAAAGAGGAGAGGAGAGGAGAGGAGAGGAGAGAGAAGGGAAGGGAAGGGAAGGGAAGGG
>BLSH010437729.1:1937094-1970037 GCA_018402905.1 Glandirana rugosa
AGAGAAGAGAAGAGAAGAGAAGAGAAGAGAAGAGAAGAGAAGAGAAGAGAAGAGAAGAGAAGAGAAGAGAAGAGAAGAGAAGAGAAGAGAAGAGAAGAGAAGAGAGGAGAGGAGAGGAGAGGAGAGGAGAGGAGAGGAGAGGAGAGGAGAGGAGAGGAGAGGAGAGGAGAGGAGAGGAGAGAAGAGAAGAAAGAGGCAAGAGGAGGAGTGACAACGATCCTGGGCACCATTCAAGCTGGAAGAGAAGAGAAACAAAGCTTGAGGAGAAGCTGGAGAAAAAGAGAAGCTGGAAGCAGGGCCGTCTTTAATACTGATTGGACCCTGGGCAAATATTTTCTTGCCCCCCCCCCCCCATGCAATTTCACTCTCCACCTGCTCTGAGACATACAATAAATAGCAACTAGACTCAAAATCAGTTTACTGAATCAGATCAGCAGTGATTTTGATTGGTTGCCAGAGGTTACAGCATATCATTACCAGTTACTGACTGGTTGCTAGAGGTTACAGCACACATTATGGCTCATTGATTAGTTGCTAGAGGTTACAGCACATGCTTTCTGCTTGATTGGTTGCTAGAGATTACTGTACATCAATACTGCTCACTGATTGGTTGCTGCACATCATTACTGCCCATAGATTGGTTGCTAGAGGTTACAGAACATCATCTCCTCACTGCCTGCACACCATGGACTGGGGAGCACAAAGTCGCTTTCCTGACATCACAGAAATGTGCTGTCCTTAAGCAGATACACAGCAGTGGCATCAATTATTAATGACTCCCTCACACATCTGCTGACATGTGCTGTGGAAGTTCAAGCATGCCTTTGTCTCCCCAGTGGGCAGCATCCAGTATAGGTGATGGTGAATATGACATTCAGGGGGGGCATGATATACATATGAATGCCACCTTTGTTTACACATCAGCGCAGCTGGCCGTCACTATTTACATATGAATGCTGCCGCTATTTACATATCAATGCCGGTTATTTACATGTAAACATAGGGTCTGTAGGTGAGTCATCTGTACACAACAATAGGGCAGAGTTGGGCAGCTTTAGTAGCAGCACTTAGATATCGGGACACAGCACAGGTCTAAAACTTCAAGGGACTTTAAACCTGGATAGTTGGCAAGTATGAGGCAGCTGCTTTGGGCCCCACAACAATGACAGGGCCCAGGGCAGCTGCCCCTTTTGCCCTGCCTTAAAGACGGCCCTGGCTGGAAGGGAAGAGAAGCTGGTGAAGAAGAGAAGCTGGAAGGGAAGAGAAGCTGGAGAAGAAGAGAAGCTGGAAGGGAAGAGAATCTGGAAGGGAAGAGAATCTGGAAGGGAAGAGAATCTGGAAGGGAAGAGAATCTGGAGAAGAATAGAAGCTGGAAGGGAAGAGAAGCTGGAAGGGAAGAGGGGCTGGAGGAGAAGAGAGGTTGGAAGAAAAGAGAAGCTGGAAGGGAATAGAAGTGAGAAGAGAAGCAAGAAGAGAATAGTGAAGAGAAGTCTGAATCTTCTCTTCTGAATCAGTGAATCTCCAGGGGATCTCCAGGGGACATCACCAACGATCGGGGAAGTATAGCAGATGGAGCTGCCTTTTTATTTCTATCACATGCAGGGTTCTGGAACTTAACAAATATACCTGATATATTTTGCCTGCTCTTTGCAGATTATGCATCTTCCAGCACCCTAATCAAGGTCTAAACACAGAATGAAGGAGCTTAAACAGAACCCATTTTTACCCTTAGTACAGGTTTTGCAATGTAATCGAATCCGATTCCCAAGGTAGCTCACTGCTGCCCCCTATGTGATATATATATATATTTTACAGACTGCAATGTCTACAGCCTTTCTCTTATCTCCTTTGTGATTGGGTTACAATGTTTTACCGTATGTGACAAGGGTAACTAAGGCTTAATAAACGACTGGTGTAGAGTTCTAAAACCTTAACATTCCTTGCATAAATGTTATCCTATAGCAATTTATTGGTGGCCTAACCTGTTGCCTGCCACAGCCCCCATACCTGTCTTTCCGGAGTGTGCAGAGCCCACAAGCACCTATCTACCAGCTGTGGTGACCACTTGGTCAATGGCTGCGCAGAGTCACACGGAGATAAAGATTAAAAATCCCTAATTTTCACGATTTGATAATTGGTAGTGAATCTTGTAAACAAGCCAGGAGACAACCCAGCCAGAGAAAAGAGCTCCTTCATAGGACATTAAATTAATTTAATATTCCGCACAGCCTTTGTGTAGCCCATGATGAATTCTTGCCATTCCCTTGAAGTCTCAGGGACAGCGGTGTGTAAATTTCAGTTGTAAATCTCCTCCACGATTGATTGGGTTCATAATGTAAGTGGAATGTCGAGTATCTCTACTCTTCTTTTTCTAATAGCCAAATATACTTTTAGTAGGAGGGTAAAGAGATTTAAAATGAAGAAAAACAAAAACTCTCTTTGGGAGAGGGAGGAAATGTTTGGATCATTTGGTCAGTAATAAAAAATGAAGTGATTTCATGAAAAATGTCCATTATAATCATTAATGTATATAGTAAATTATTAATGTTTGATAAATTGTATATATATAATATCTCACAAAAGTAAGTACACCCCTCAGATTTCTGTAAATATTTTATTCTACCTTTTCATGTGACAACGCTGAAGAAATGACACTTTGCTACAATGTAAAGTAGTGAGTGTACAGCTTGTATAACAGTGTAAATTTGCTGTCCCCTCAAAATAACTCAACACACAGCCATTAACGTCTAAACCGCTGGCAACAAAAGTGAGTACACCCTAAGTGAAAATGTCCAAATTGGGCCCAATTAGCCATTTTCCCTCCCCGGTGTCATGTGACTCGTTAGTGTTACAAGGTCTCAGGTGTGAATGGGGAGCAGGTGGGTTAAATTTGGTGTTATCGCTCTCACTCTCTCATACTGGTCACTGGAAGTTCAACATGGCACCGCATGGCATAGAACTCTCTGCGGATCTGAAAAAAAGAATTGTTGCTCTACATAAAGATGGTCTAGGCTATCAGAAGATCGCCAAGACTCTGAAACTGAGCTGCAGCACAGTGGCCAAGACCATACAGCGGTTTAACAGGACAGGTTCCATTCAGAACAGCGCCTCGCCATGGTCGACCAAAGAAGTTGAGGTTGTCTTTGGGAAATAGACGTATGAGTGCAGCCAGCATTGCTGCAGAGGTTGAAGGGGTGGGGGATCAGCCTGTTAGTGCTCAGACCATACGCCGCGCACTGCATCAAATTGGTCTGCATGGCTGTCATCCCAGAAGGAAGCCTCTTCTAAAGATGATGCACAAGAAAGCCTGCAAACAGTTTGCTGAAGACAAGCAGACCAAGGACATGGATTACTGGAACCATGTCCTGTGGTCTGATGAGACCAAGATAAACGTATTTGGTTCAGATGGTGTCAAGCGTGTGTGGTGGCAACCAGGTGAGGAGTACAAAGACAAGTGTGTCTTGCCTACAGTCAATCATGGTGGTGGGAGTGTCATGGTCTGGGGCTGCATGAGTGCTGCCGGCACTGGGGAGCTACAGTTCATTGAGGGAACCATGAATGCCAACACGTACTGTGACATACTGAAGTAGAGCATGATCCCCTCCCTTCAGAGACTGGGCCGCGGGGCAGTATTCCAACATGATAACGACCCCAAACACCTCCAAGATGACCACTGCCTTGCTAAAGAAGCTGAGGGTAAAGGTGATGGACTGGCCAAGCATCTCCAGACCTAAACTCATCTGTGGGGCTCCTCAAATGGAAGGTGGAGGAGCACAAGGTCTCTAACATCCACCAGCTCTGTGATGTCGCCATGGAGGAGTGGAAGAGGACTCCAGTGCCAACCTGTGAAGCTCTGGTGAACTCCACGCCCAAGAGGGTTAAGGCAGTGCTGGAAAATAATGGTGGCCACACAAAATATTGACACTTTGGGCCCAATTTGGACATTTTCACTTAGGGGTGTACTCACTTTTGTTGCCAGCGGTTTAGACATTAATGGATGTGTGTTGAGTTATTTTGAGGGGACAGCAAATTTACACTGTTATACAAGCTGTACGCTCACTACTTTACATTGTAGCAAAGTGTCATTTCTTCAGTGTTGTCACATGAAAAGATAGAATAAAATATTTACACAAATGTGAGGGGTATACTAACTTTTGACAGATACTGTATGTATATATTGCATGCACTGTGTGGAGCATGAGCTTGGATTCATTCTTAGAGCACAAGTGTGTTTATGCGATTTTAGATCATTTTTGTGCAACCCTAGATTAAGTGCGATAAAAATACAGGTTATGGTGAGAAAGGGCTAAAGCAGGGATAGGCAACCTGCGGCCCTCCAGTTGTTGCAGAACTACAAGTCCCATCATGCCTCTGGGAGTAATTGTAACTGCCAGCCTTGCAATGCCTCATGAGAAATGTAGTTCCACAACAGCTGGAGGGCCACAGGTTGCCTACCCCTGGGCTAAAGGAATCAAAAAGCCCTCCAATCAAATCTAAAGCCTTCTTAGAATAGAAGGCTCTCGCATGTCTCATTCCATCACATATCCCAAAAATCAGAGTATTAATCCCCATTTTAGGACAGTGGGTGGAGCCATGCAAAGTAGTCCTTTACATGAGGGCCTCAGGGGCGTAACGATAGGGGTTGCAGGGGTTGCAATTGCAACCGGGCCCCATGGTCCAGGGGGCCCGTGTGCCTCCCTTGTACACCTGGATAGGAGGGATGGCGGGGGTGGCATTTAGAGGACCCAATCTCCTCCATTTTCCTCTATCCAGTTTACTTGTCTTCTGCTGTTCCCAGGGTCCCTGTGTGCTTCCCTGGCCCCCCTGGGGCCTGCTGCAGAACTTGTGAAAGGGCCCCACTGCAGTACCGTAATAAAGGGACCCACAATAGGTGTAAAGGGCCCCAGGATCAGTGGGAAGAGGGAAGGGCCCTGGCCAGGGGTCAAGGGGGCCCTTCATAATTTCTTGGGCCCTGAAGGTTCTAATTACGCCTCTGGAGGGCCTCATTGTATATTTTAAAGATATTTATGGGCCGGGAACAAACCTAGTCCCTCTTATATCAGAGTCCCCATTACATTCGGGCTGACCAGGATCAGCTGTGATGCAGAAGATGCCATCTTTTAGGTTTTCATTGGATTCTTTTGCTTCTTTTTATTTTTGTATACATGTTTCCCGGCCAATCTTGTAGTCACATTACATTGAAGGTTACAGAACCTCTTCTTTTCTCAGCTTATGGACTTGGTGGCAGCACAGCGGTCACAGAACTGAGGTCAATGACGGATTCCTCACTGTCTATGATTGTAGCTGGAGGACTTTCCCAGACTTGCAGAGCAAATTATCTTCTTGTGCTGATCTACTGTAGGTGTTAATGCATGTTTCTGAGATATATTATCTCATCATACAGAAAAAAATGTATCCAGCCAAATTCTTGGGGCATAAAATACCTTTCTTCTGTGGTTTTCTCAGTACCCCAAAGCACTGCTAGTCAACTGCTTGGCTTGTTGCCAGCCTGGCATATGAGTTATTGGAGCTTGTCATTTTATAGTTTTCATGTTTATGCTTGAAAAATTTCAGAGGCTCTTTCACTTTTATGTTCCACCAATATAAATTCCGAGAGATGTTTGAGGTGCGGTACTTGCACTGTTTAAGATAGTTGGCTGTACTCAGGGGCGTTGCTAGGTCTACAAAAGATCTGGGGCTAGAGCCCATAGCAGCAAAGTAGAGTCATACGCTTGAGCGGGCATACACATGTATATAAACATCATTACATTTACATCCCCCTTACATCAGGGTCCCCAGAGAGCACCCCCATTTACATCAGTGTCCCCAGAGAGCCCCTTCCTTACATCTGGGTCCCCAGAGAGTCCCTTCCTTACAACAGGGTCCCCAGAGAGCCCCTTTCTTACATCAGGGTCTCCAGAGAGTCCCTTCTTTACATCAGAGTCCCCAGAGAGCCCCTTCCTTATATCAGGGTCCACAGAGAGCCTCTTCCTTACATCAGGGTCCACAGAGAGCCTCTTCCTTACAACAGGGTCCACAGAGAGCCCCACCTTACATCAGGGTCCCCAGAGAACACCCCCCCTATACATCAGGGTCCCAGGGAACCTCCCCATATATCAGGGTCCCTCAAGTTCCTCCCCATACATCAGGGTACCCAGAGATGAGTATAAGGAATGAGCCAAAAAATGGTAATATAAAATATAATTTATAATGTGTGCCATCATCCGAAAAGAGACATTTGAAGAAGGAAGGTATGGGGTATGGTGTATGGGTGTCCCACTAGCACCCACATTGGTAAGTTCATATTTTGATTGTTCCCAGTCTTACCTATTCTCTCTCTGTGAATACTAATGCTCAGTCATTATTTTTTGTGTATACATAGTTTTTAAAACAATATAGCTGTATGCTGTTTAAATCTCCTGAGGAAGCGGAAACTGGTCGAGAGCTTTACACCATCCACAGCCTACATTCCAAGGGCCGGTGGTACCCTCTGTGGGGACCATTCCAGGCACCATATGTAAAAATCATTGGAGCTTGTACCCAATGCTGTATTTTTTATAGTGTGTTTTTGTATGTCATATTTTTCAAATAAATTGTTTTAGATTTCTTATACATATTTGTGTTACCTTTGAGTGCCGAGATAGTCCATGCCTACTCTAGTTATGGTGTCTGGGTGCTAGTGGGACACCCATACCCCATACATTCCTTCTTCAAGGGTACCCAGAGAGCCTCCCCATACATCAGGTGGAGGCGAGGGCCGAGCCGGAGCCCCTGCCTCCTGCATTCCGGAAAATGAAATACCTGCAAATTTGCCGAACTGCACCCAACCGATAAGCGACTCGGGGCTATAGACCCCAGACTCGGGGCTGTAGCCCCAATAGCCACCCCTAGCAATGCCCCTGGCTGTACTGGACTCTCAGTTTGCAGTTGTGAAAGGTTTACTGCAGGAGCATTTTGCAACTGTGTAAGGAAGCACCCATGGCCACTGGAATGCCTGTGCACATAGTGTGTGCATGCGTCTGTGTGCGTGTGCACCGGCAATGGAGCAAAAATGGCCATTTAAGCAGACAGCACCCTGCAGCCAGTGCTGTCCGTTCTACAGAATACCTGCACCTGTGACCACAGCGTTTACTCTGAGAGACTTCCTGTACCTGTGACCCTGGCTTCCTTTAGGACTCTGTTTGTTTTCTGCCTGCCCTGACCCCCCGCCTGTCTACAATTACTCCTCTGCCTGACCCCTTGTACTTCTTCTGCCAGCACGTTGCCGACCCTGCTTGTCTGCCTGCCTGATCCACCTGTACTGTATTGCCAGCCTGTTACTGACCCGGCCTGTACCACCACCCTTCTGCCTGCACGAGCTCCTGTGGACCCTCACCTACCATCAGTGACCGAGTCCAGTCCTCGTACCCCCCCTGTGCTCCAGAGCTCCCTGTCTCTACTATCAGGGGTTCTCCAATCAGGGCCGTAAGAGAGGTTGCCCCCGCATAAGTCAGACTCCACCAGGTACGTGACAAACTGGTTTGAGACCAGTGATACAACTGTGTTAAAGTCCACAAACACTGGTAAGAGGACACAGGCAAAAGAAAACCAGACACTAGTAAGGGTACATAGCCAAAGGAATAGAAACATATAGCAAGATAGCTCAAGTCTTCTAGTAGGTGTTAATGTAGTTGTTGGCCCAAGCAGCCAAGTAAATTGCAATGACTCTGTGAGAGCAGTCGCTGTCTGTTATGAAGGGCCGATGATGTTCTTCTAAGTAGATTCTAGGCCATTGGAAGCAGTCACATATACTTCAGTGGATGAGCAGGGAGACCTTCTTGCACTGGTTACTGGCAGCTATGCTCTCCAGTACTGAAGACTTCTCCAAAGATGCTCCACACAGGCAGTCATCTTCCTGCTCTGCTCCCTCTGAAAATATCCTGGAGCACAGCAGTTGAATTTCGCCGAGCCTTTAGCCCATGCCCCCAGCTGGGGTAATGGCCAAGAGCTAAAGACCCTCCTCACAGTGGCATCCTCACCAGCAGAAGCCCAGGATAGAAGACCCAATGTCAAGGCCTGGATCGGAACACGGGACTTCTGTTGTGTCTGGCAGTAGCTCTTCTTGCTGAGCTAGCTGGGATGCTAGACAGCTCCCTGCCTGATTGTTTGGACAGCCTTGCCTTATGTCTTGTTTCTCTTGAACCTTGAACCCTTTGCTCCTCCCTATTTTAGCAATACCTTTGCACTTCCGGTTATACAGATTATTGTGCTCTCTCTTCTCAGCTAATATTTCACTCTTGTCCTTCCTGCTGCTGTCCGTATCTTCACTACTGACCTTTGGCTTGTTCCTCGACCGCACTTCTGCTTGATCCCAACCTACAGCCACTTCCTAACAACCTTTGGTTTGTTTACTGTCTACACTTCTGTTTGATCCCTACCTGCTATATCTGCTACTGGACATCGGCTTGCTCCCCTGCTGGTGGAGCAATTCTGAGGACTGTGACCTAGTATAACATGCAGCAATACGCATCTCCACCATCAGGAGCTCTGGTGAACACAGGTTAGTGCTTAGATCTTGCACCTCAGGTGCATCTGGGTCAGGGCTGAGGGACTCAGGGAGGCTGGATGACTCAACAGGCAGCATCTCCGGTACATCCCCCTGCTTTCTAGAACCTTCTAGAAGTGGTGGACAGAGGCTAGGAGATGCTGCTTGGCATATTTATGAGGTGGTCTGGGGCCTATTTACCTCATAAATATGCAGGGGTCCGACCAGCAGGGGCAGTCAGGTGTAAGATGGAGATGGAGTGCTGAGGAGGCCTTCGGTGACCCTTGAGGGTGCCCCCTAGTCTGGGGGGGAGGGGGTGACCTCGTGCCTGGGGCTCGGGTGCTGGAGGGACCCTCTACAATACATGGAGGAACCCTTCCTGGAGGTATGGGAGCAAGGAGAGGACAGCGGGAGAGAGTCAGCACGTCTGGGAGATCTCCTGAGGAGTCAGCTGGGTGGGCTGGTGAGTGTATCAGTCTTGGAGGACTGTGGAGAAGCTTGCCAGGAGCAGGGGCATTGCTAAGTGGGAAAAAGACCAGGGGCTTCAGCCCGAAGGTAAATTTGATAACCCCTCCCATATTTTAAAGTCCAAGCCCGGCATTAAGGGGGGTAGGCTCACTTGATGGTCGCTGCCTGGCTCACCAGTGCCCATCAATGCTGACCACTAAACTGACCTACCTGATTCCTACTCTGACCTACCTGCCCCCTACACTGACCCACCTGACGCCTACATTAACCATTACATTGACCTACCTAACACCTACCTGACACATACACTGACCTACCTGACACATAGGGAGAAAAGAAGGGGAAGACAAGAAAGTGCCACTAAGTGTAGTGTTGTAAGAGGTTTTTAATTGCCCCCAACAAAGGGCTACTCAAAAAAATGACAAAAAAAGCAGGCTCATTCAGTGTATGGGAGAGCTGGGTGCTGTGTCTGTCATCCACAAAGCCAGGAGCCAGAGGAAGAGGTCCGCTGTGCGAGGCAGGTGTCCTGGTGAATAGCGGCTGTAAGCCAAGGATCTCCCTGACTCTCAGGTGGTGAGGGTATTGCCAGATGGACGCTGCAGCCGAGGAGGAAGTCCACGTGGAGAGTCCAATGTCAGGATGGAGTGCAGCGTAGTCGCGATGTGAATGCCGGGATGACGTGACAGGTCCCAGAGTGCCCAGCGCGACCGCAGTGTCATTCCCGCCTCCTGGACCTGGCGGCGCCTATGATGGACGTCACACGTCCGGCCATTGGACCAGTGTGACGTCCATCGGGTCCAAGAGGCGGGACTTTATGTACGTCACTCGGCCGCGCTGGGTAAGCGGGAGATCTATCCCCGCTCCGTGTAAACGGCTCGGGGCTATGAATTTTTTTGTAAATTCTGAGACCCGGGGCTTTTTAGGTGCCCACTCGGGGCTATAGCCCCCCTCAGCCCCCCCCTCATGACGCCACTGGCCAGGAGGGCTAGTAAAAGGTGCAGCCACAGCCAGGCATGAAGAGGTGGTGCTGGGATCAGAAGCCACAGGGATGTGAAGCTGGACACTGACTGTTTGTGACACTTAAAGGGGGACTTGCCTGTAAAGGGCTATTGCTTTTAGATCTGACTGATTGCCTTCTTTTCAGATTCACCAACCTGCCAGTTGGAGCTCTGCAAGCAAGTTAGTGCTGGAGGAAGAGAAGGAGTGTATATAGACTGTATATAGGAGAAGTTGTCCCTAAAGTCGTTTTGAAGTCAAGTGGGGGATCCCAGTTCTTCTTGCAGCTCCTTAGGGGGGTGCGCCTACAACTGCAGAGAGTGAAGTGGAGCGGGAGGGGTGTCTGGGTCATGAAACCGACTGAACAGAACCACAAATCATTTGGCTGGTTACATGTTCCTGGTACGAGTGTGCTTTTCCTTGCCATTAGCTTCCATTATCTGTTTGGGGTGGACTGACCCTTTAAATCCATCCAGTCTAGCAGAATAACACTGACACGTGTTTCTGTAAACAATATCACAAATGACTTCGACCACGGAGCCAACAACGCAGGTGTGAGCCGCAACAGGCAGGCTTTTTATCCGAACGATAAATTCCTGCAATTGGTGGTGATGGAGAGGTACAGATATGCAATTAGCGGAGACGTGTATGTCCAGGTTTCGGCACAGCCTATGCTCTTAAGGCTTTAATTGACCGCAATCTCCCGTTGCCGCTCTCAGAAAACGCTTGACGTTCCTCCAACCCCGCGCAAACAAGCGTTTTCTTCTTATCGATGGAATTACGCTCCAAAAGAGCATTTCTTGATACCTCGGCAGATAGGGAGGAAGTTGTCAGACAAACGTTCTTGGACGGCGCTCACCGAGACAGATGCTGCTGACAGCGAACGGCGCTGTGAAGGAATGGCATCTGTCACCGGAGCGTCTGCCAAGCGCGGCCCCAGCAGATTGCCGCTCGTTCGGGAGCTCGGGGAGTCGTGTCGTAATGACAGCAACAAAGCCGCGCAGAGGAAATTTAATGTGATGATTTCATAAGCCGGCCTGCCAGCGCAATTAGAAAGAGATGCGTTCCTATTTCTGGACGCTTGGCTGGCTGATCGCTCGCCAGGCCGGCCTGGCGGTAACCATTCTGCGGGGCGGTCGGGGCACTAGAGGGCGCCGGCGTCTGCTGAGAAATTCTGCAAGTTATCAAGATTGAGGCGCCAAAGACACGGGGGGGTGATTTACTAAAACTGGAGAGTGCAGAATCTGGAGCAGCTGTGCATAGCAGCCAATCGGCTTCTAACTTCAGCTTGCTTGACAAAAAAAAAACCTGGAAGCTGATTGGTTTCTCGGAGTTGTTGAAGTTTTTATCAACTTCCAGTCTGGAGCAGTAAAGCAATGTGCAGAAGCTGTCCCTTTCAGGCTGCATTCACACAGGGGCGACTTGCAAACCGACTTGAGTCGTCTCAAGTCGCCCCAAGTCGCTTGAAATCCCATTGAAGTGAATGGGAGCCATCTTAATATACACTACTGACGTCGCTCCGACTTCAAGGCGACTTCAGAAAAGGTTCCTGTACTACTTGGAGGCGACTTCTATCCGACTTGTGCCCATAAGATTCAATAGAAGTCGCCTCCAAGTCGGATCCCCCATCTAAATACAAGCGACTTTGTAGTGTAAAAAAAAGTAGAGAATTCATTTGGGGCAGCCCCCTTCCTCCCTTCTCTGATTGGCCACAGGCAAAGTCGCCTGGCATAAGTTGTGTTGTAAGTTGCATGAAGTTGCCTGAGGTCGCGCTGAAATTGCCTAGCAAGGTCGCGCTGAAGTCGGGTCGCCCCTGCGTGAATGCAGCCTTTCAGCTGGGCTCCTGTACTACCAAGTGCTGCTCTGTAGCAGTTAACCAACTTACAGAAACAAGGAGTGAGATCTCTAATATCAGTGATCTGCAGAGGCTGAAAGGCGTACAGAAGCCACGTGAACGGTCATCAGCTGTCACGTTTTCTAGGTAGCCTAACGCAATATAGAGCAGTACCTGTGCTTTGCCCACTAACGGAAAAGTAACAAGTTTATTTGGCAGCTTAGCCCATCATTTGGTTGGTGTAGCAGCCTGGTGTTAGGCAGGGTTGTTAACAAATTTAGTTGCTGGGTGGTAACCAGCCTGGCTGATTATTAATGAGATCTACTGACCCTTTTCCTAAATCTGAGTTTGATGTCATTCTCTCTTCTGTCACTAGGTGGCACTGTTGCCTGTGGTGATAGATTGAAAGGGGCATAGTGAACCCAGACTAGGAATGGATAGGTTGTCTCAGCCAATTGGCAGGGGTCTTTTGCCCCTTGGCCTGCTGGGAGAGTCTTTTTCAGGAGGGGTCAGGTGATCAGGGTTCGGTGCCACCTGGGCGGCTGTCTGGGTGGAGGTGTGTTAAGAAGCTCCCGGCTGCTAGGCCAGGAGCCTGAGGCCTATCTGAGAGTACCTGGTTGCTAGGCAGTCCATGGCCTACCTAGTTTGAAGCAAGCAGTGCGGAGTTGGGGCTTCATGACTGGAGCTCAACTAGGGCTGCCACCTCATCCCTTTAAAACTGAACACATATGAATTACACAGGTTGTTCTGTGGCTGATTAAGGTGGCAATTAAACTCACTTGGTGCCTCATCTGCATTAAATTAGTCTCAGAACAACCTGTGTAATTCATATGTGTTTGTGTTTAAAGGGATGACGTGGCAACCCTAAGCTCAAGCAAGTTCTGCCGGCCGGAGAACCCAGTTGTTGCCACGGGTGAAAGAAAGCAGTTGCCATCAGAGGCGACCACTCCTGTCGTCAGAGGCAAGCGAGAACCGAGTCAGAGGGAAAGGGGACACGGTTGCCCCCAAGGGACAATCTCTCCTATTATCAGAGGCCAGTTTATGGAAGTCTGAAGAAGTTCCTGAGCAGCCTTTTTCACTAACCGGGGACAGTGAGGATGTTGGGAAAGCTTCAGAAGAGCCAAGTCAGGGACCCAGCGGGACAGTGGGGGTGACACTTGTAGGCCACAGCGGGTTAGTTGTGGAGGAGCTCAAGGGATCCAGCGGCGGTTGGGATCTGAAGGGTCTAGTGAGAAGACTGGGAGCTCAGTGAGAAGATCTACAGTGGGAGACTGTGAGATGTGAGTAAAGATCTGAAACACTGTGAATTAAGTGTGCAGATCATGGGGGTGTGCCAGGTATGCCTGGGCACACCCTATTCACTATGTGCGATGCCGATTCCCCCACTGCCCATGCTTCCCCCTCTTGTTGTCCCCCCCCCCCCCCTGCTCCACAGTGCTGCTAAATTCCCTCCTCTCCCCCAGGATGCTGCAGGGGATTTCGGATGGAGAGTGGGGGAAGGGGCTTGTAAATATGTAATTTACTAACCCCTTCCTTTTCTAAATGAACACGCTCACTCACTGTGTCCATTCATGACTGAAGCATAGTTAACTGTGTTTCCTATGCTTCAGTTTGTGAATGAAGAGGAAGCCGCTCAGCACAGAGCACCTCCCATTCATTCACTGTCCAGTGCAGCTGAGTCTGCAGAGAAAGGTGTGAGTGTTTGAGCTTTGGGGTGCAACACCCTAATGCAGGGGTAGGTAACCTGCGGCCCTTCAGCTGTTGTAGAACTACATTTCCCATGCAAGGCTGACGGGTACAATTACTCCCAGAGGCATGATGGGATTTGTAGTTTTGCAACAGCTGGAGGGCCGCAGGTTGCCTACCCCTCCCCTAATGCAATAGGCTGCGCACACCTATGGCGCGGTTCTATATTGAAGATACAAGTTCGCCGCCATTACTAGTAAAAAATAAAAAAATAATGAAAAACCCCAGAAATGAATTCTCATCATTCGTAAACGCGGTAACTTTCGCGCAAACCAATCAAACGCCGATTGCGATTTTTTTTTTACCAAATATATGAGGAAGAATATAAATCGGCCAAAACCGATGAATAAATTTGTTTTTTTTTTTGGATTTGTATTTTAGCAAAAAGTAAGAAATTTGGTTTCTTTTGCAAAATTGTCGCTCTTCTTTTGTTTATAGCGGTGATCAGAAATGACGCAGCAGTGACCAAATACCACCAAAAGAAAGCTCTGTTTGTGGGAAAAAAAGGACGCAAATTTCGTTTGGGTACAACCTGCATGACCGCGCGCTAAATTGACGCAGCGCCGAATTGCAAAAAGTGCTCTGGTCCTAAAGGGGGAAATCCTTCCGGGGCTGAAGTGGTTAATAATAAATAATAATAAAAACTTTTTTTATTATTATTATTATTATTAATAATTATTTTTTATTATTAATTTGTTCCGTTCCATTTGTTTAGATGCGGCATTCGGTATTTCGGAATAATTTGTAACTTCGGATAAATTCATATTCATTACGTTCACGAACAGCCAGATTTGGAAGTAGATTCCAATATCTATTATTTAATAGTTAGTTATTATTTCAAATTTTCATTCTTTCAAATTTTCGCATTTTCTTATTTTCGGATTTACGAATTCACGAATTGCGATCATAAAGAATGACCCGAAAAACTAAAAAAAAACAAAACTAATTTTTCGGCAGTGCACATGCCTATAAAGAATAGGGTGAATCAGGAAAATACAGCATTATGGCCACTAGTTGGAGCTGACGACCTTAGACCGACCACAACCCTCCTTTAACGGTTTGCCCCAGCAGCGGGCACTGCCACCAAAAATCCCCAGAAAAGCTGACCTGCAGTGTTAACCCTTGAAAAGCTGACCGGCAGTGTTAACCCTTGAAAAGCTGACCGGCAGTGTTAACCCTTGAAAAGCTGACCAGCAGTGTTAACCCTTGAAAAGCTGACCAGCAGTGTTAACCCTTGACTTCCTGGAGACAACAGCTCAGCAGGGCAACAATAACAAAACAGTACAACCGTCATAACAGAATAGAAAAACATAAATCAGGTGACATAATAACCTTTTTGGAAGCACCTGAAGCAAATGGGATGCAGGCACCCTCTGTGGCCACAGGGAGGGGCTTGAGGAGGATTGCGCACAGCCCATACCTTCTGCTGGATTTTGCCTCTATTGCAGCGCCTGCTTCTGGCTGATTAGAGAAACAGCGCAGATATCTCTAAACCGGTCTATCGATAGGAGAGTCAGAGGACCCTTTCAGCAACCTGGAAACCCATTCATCAAAACTGCTTAGCCGGTGTCCCCAAGCAAAAGCTGGACAGTTCCCATCTTTGTAGTGATGCCAATTACATTCCCTGACAGAGATGACCACTAGAGGGCGCGTTATAAACTGCATATTTAATACAAGCATTAAAAGATGAAGCAACAATTAACAAAAGAAGTACATATTAGAAAAGAAAATCATATAATGTGATGGTCAGATACTGCAGACATGATACAGCAGATGGTCAGAGACTGCAGGCATGATACAGGAGATGGTCAGAGACTGCAGACATGATACAGGAGATGGTCAGAGACTGCAGACATGATACAGGAGATGGTCAGAGACTGCATACAGGAGATGGTCAGAGACTGCAGACATGATACAAGAGATGGTCAGAGACTGCAGACATGATACAGGAGATGGTCAGAGACTGCAGACATGATACAAGAGATGGTCAGATACTGCAGACATGATACCAGAGACAGTCAGAGACTGCAGACATGATACCAGAGACAGTCAGAGACTGCGGGCATGATACAGGAGATGTTCAGAGACTGCAGACATGATACAAGAGTTGGTCAGACACTGCAGACATGATACAAGAGATGGTCAGAGACTGCAGACATGATACAGGAGATTGTCAGAGACTGCAGACATGATACAGGAGATTGTCAGAGACTGCAGACATGATACCAGAGACAGTCAGAGACTGCGGACATGATACCAGAGACAGTCAGAGACTGCAGACATGATACAAGAGATGGTCAGAGACTGCAGACATGATACAGGAGATGGTCAGAGACCGTGGACATGATACAGGAGATGGTCAGAGACTGCAGACATGATACAAGAGATGGTCAGAAACTGCGGACATGATACAGGAGATGGTCAGAGACTGCAGACATGATACAGGAGATGTTCAGAGACTGCAGACATGATACAAGAGATGGTCAGAGACTGCAGACATGATACAAGAGATGGTCAGAGACTGCAGACAAGATACAAGAGATGGTCAGAGAGCATGATATATATATATATATATATATATATATATAGATGATTTGTAAAGGTGTTGTTACACTTTATAATGAGCAGCTTCTATTTCATCTTAATCAATTCATTTAATAATTTAAAGTAGAAAATCACTAATTTCACATTTTAAGCACTTAATTTGTGTGGGTGTAGGAGCCTATTTTAGGTCCTGTTGTTTTACTACGCTATAGGAGTTTTTGGAGACTGGGGACATGCTTCCAGTGACATATTACATTAAACTTCTGGGAATCACTACTACACCAGAGCAATAGGGAAAACAGCTTACTGACTACACAAGCCCTTGGGCCGCATGAAAAGTGCCAAAGCGCTGTCTGCATGCGGCCCTTGGGCCACAGGTTGAGCACCAGGAGTCCACAGGTTTCCTTTATTATAATAAGGCGGTGCAATGTTATCCACAGTGATCATCCATATTTTATCTCACTGACGTCAAATTGGAATGAATTTTGTCACTGTGCAACTTGCTCACCCTTAAAGCTGAACTCTGGGCACATAAAAAAGACCCAAATTAGTGCAGCTCCGTAACCATTAATTCATCATTAAATATATTTTTTGAAATACAAGCAGTGCTAGTATCTGAATGTGATCTGTTATCAGCCTCATGCACAGCAGGACTGGAATGTGAAAGGAGGAAGCAACACAAGGAACCAATCAGTTCATGTTTGACATGAAGCATGCCGATAGAAGGAGAGAGCAGGGTGAAAGAGTGATAAGCTTATTACTGTGCTGCTTCTCCTTTCACTGTCCAGTCACAGGCTGGAGGTAACTTCAAGACAAAGTGAGTTTGGGGTATCTAGTAGCAGAAAAAAAGTACTGCAGAAGTTGGGGGCTCGTCCGGGACAACCTGGTTGAATGATGCTGGCCATCAGACTGAGGACAGCTAGTGGCACACAAAAAATGCACTGCAGGGAAATCTCTAGATTGAAGGTGAACATTGCAGAAAAAGGACTTAACATGCTTTTATTATCATTTGTAATTTGGGGTTGGAATTCTGCTTTAAAGGGTCAGTCCAAGGATAACCTTTTAGTCACAGGCTGGGGGTAGGTCCAGGACAAAGTGAGTTGGGGGCATCTAGTGGCAGAAAAAAAGTACTGCAGAAATTGGGGGCTCATCTGGGACAACCTAGTTGAATGATGCTGGCCATCAGACTGAGGACATCTAGTGGCAGAAAAAAAGTACTGCGAGGAAATCTCTAGATTGAAGGTGAACATTGCAGCAAAAGACTTAACAGGCTTTTAATTATCATTTGTAATTTGGGGTTGGAATTCTGCTTTAAAGGGCCAGTCCAAGGATCAACTTTTAGTCACAGGCTGGGGGGGTAGGTCCAGGACAAAGTGAGTTGGGGGCATTTAGTGGCAGAAAAAAAAAGTACTGCAGAAATTGGGGGCTCGTCCGGGACAACCTGGTTGAATGATGCTGAATGCAGGAGGAGAGTGACAGAGAGAAGAGGTCATGACTCTGCTGCCTCTTTCACCATCCAGTTACAGGTTGGGGGCTCATCCGGGACAACCTGGTTGAATAATACTGGCCATCAGACTGAGGACATCTAGTGGCAGAAAAAAAGTACTGTGAGGAAATCTCTAGATTGAAGGTAAACATTGCAGCAAAAGGACTTAACTGGCTTTTCATTATCATTTCTAATTTTTGGTTGGAATTCTGTTTTAAAGGATTAGTCTAAGGATCACCTTTTAGTCACAGCCTGGGGGGTAGTTTCAGGACAAAGTGAGTTGGGGGAATCTAGTGGCAGAAAAAAAAAGTACTGCAGAAATTGGGGGCTCGTCCGGGACAACCTGGTTGAATGATGCTGGATGCAGGAGGAGAGTGACAGAGAGATGAGGTCATGACTCTGCTGCCTCTCTCTCACCATCCAGTTAGAGGTTGGGGGCTCGTCCGGGACAACCTGGTTGAATAATACTGGCCATCAGACTGAGGACATCTAGTGGCAGAAAAAAAGCACTGTGGGGAAATCTCTAGATTGAAGGTGAACATTGCAGCAAAAGGACTTAACTGGCTTCTCATTATCATTTGTAATTTTTGGTTGGAATTCTGTTTTAAAGGATTAGTCCAAGGATCACCTTTTAGTCACAGCCTGGGGGGTAGTTCCAGGACAAAGTGAGTTGGGGGCATCTAGTGGCAGAAAAAAAAAGTACTGCAGAAATTGGGGGCTCGTCCGGGACGACCTGGTTGAATGATGCTGGATGCAGGAGGAGAGTGACAGAGAGATGAGGTCATGACTCTGCTGCCTCTTTCACTGCCCAGTTACAGGTTGGGGGCTCGTCCGGGACAACCTGGTTGAATGATACTGGTCATCAGACTGAGGACATCTAGTGGCAGAAAAAAAGTACTGCGAGGAAATCTCTAGATTGAAGGTGAACATTGCAGCAAAAGGACTTAACTGGCTTTTCATTATCATTTCTAATTTTTGGTTGGAATTCTGTTTTAAGGATCAGTCCAAGGATCACCTTTTAATCACAGATACAGCACATTTTTTCACTGCTCCAGATCTACTTAGCTATGAGCCTACGACATGCTGCAGCAGAGGACTAACCGCGCGCTAGTAAATGTTCATATTTCTGCTCATGTACTTGGCCATTAAATGCACAATAAAAAGTATTTTTATTTTCACAGAAACAATCATCATTTTTTTGATATCGCAGAGCTATGTGACCTATTTATTTACAGCCGTGCTTAGTGGAGCCCTTTAATTTTTTATAGAAGAGGCACATTGGAACGGTGCTTAAAATGTAAAGGTTTTACAAGCAGCACTTGTACGCGCTCCAAGCCAGCCAGGAAGAAAAAAAAAAAAGGCGCAGAGCGCTGCCGAAGGGATAAACGGCAATGATAACCCCCGAAATGGAACGCTGGATGGAGATTACTTACGGATGCAGGACCTGCTGTCCGCATGGAGGCGGAAGCCCGCTTTACACTCGCAGTGATACGACCCCGGGGTGTTGACGCATCGCTGTTGGCAGCCGCCGTTATGGACCTGGCACTCGTCGACATCTAGGACAGAGAAAGAGTAAAAGGAAATTAACAGCTGGACCATAACCATTTCACCATTGTTGGAAAAAAAAAAACGGTAATAATCGTTTTCAAATATTATTGTCTGAAACTAAAAGGCAAACGCAGAGCGGCCGCCGGGCGAAATTCTCATGTAAATAACCTCAATAGGGACCATTAAAAAGGAACCTAAAGCACTACTTATTTTTGTTATGCAGAAAGTATCATATAAAAGCAAATGGCTTTACAGAGTCAAAGACAAATTCTCTTAATTTCTGCTTCACATTCTGCTACTGCTGTTTGGGAGGCCTAAAGTGTGTGTAACCCAAAATCACCTTTCCGGGATGTGTGCCATCTTGCTTCACTATGTAGCACCCTCCTATAGTAGTGTAGGCTGCATTTAGTTAGTTCCTCTGTAATCAGCGGAGCAAGGATTGATTGTTTAGGCCTGCTCAGTGTGTAGGGAGGTGCAGTCTGCTTTCTCCACTGCAGGTGGCGCTCTTCTGCAGCAGCACTGCAGCTGGAGAGGAAGTCAAGAGGAACATAGTTCCTCTAGGGCAGGGTTAGGCAACCTCGGCCCTCCAGCAGTGGTGAAACTACAAGTCCCATGAGACGTTGAAAGACCCTGACAATCGCAGGCATGACTCCTAGAGGCAGAGGCATGATGGGATTTGTAGTTCCACCACAGCTGGAGTGCCAAGGTTGCCTACCCCTGCTCTAGGGTTTCCTGGGTCACTAGGGAAGCTATATCCAATTGGATGCCGCCACCCCATGTGACTCTAGCAGCCATCTCGGGTCAGGCAGAGCCTATTTAAGGCCATTGGGTGGAGAGGAGCGCCCAATGTCCAAAAGCAGCCATTCTCCAAGAAATACAGTACTGAAGAAGGGGAGGCAATTCCCCCAAAACATATTGGCTCTGCTTGTTTACTTTTATCTGCAATGAATAACTATAAAATTCATCAAGTGAGACCTTCTTTTTGGAAATCAAGTGCTCCTCTCCAATCACCTAAGTGTTCACTGCGGTAATGCCTCCATTGTCATTATCAGAAAAGCAGCAGCCTTAGACCCCCCAATGGCGTCTATCACTTACTACCTACAATTGGGATACATCCCATTGGAAACAATACCGTCTATACCATCCACACAGTAACTTGCCTGCTAGGTAGCTTTGTCCAGGGCTATCTACCACTCAAACTCGATATTTAAGGTCCTTGGGTGGAGAGGAGCGCCCAATGTTCAGAAGCAGCCATTCTCCAAGAAATACAGTCCTGAAGAAGGGGAGGCAATTCTCCCAAAACGTGTTGGCTCTACTCGTTTACTTTTATCTCCCAATGAAGAACTATAAAATTCATCAAGTGAGACCTTCTTCTTTTTGGACATCGGTGCTCCTCTCCAGTCACCTAAGTGTTCACTGCGGCAACGCCTCCATTGTCGTTATCAGAAAAGCAGCAGCCTTAGAGCCCCCCCAATGGCATCTATCACTTACTACCTACAATTGGGATACATCCCATTGGAAACAATACCTTCTATACCATCCACACATTAACTTGCCTGCTAGTCAGCTTCGTCCAGGGCTATCTACCACTCAAACTCAATATTTAAGGCCCTTGGGTGGAGAGGAGTGCCCAATGTTCAAAAGCAGCCATTCCCATTCCATTCAAGAAATACAGTACTGAAGAAGGGGAGGCAATACCCCCAAAACTTGTTGGCTCTACTTGTTTACTTTTATCTCCAGTAAATAACTACATCCCATTGGAAACAATTCCTTCTAGACCATCCCCACAGTACCCTCCACACAGGCACCCATTTGTCTGGGATAACGCGGAAGACAGTTTGGATTTGGCAAGAGGGCTCTCGGGTTAATGGCGGTATACACTGTGTGTACCCCATCCAAGAACTCCCCGGTTGAGTTGTTGAGTTGACCCACATTTTCTGCTTTCATTGGAGCGTTCACTGGGATTTCCATCCACCTCATATAGGAGAAATATATCCAATACTACTTGAGGAACCCTTAGCATGATATATTGCACCTTTGTTCTTCTATGATTAGAAGTTCACTCTGCAACCTCCATTTGGGATCCTCGGTGACCATCTTTCCATCTTCAGACACCCCTGTTTTCCTCTGGCTATTAAGCTTAACCTTTCCTCTACTTCATATAGAACTTATAGGCATCTTATCAAGTTCTTCCCCATTTTATGCATTTTCTGCATATGGTAAAGAAGATTGTTCTATGTAAAGGAGAAACAATTAATGTTGAAGAGAATCTCTGGTACTCTTCAAAAAAACCTTTTTAACGTACTATGAATAATACAATTTTCTATGTTTTATTCCTTGGTCTTTTTTTGATATCCGTGGCAACATAGAAATCCCCCCTCTTCTATAACTTTTTCATGTTATAAAATTCATCAAGTGAGACCTCCTCCTTTTTGGACATCGGTGCTCCTCTCCAATCACCTAAGTGTTCCCTGCTGTAATGCCTCCATTGTCGTTATCAGAAAAGCAGCAGCCTTAGACCCCCCCCCCCCCCCAATGGCGTCTATCACTTACTACCTATAATTGGGATACATCCCATTGGAAACAATACCTTCTATACCATCCACACAGTAACTTGCCTGCTAGGCAGCTTCGTCCAGGGCTATCTACCACTCAAACTCGATATTTAAGGCCCCTTGGGTGGAGAGGAGCGCCCAATGTTCAGAAGCAGCCATTCTCCAAGAAATACAGTCCAGAAGAAGGGGAGGCAATTCCCCCCAAAACGAGTTGGCTCTACTTGTTTACTTTTATCTCCAGTAAATAACTACATCCCATTGGAAGCAATTCCTTTTATACCATCCACACAGTACCTTCCACACAGGCACCCATTTGTCTGGGATAACGCGGAAGACAGTTTGGATTTGGCAAGAGGGCTCTCGGGGTAATGGCGGTAAACACTGTGTGTACCCCATCCAAGAACTCCCCAGTTGAGTTGAGTTGACCCACATTTCCTTCTTTCACTGGAGCTTTCACTGGGATTTCCATCCACCTCATATAGGAGAAATATATCCAATACTACTTGAGGGACCATTAGCATGATATAATGCACCTTTGTTCTTCTATGATTAGAGGTTCACCCTGCAACCTCCATTTGGGATCCTCGGTGACCATCTTTCTATCTTCAGACACCTCTGTTTTCCTCTGGCTATTAAGCTTAACCTTTCCTCTACTTCCTATAGAACTTATAAATGCCTCATTGTTCCTGAGGAAGCATTAAGCGAAACACGTAGAACCAGGAGGCATCTTATCAAGTTCTTCCCCATTTTATGCATTTTCTGTATGTGGTAAAGAAGATTTTTCTATATAAAGGAGAAACAATTATTGGTGAAGAGAATCTCTGGTACTCTTCAAAAAAAACCTTTTTAACGTACTATGAATAATACAATTTTCTATGTTTTATTCCTTGGTCTTTATTTGATATCCGTGGCAACATAAAAAAATCCCCCCTCTTCTATAACTTTTTCATGTTATAAAATTCATCAAGTGAGACCTTCTTTTTGGACATCGGTGCTCCTCTCCAGTCACCTAAGTGTTCACTGCGGCAAAGCCTCCATTGTCGTTATCAGAAAAGCATCAGCCTTAGACCCCTCCCAATGGCGTCTATCACTTACTACCTACAATTGGGATACATCCCATTGGAAACAATACCTTCTATACCATCCACACATTAACTTGCCTGCTAGTCAGCTTCGTCCAGGGCTATCTACCACTCAAACTCGCCCTTGGGTGGAGAGGAGTGCCCAATGTTCAGAAGCAGCCATTCTCCAAGAAATACAGTCCTGAAGAAGGGGAGGCAATTCCCCCAAAACGTGTTGGCTCTACTTGTTTACTTTTATCTCCAGTAAATAACTACATCCCATTGGAAACAATTCCTTCTAGACCATCCACACAGTACCTTCCACACAGGCACCCATTTGTTTGGGATAACGTGGGAGACAGTTTGGATTTGGCAAGAGGACTCTCGGGGTAATGGCGGTAAACACTGTGTGTACCCCATCCAAGAACTCCCCGGTTGAGTTGTTGAGTTGACCCACATTTTCTGCATTCATTGGAGCGTTCACTGGGATTTACATCCACCTCATATAGGAGAAATATATCCAATACTACTTGAGGGACCATTAGCATGATATAATGCACCTTTGTTCTTCTATGATTAGAGGTTCACCCTGCAACCTCCATTTGGGATCCTCGGTGACCATCTTTCCTGTTTTCCTCTGGCTATTAAGCTTAACCTTTCCTCTACCTCATATAGAACGTATAAATGCCTCATTGTTCCTGAGGAAGCATTAAGCGAAACACGTAGAACCAGGGGGCATCTTATCAAGTTCTTCCCCATTTTATGCATTTTCTGTATGTGGTAAAGAAGATTTTTCTATATAAAGGAGAAACAATTATTGGTGAAGAGAATCTCTGGTACTCTTCAAAAAAACCTTTTTAGTGCACTATAAATAATAACATTTTCTATATTTTATTCCTTGGACTTTTTTGATATCTCTGGCAACATAACCCCCCCCCCCCCGCCCTCTTTTATAACTTTTCCATATTATAAAATGCATCAAGTGAGACCTTCTTCTTTTTGGACATCGGTGCTCCTCTCCAGTCACCTGTGTTCACTGCGGTAACGCCTCCATGGTCGTTATCAGAAAAGCACCCCCCCAATGGCCTCTATCACCTACCACCTACAATTGGGGTACATCCCATTGGAAACAATTCCTTCTCTACCATCCACACAGTAACTTGCCTGCTAGGCAGCTTCGCCCAGGGCTGTCTACCACTCAAACTCGATATTTAAGGCCATGGCTCTGAGGTTTGGCGCATATTTTGTGGGAAAGGTCCTGACCCCTGTGCTGGGGCTCTGCCCCTGGGGCAGGATTTCTGAAGGTGCCACCTAGGAAGGAAAGCGTAGGGCCCTCAACTTCTCTGGACATCTTCCTGCTTGGGCACAAGACAGCCTGGTCACACTTTGCCCCTCTCAACGGGTGCTGTCAGCTCGGCTGAAACCTGCTCTCTACGCGCTGTTGGAACTGTGAGTGTTCCCAGTCGGGTTGTCTTCCCACCCGGTTATTTGTAAACTATTTCAATACAAGTTCTTTAATCGCACAGGGACTGTGAGTGTTATTCCTGCACCCCACCTACAAGTGTCTGATAACTTTCCCCCCTTTATTCTATAGAATTATAGAAGAACAGAGCAAGCAGCCTGAATATTTATGGAACTTTAACTAATCCCTGGGGAAGTGTGCCCAGAAAGTGGTGAAAGAGCTCATAAATAGCCTTCAGTCTGAGGCAGGGGAGCAGGGATCCTGCGTCCAGTCCTGCTGGAGTCAGTGGTGTATCATCCATGGGTGCAGGGTGTTCACTGAACACGGGCCCTGAGGGGGTGGGGGGGCCCACTGTGCTCTGACCGACACTGCACCCATGGATGATCTCTCCATGACAGCCGGGGATGATCGGTGCGGTGTGGGCTTGCACACGGGCCCACCAATTTCATGATACGCTCCTGGCTGGAGGAGACCCCTGTGCTGGGGCTCTGCCCCTGGGGCAGGATTTCTGAAGGTGCCACCTAGGAAGGAAAGCGTAGGGCTCTCAACTTCTCTGGACATCTTCCTGCTTGGGCACAAGACAGCCTGGTCGCACTTTGCCCCTCTCAACGGGTGCTGTCAGCTCGGCTGAAACCTGCTCTCTCCGCGCTGTTGGAACTGAGTGTTCCCGCTTGGGTTGTCTTCCCACCGGGTTATTTGTGAACTATTTCAGTACAAGTTCTTTCATCGCACAGGGACTGTGTGTGTTATTGCTGCACCCCACCTACAAGTGTCTGATAACTTTCCCCCTTTATTCAAGAGAATTATAGAAGAACAGAGCAGGCAGCCTGAATATTTATGGAACTTTAACTAATCCCTGGGGAAGTGTGCCCAGAAGGTGGTGAAAGAGCTCATAAATAGCCTTCAGCCTGAGGCAGGGGAGCAGAGTTTCTGGGTCCAGTCCTGCTGGAGGAGGCCCCTATGCTGGGGCTCTGCCCCTGGGACAGGATTTCTGAAGGTGCCACCTAGAAGCCATTGAGGTCCCAACTGAGGCTTCAGCTGGGGGGGGGGGGGCATCTACGCAAAAGTTTAGTCCTGGAATCAGCGTGGATCTGGAGAAGCTCACTGGAGAGTACCAGGAGGAAGTTGGGTGTCCAGCGGTCCTATGTGGTAGGAGGTCGTGCCTCCCTCATTGGAGAGCTCCCAGTGGATATTGGAAGGAGGCCATCAATGATCTTGTGGCCATGCAAGTAAATGACCCGATGCTGGACGTTTGTGGCTGTGGGCAGTCTTTGGTCCTTTGGGAAAATTCCTAGTCTCCAGCATGAGAGGCTATGGGGAATTTTTGTGTAGCTCAGCAAGCTACAGAAGACTCCTCAAGGTGTTCATTCTGCGGTATCCCATGTGCCCTCACCCTACCCAAGCTCCATGTTCCAATAAAACCCATAAAGAGTAGACAGGTGCGGTTAGTTTCGTTCTGAATTAAAATTCGGACGAATTTCGTTTTCCAGAAATTCGGATGTATCCGCATTTCCGAATTACAATAGTACCAAATTTAAATGAATCCGAATAACGAAAAAGAAAATTCGGATTCAAATGTTCCAATAAAACCCATAAAGAGTAGACAGGTGCAGTTAGCTTTGTTTGAATTAAAATTCAGACGAATTTTCGTTTTTCAGAAATTCATATGTATCCGAATTTCCGAATTACAATAGCACCGAATTTAAATGAATCCGAATAACGAAAAAGAAAATTCGGATGAAATTCGGATTCAAATAATTTCCAAAGTTTTCATATTCGAATTCGAAAAGTCCTTGAATTTGAATAGTTTTCCAGTTTCCAAAGAAAACAAAATAGAATAGAAAACAAAGGAATAGAACAGAAAAGAAACAATAGACTAGAAAAGAATATAACAGAAAACAAAAGAACACAACAGCTCTGTTCCCTTCCCCCACATTATATTCTTTCATTTTCTGTTATATTCCCCTCTATTGTATTCTAACTTTTTCCATTCTATTCCTCTGCTTTCCACTCCACCCCATTCTCCTTGGAAATTGGAAAACGATTCGAAAACGGTTCAAATTCGAAAACAATTTGAAATTGATTCAAAAATTTTTTTAATCGGTTCGAAAACAAATAATTTTCCATTCTATTCCTCTGCTTTCCACTCCACCCCATTCTCCTTGGAAATTGGAAAACAATTCAAATTTTTTTCTAATTGATTCGAAAACGAATAAACCAAACTAATTCCGAAAACGCATTAAACTAATCTAACCAAGCAAACTTATTTAAATAACGAATCGAATCGAAACAAAACCAAACAAATGTTTTCGCTCTGCCCATGTCTAATAAAGCGACACCCCTAGACTGTTCCCACTGACAGCAGATGAATCATCGTTGTTAAGGACGCTGTGGCCACCCGCTCCTTAACAACCAGCCATTCTCCGCAATGAATTTTGATTTGATTTGATATTTCTGATTCGATTTCGTTAGAAAAACTCAAATTTCTTTAACCACTTGCCGACCGCCAACCGCAGGTTGACGGCGACAAGGTGGTTCGATATCGCAAAGGCTGCGAGATCGTGCACTGTGTCCGGGGGGGGCCAGGGAGCGGGTAGGGCGGACTCGATCTCCGCCGGCTGCCCACGATGCCTCCCCCCCGGAGTGAAAGAATGTAGGTCGGTGTAAGTAAACACGGATCTTTGTTCTGTGAGATGGGGAAGGGCTGTGATCTCAGGCTTCCTCTATATGGGTGCAGTGATCACTCCCCTCCCCCTGCCAGCCCAGCCCCCATACAGTTAGAACACACTGAGGGAACACAGTTAACCCTTAGAGCGCCCCCTGCAGGTTAACCCCTTCACTGCCAATGACATTTACACAGTAATCAGTGCATTTTTATAGCACTGATCGCAGTATAAATGCCAATGGTCCCAAAAAAGTGTCAAAATAGTCCGACGTGTCCGCCGCAATATCGCAGTACCGCTAAAAATCGCAGAGCGCCGCCATTACTAGTAAAAATAAAAATAAAAAATAAAAACCCCAAAAATAAATTCTCATCATCCGTAAATGCGGCAACTTTTGCGCAAACCAATCAATAAACAACGATTGCGAATTTTTTTTATCACAAATATGAGGAAGAATATAAATTGGCCAAAACCATTGAAAAAAATGTTTTTTTATATTTTTTTTTTGGATTTGTATTTTAGCAAAAAGTAAGAACTTTGGGGGTTTTTTTGCAAAATTGTCGCTCTTCTTTTGTTTATAGCGGTGATCAGAAATGACGCAGAGGCGATCAAATTCCACCAAAAGAAAGCTCTATTTGAGGGAAAAAAAGAACACAAATTTAGTTTGGGTAAAACGTTGCACGACCGCGCAATTGTCAGTTAAAGCGACGCAGTGCCGAAATCGCAAAAGTGCTCTGGTCCTAAAGTGGGAAATCCTTCCGGGGCTGAAGTGGTTAAAGGAATCGGAATCCGTTTTAAAAATGTTGAATCGGCTTGAAAACGAACAAAACGAAACTAAATACAACGAATTTCATTACGAATGCAACGAAACAAAATTAGTAACTTAACAAATCGATCCGAAACGAAACGCATTTCTATTTACTACGGCTTTAAGTAAAATCGTTTCCTGTCAATCGACTGACGCTGGGGGGAGGCCCGCGTGTCTTCTGTCTCGGGAATGGAAGCAGTCGCTGTCATTCGTCACATTGCACAGCAAAGCTTCCCTTCTGGAGTTTGTTAAGGTTTGGCGGAATTTATCCGATTCCTCGAAGGTCGCTCGTCTTTTGGCCATTCAGCCTCCCCTAAGTGGCTCTGCGTTGCCCTGACGACCGTCGGAAATGTGCAGAAAGTGCATTCTTCATGCAGAGCCGGCTGCATAGGTTGCATAGCTTCCTAATACCCCATCTTGTATCCATTTTCCATGCCTATTTTAGATTTTATCTGCAGTGCTCCTGGAATGTTCTCAGGGTCGCAGGAAGACCGCCCTGGACAACCGCCAGATGATCTATAGGATGAGTTCTGAATCCCACCGGAGCAAAGTCCGACCAAGACCGCCACCGGAAAATAGGATGGGGGGGGGGGGGTGCAGCGTGACTTCTGCGGGCAAACCACAGACCTGCTACCCAATACAAGGGCAAGTGGGATGGGTAGAAAACAGAAGGATTAGAACCTCTGCCAGGTTTGTATTGCTGTGTCCCTGGCGGGGATTTCTCCACTCACTACCCACCCCCGGGACAGAGGCGTCACTCGAACCTTCAGGGCCCCGGTGCAGGAAATGATAAAGGGCCCCCCTGACCAGGGCACTTCCCTCTTCCCACTGATCCTGGGGCCCTTTATTACAATCCTGCAGCGGGGGGCCCCTTTCTGCCATCTTCGGGCCGCACCATGGTGGTGAAATGCCAGGGCCCGGTCCCAATTGCAACCTTTGCAAACCTGATAGCATAGGTGTGCGCAGTCTATTGCATTAGGGTGTGCACCCCAAAACATGAGTGTGTGTATATATGTCAGTAGGGCAGAGGACGGTGTCAGTAGTTTATTTTTATTTTATTTTTTTAACAATTTTTATTTTTTATTATTTTTTTACAATATTACATTTTATTATTTTTTTACAATATTATATATATATATATTTACAATATTATATTTTATTATTTGTTTACAATATTATATATATATATATATTTTTTTTACAATACCGGTATTATACAGTATTTTATAATTTTTTTTTTTTACAATATTATATTGTATTTTTTTTTTTTTTACAATTCTTGTAGGAGCCCTGCTGGGGGGGGGGGGGGGGCTGTGATGAAATATCAGGGGTCTAAATAGACCCCTGATGCCTCACTTCTGAGACAGTGAAAGAGACCCCCACTGTGCGTCTTTTCTGCAGTAAAGCATTCCCAGCTTTCTGCTCTCAATCTTCCCACACAGGGATTGCCCATAGAGGAGAAGGCAGGGCAGAGAAATGCTCCCCTGTTTGCTGCTCCATTTCTGATTGGATAAAAGACAGATTGCTCCCTCGCTGGTCGCTTGCTGCAGCATTTCCATTTCTCATGGGCAAGGAGTCCCATTTGTATTGGCTCAGATGGCATTCCTAGTCCTTGCTGGGGTGATGTACCTTCAGGATAGGGCGCCCCTGGTGTCACCAGGACAGGAAGTGAGGAAAATCCCCCCAAGTGGGACACAAAGGTCCTAAACCTTTCACAGTCAAAACAAAATGAAGAAGTTTCAGCTGTAGATGGGCTTTAGGACTTTGCAATTATCCTGAGCCCGGGGTCTCCAAGCTTTTCAAACAAATGGGCAGTTTACTGTCCTCCAGATTTTAGGGGGAGCCGGATTGTGGCTAGACGGGGTCCAAAAATGTCCCGGGCCCAGCATCAGTTAGAATAAACATGGCTTCAGGGTTGGTGGTCATTAGGAGGATGAGTAGTGCTATCATTGGTGTCAGTGGGAGGGATAGTGCCCCATCATTGGTGTCAGTGGGAGGAATAGTGTCCCATCATTGGTATCAGTGGGAGGAATAGTGTCCCATCATTGGTGTCAATGGGAGGAATAGTGCCCCATCATTGCTATCAGTGTGAGGAATAGCACCCCATCATTGGTGTCAGTGGGAGGAATAGCACCCCATCATTGGTGTCAATGGGAGGAATAGTGCCCCATCATTGGTATCAGTGGGAGGAATAGTGCCCCATCATTGGTGTCAGTGGGAGGAATAGTGCCCCATCATTGCTATCAGTGTGAGGAATAGTGCCCCATCATTGCTATCAGTGTGAGGAATAGTGCCCCATCATTGCTATCAGTGTGAGGAATAGTGCCCCATCATTGGTATCAGTGAGAGGAATAGTGTCCCATCATTGGTGTAAGTGGGAGGAATAGTGCCCCATCATTGCTATCAGTGAGAGGAATAGTGTCCCATCATTGGTGTAAGTGGGAGGAATAGTGCCCCATCATTGGTATCAGTGAGAGGAATAGTGTCCCATCATTGGTGTAAGTGGGAGGAATAGTGCCCCATCATTGCTATCAGTGTGAGGAATAGCACCCCATCATTGGTGTCAATGGGAGGAATAGTGTCCCATCATTGGTGTCAGTGGGAGGAATAGCGCCCCATCATTGGTATCAGTGGGAGGAATAGTGCCCCATCATTGCTATCAGTGTGAGGAATAGCACCCCATCATTGGTGTCAATGGGAGGAATAGTGCCCCATCATTGAGGTCAGTGAGAGGAATAGTGTCCCATCATTGGTGTCAGTGGGAGGAATAGCACCCCATCATTGGTATCAGTGGGAGGAATAGTGCCCCATCATTGAGGTCAGTGGGAGGAATAGTGCCCCATCATTGGCGTAAGTGGGAGGAATAGCGCCCCATCATTGGTATCAGTGGGAGGAATAGTGCCCCATCATTGCTATCAGTGTGAGGAATAGCACCCCATCATTGGTGTCAATGGGAGGAATAGTGCCCCATCATTGAGGTCAGTGAGAGGAATAGTGTCCCATCATTGGTGTCAGTGGGAGGAATAGCGCCCCATCATTGGTATCAGTGGGAGGAATAGTGCCCCATCATTGAGGTCAGTGGGAGGAATAGTGCCCCATCATTGGCGTAAGTGGGAGGAATAGTGCCCCAACATTGGTGTAAGTGGGAGGAATAGTGCCCTATCATTGCTATCAGTGTGAGGAATAGCACCCCATCATTGGTGTCAATGGGAGGAATAGTGCCCCATCATTGAGGTCAGTGAGAGGAATAGTGCCCCATCATTGGTATCAGTGGGAGCAATAGTGTCCCATCATTGGTGTAAGTGGGAGGAATAGTGCCCTATCATTGGTATCAGTGGGAGGAATAGTGCCCCATCATTGGTGTAAGTGGGAGGAATAGCGCCCATCATTGGTATCAGTGGGAGGAATAGTGCCCCATCATTGAGGTCAGTGAGAGGAATAGCGCCCCATCATTGGTGTCAGTGGGAGGAATAGTGTCCCATCATTGGTGTCAGTGGGAGGAATAGCGCCCCATCATTGGTATCAGTGGGAGGAATAGTGCCCCATCATTGGTGTAAGTGGGAGGAATAGTGTCCCATCATTGGTGTCAGTGGGAGGAATAGTGCCCCATCATTGAGGTCAGGGAGAGGAATAGTGTCTCATCATTGGTGTAAGTGGGAGGAATAGCACCCCATTATTGGTATCAGTAGGAGGAATAGTGCCACATCATTGGTATCAATGGGAGGAATAGTGCCCCATCGTTGGTGTCAGTGGGAGGAATAGTGCCCCATCATTGGTATCAGTAGGAGGAATAGTGCCCCATCATTGAGGTCAGTGGGAGGAATAGTGCCCCATCATTGGTATCAGTGGGAGGAATAGTGCCTCAAGGGCGGGTAAAGTCTAGCAGGAGGTCACATGTGGCCCTCAGGCCGCCGTTTGGAGACCCTTGTCCTAAGCTAAGTTGTATCTTGCACTGTGGTGATTATTAGAAGATATAAAAGCTGCAGAATTTTATTTTTTTTAAGTAATTCTTTAAAATTTGAATCATGAAATCTCCCTAAACATTTTACATGCACATCACCTCCTGGAGACGCAGCGGAGGTACAGCGCCCCCCTGGAGATTTACTATACAATCAAAATGAAGAGTTAGCGTCCGTCGTTGTTTGCCAGCTTGCTAATACCGAGCTTGGCACCTCAAACACGGGTAATGAATTTGCCGGCAGCAGATTAATTGCCATCATTCATCCATTGCCATAACGGCAAAGCGGAGTCGCATGCCCATCTGTGTGGTAGGGGAAGTCAAGGACCATCATTCAGATCTCCGCAGTACACAAGGCGCTCTTTTTATGTGGATTGTATGTGAGGGCTTTTATGTGGCCGCTTATATTTTACTTATAACTTTTATTTATTGCTGTTTTTTTTTAATGTGGTTTAGCCAGTAGATGCCAATGCGTGGTGCTGCCTCTTTGCTGTAATGTAATGAATATTTGTTGTGTGGATTAGGGGTTAGCGGAGGTGGAAACCCCATGGGTCATCACCTAGCACTTGCAGGGATTGGGAAGCACCTTGCTACCTTTAGAACAGTGGTCTCCAGACTGCGGCCCTTTGCTTGCCTTTATCGGGCCCTTGAGGCACTATTCCTCCCACTGAAACCAATGATGGGGCACTATTCCTCCCACTGACACCAATGATGGGGCACTATTCCTCCCACTGACACCAATGATGGGGCACTATTCCTCCCACTGACACCAATTATGGGGCACTATTCCTCCCACTGACACCAATGATGGGGCACTATTCCTGCCACTGACACCAACGATGGGGTACTATTCCTCCCACTGACACCAATGATGGGGCACTATTCCTCCCACTGACACCAATGATGGGGCACTATTCCTGCCACTGACACCAACGATGGGGTATTATTCCTCCCACTGACACCAATGATGGGGCACTATTCCTCCCACTGACACCAATTATGGGGCACTATTGATCTTTTATTGAAAAGAATCAAGCAACCATTTTATACAAAAGTAAAAAACAAAACGATATTACATTTCTTCAACAGAAGTCAATCAATCAGAATATAAACAATATATACATAGATCACTTCAAAAAATTCTTAGAAAACTATTTACATAAAAGAAGGCCATAGAACGATCTCCTACTGACATTTATTGTCACCACTCTTAACGGAGAGGGAACTGCCGTTTGGGTCATTGGGGGGATTGCTTTTTAGCTCCCCTCTGCTGCTCATCACCAGAAGCCC
>BLSH010437808.1:8117-20625 GCA_018402905.1 Glandirana rugosa
AAGTCCACTTACCTTTTTGTGGATTCACGAATTGTCTTTCACGTATACTTTAATATATTTTCCTTATGGTTTTTTACACGTTTATCTTGTGCACGAATAGTATTTCACGTATGTTTATGTTAAGAATAGAAGAACACTGTCCATATAATCAGGAATTGGTGAAGGGCTGGCGGCATACGTTTTACTACCGGCCCTTCACCGAGTCAATAGGACTGACCTGCAGTATACTGCAGGAGTCCTATTGTTCGGCGGCGCGCGGGTCCCCCGCGCGTAGCGCCGCTAACCACCACACCCTCCAGTCAGACTGGGGGGCCAGGTCTGCAGACCTGAGTACAGGAAAGCCGATAAACGGCTTTCCTGTATTACACTGTGACCAGCCATGATTGGTCACGGCTGGTCATATGGTAAAGTGCTTCGGATCGAAGCGCTTTACCGAGATCGGTATTGCGGGGGGTCAGACTGACCTCCCACACCACCAATCGCCGCGATGCGCGCCCCCTGGGCGCGCGGCGGCTTGTTATCCTGAGGACGTCATATGACGTCCAGTCAGGATAACTGAGCCACTTCCCGGCCATCATTTTGCATACGGCGGTCGGGAAGTGGTTAAGGACTAATATACCTGTCACAAGAAGATAAGAATTGTATTTGTATGCACTTTATGATAAGCACGTGTTCTATTTGCACATTTTTTGGTATTCCTTTTATATAATTTCATATGCACTTTCTGTTAAGCACTTAGGTGTTTTTCCATTCACCTGAAGTTTTGCTTACGTTCTACAGCCCTAAACCTATGTCATTATTGTAATTTGCTATTCCTTCATACTTTATTTAGTATTTATTTTGTTGGCAGCGCTTCCACACTCTCAGTTTATGTTGATCACTGTTTTTAGATGGTGTGAAACACTGGTGGCAGTAGCATCTCTGATAACAAATCCCAGATCATTGTATAGTGTTTAGCAGCGCATTACCACTTCATAATAATATTTTTGACCCTTAGAGCGAAGCTGTGAACTCTGTGGCTAAAAACAGGGACAGAGGAAGAAGAAGCTTGTTGCTTCAAATGCGTCCACATCAGCACATCCTCTGTGTGACATCACATTTTTATGATTTCTGGAAACAGAAGTAGCAGAGAGCTGGGTCAGTTAAAGCTTAATTAAGCAATGAGTCCTCATGGTATTCATCCCAGAGATCTAAGAGAACTTCTAGATATAGTTGTTGGACCATTAACTGATCTTCTTGATCAATCTCTTCTAATGGGAGAAGTTCCCCATGACTGGCGGACAGCTAATATTATATCTATCCACAATAAGGGCAGCAAGGTAGAAGCTGGCAATTACAGGCCAGAGAGTTTAACATCAATTGTAGAGAAGTTAATGGAATCACTCCTGAAAAGAGGGATCGTTGCTCATCTAAAAATACACAGCTTGCTGGACTCAAAGCAACATGGCTTCATTGAGGGCAGATCATGTCATACTGATCTGATTGAATTTTTTTACTATATTACCAATGTTTTGGACCAGGGAGGTGCTGTGGACATAGCATATCTTGATTTCAGCTCTTTGATACAGTTCCACATAATGATCTAATACAAAGCCTGTACAAGCTAGGACTTAACCCTTGGATGGTTCAATGGATATGCAGGTGGCTAAAAGATAGAAATCAGAGTGTGGTTGTAAATGGGGTTCACTCAGAACAGAGACCAGTCACTAGTGGTATACCGCAAGGCTCTGTACTGGGTCCTGTTCTATTTAATCTGTAACATGGAACATGATTTGGCATTGCTGGAAGATTGGTCAAATCTGTGGAGACTGCAGTTCAATATTTCTAAATGTAAAATAATTCACCTGGGGAAAAAGAATCTCCTGAGACAGTACAACATTGGGGGTACAGTGTTAGCCAGCACTACATAATAAAACTATATGGGGGTACTTATTTCAGATGATTTCAAAATGAGCAAACAGTGTGACTTCTAGGATGCATCACTAGAGGGGTCATCAGCAGGAGGAAGGAGGTTCTAAATGCCCCTATATAGATCCTAGTGAGACTTAATTTAGAATACTGTGTCTAGTTTTGGAGACCTCACATATAAAATGATATTGATAAGATAGAACAAGTCCAGAGACAAGTAACAAAAATGGTGAAAGTTTTGGGGGATAAAACATATCAAGAGCGACTTCAGGAACTTAATAGTGTAAAGATCTACCAAACAGGCAATGCCACTCTGACACCACCACCAATCCCGATTTGATATGGAAAGAACAAGACCACTATTGGTGGGACTTTAAAAGTGGTGGAGCAGAAAGTTATTGCTACAACATATTGTTATAACATTTACATTTATTGCATATAAATTGATTAAAAAAATGAGGTTACAAACTTTCACAAAAGAATTTTATGTGTATGAACATCTATCAATCTGTTAAAAAAAATCCTAGGGCAGTTCCAACCTTTCTGGCGCCCACCAACATATAAATGACTGTAAACTTATACACCATTCCACAGTCCTATGCAAAAGGAGAAGAGCATGACGCGTTTCACTTTCAAGCCTTTCGTCAGGGGCTTAGTGTAGAATGTGTTTGCGTATTTGAACGCAGTATCTCTGTCAAAGAACAGGCGAGGAAAAGGAAAAAGAAACAAATATAACATTATAAATATAAGGTTCCATGGCACAGTGAAACACAGTGAAGCAAGGGGAAGGAGGAAGGGGAAGGGGGGGGGAGAAAAAAAAAATGAAATGAATACATTTTTTTTAAATTTGCACCTGTAAGCATAAGTTCCTGGTAAGTATGAATCTATATGTATATTCCACTTCCTAATTTATTTTGAATCTTACCTGTCCGCTTGTGACACTTACAGGTCTTTCTAGTTCTGTAATGCAAAATAGGATAGTGTAGGAGTAGAACTGGAGTCAGAATGGTACTTTTGAAAGTCGGTATGGCGGGGAAAAATAATTTTCGGCCCGAGCCTAATCGTGTATAGGAATTACCCTCTATGGGAGGGAAAAAAGAGAAAAGAAAAAAAAATTGTATTAAAATTAGTTTGTGTACATTTTGTTAAATTTCACAGTTGCTCACATGCACCCAGTGGAGTATAACCCCCAACTCCCGCCACCCCCTCCAGGGGGGGCAGGGTTCCAAACTATGCGGTACATAAGGGTACCCCTATGGGTGCATGCCACAGGACCGCGAAATGAGTGAAAAGCCAGTGTTGAACCTATACTAACCATATTAATTCCTGTAGGGCGTTTATTCAAACCATGTTGAAGAACATGGATGGCAGGGAGGTATGTGGAGGGGAAAGGGAGGGGAGGACCACCCTTACTCCAAGGTCATCTTTATTGTCCTCAAACGTGTTGTTCACAAAAGTTGTATCTCAATTGTTTTTAGGGCACCATATATCTTAAAAAGCAAAAGCCGATATCTCTGCAGTTCACGACGGGATCGACCGTACGTGTTCTCCTAGAATGGTGCCTATGGGAAATAAAGAGAGAAAAAAGAAAAAACTAGCTGGCGTTTGAGCATTGTTTAGCTCCCTCAGGAGTACAACCCAAACCAGGTGTTTCCCTTTTCTCTGTATGTCCCTTCTTTAATGAAACCAACCTCCCCATGGCCACCCATAATTATCTCCATTGAGACTCAATCCTAATGGATGAGGGTGCGCATTGTGGGCTCCTCGTGCGCCAGCGATGACGCTGGATGATGTCATCTGGCTTCGACGTCTGAGTGAGTTACGGCGCATGCGCCAGCATCTCTGCCGGCTATTTCAACGTCTGCCACGTGTGAAGACGGGAGGTCTGTGGAGACGGGAGGTCCTGGAAGTATAGGTATGAATGCCGAATGGAGCATATTGTTTCATCCACTGGGATTGGGTCTTAATGGAGATAATTATGGGTGGCTATGGGGAGGTTGGTTTCATTGGGGGGATGTGGGGATTGGGGGTGAGGGGGTGTGGGGATTGGGGGTGGCGGGAGTTGGGGGTTATACCCCACTGGGTGCGTGTGAGCAACTGTGAAATTTAACGAAATGCACACAAACTAATTTTAATACAATTTTTTTTCTCTTTTTTCCCTCCCATAGAGGGTAATTCCTATACATGATTAGGCTCGGGCCGAAAATTCTTTTTCCCCGCCATACCGACTTTCAAAAATACCATTCTGACTCCAGTTCTACTCCTACACTATCCTATTTTGCATTACAGAACTAGGAAGACCTGTAAGTGTCACAAGCACAAGCAGACAGGTAAGATTCAAAATAAATTAGGAATATACTTATAGATTCATTCTTACCAGGAACTTGTGCTTACAGGTGCAAATTAAAAAAAAAAATGTATTCATTTCATTTTTTTTCCTCCCTCTCCCCCCTTCCCCTTCCTCCTTCCCCTTGCTTCGCTGTGTTTCACTGTGTCATGGAACCTTATATTTATAATGTTATATTTGTTTCTTTTTCCTTTTCCTCCCCTGTTCTTTGACAGAGATACTGCGTTCAAATATGCGAACACATTCTACACTAAGCCCCCGACGAAAGGCTTGAACCTGAAACGCATCGGTCTCTTCTCCTTTTGCATAGGACTGTGGAATGGTGTATAAGTTTACAGTCATTTATATTTTGGTGGGCGCCAGAAAGGTTGGAACTGCCCTAGGATTTTTTTTAACAGATTGATAAATATTCATACACATAAAATTCTTTTTTGAAAGTTTGTAACCTCATCTTTTTATTCAAATTATATTTAATTTAAATTTTATAAGAATATGTTGTAGCAATACATTTCTGCTCCACAACTTTTAAAGTCCCACCAATAGGGGTCTTGTTCTTTCCAGGAACTTAATATGTACAGTATGGAGGAAAGAAGGGAAAGGGGAGACATGATTAAAACCTTTAAATACATCATGGGGGCAAATAAGGTTCAGAAAGGCATTTTTTTTCAATATGAAACCAAAATCAAGAACACGGGGACATGACCTCAAACTAACTGGAGGAAAGTTCTAACTCTTGATGAAACGGAGTGGAACAGCAGGGAATATTGAGTAGGTATTTTAAAATGCTTGGTTTTAAATGTTCAGCAAAACCTTAAATAATGGTTCCTGCTGGGAAGAAAAGTGTGACTCAATTGGCACTGCAGAGATTCTTGCATCCGGTATGGGAGCTTATGCCTCCAGTGTGGCTGATGCAGGATTCCCTCTCTTCCCTTTGTTATCACTTCCATTCCACAAGTTATGTACTATAGTATTGTGTAATGTCTCTTTTTTTTTCAGGACAGGCTTTCCAGAAACATACCCTCTTTACTGTTATTACTATTATACAGGATTTCTTTAGCGCCAACAGTTTGCGCAGACAGGGCAGTGAGGGCAGACAGTACAGTTACAATACAATTCAATACAGGAGGAATCAGAGGGCCCTGCTCATTAGAGCTTACAGTCTAGAAGGGAGGGTCAAGTGAAACAAAAGGTAATAACTTTGGGGGGTGAACTGATGAAGAAAATGAAAATGTAGTTGTTAGGTGTGGGTAGAATAGGCTTCTCTGAAGAGGAGGCTTTTCAGGGATTGTCTAAAAGCTAACAGAGTAATAGATAATCGGATAGGTTGGGGTAAGGAATTCCATAGGATTGGAGAGGCTCTGGAAAAGTCCTGGAGGCGAGCACAGGAGGAAGTGACGAGGGAGCCAGAGAGCAGAAGGTCCTGAGAGGAATGAAGAGAACGACTCGGTTGGTATTTTGGGACTAGGCTGGTGATGCAGCTAGGGGCTAAATTGTGGATGGCTTTGTAAGTTGTTGTGAGTATTTTGAATTTAATTAGTTGGGTGAGTGGGAGTTAGTGGAGGGATTGACAGAGAGGAGTAGCAGACACAGAGCGATTCGTAAGGTGGATGAGTCTGGTAGCAGCATTCATGATGGATTGAAGGGAGGATAGCCTATGTAGGGGTAAGCCAATGAGAAGGGAGTTGGAGTAGTCGAGACAAGAGATGACCAGGCAGCAAATTAAGAGCTTTGTTGTGTCATTGGTTAGAAAGGGGTGTATTTTTGAGATGTTTCGGAAGTTGAGGCGGCAGGATTTGGACAGTGATTGGATGTGGGGCTTAAAAGATAGTTCAGATTCCAGGACTACGCCTAGGACCTTGGCATGCTGTGATGGGCTGATAGTTGTGCCATCAATTATGACAGAGGTATCAGGGGAAGGGGTACGTGGTGAAGGAAAATTTATAAGCTTGGTTTTGGATAGACTGAGTTTGAGGAAGTGGTGTGACATCCAGACTGATATATCTGTTAGTAAATTAGTGATATGTGAGGAGACTGAGGGAGTGAGCTGAGGGGTAGAGAGATAGATTTGGGTGTCATCAGCATAGAGATGGTATTGGAATCCATGGGAGGCTGACCCAGGGAGGAGGCGTAGATTGAAAATAGGAGAGGCCCAAGAACAGAACCTTGGGGAACCCAAACAGAGAAAGGAAGAGGAGAGGATGAAGTAGAGTTGTAAGTAATGCTAAAGGTGTGATTGGATAAGTAGGAAGAGAACCAGCGAAGAGTACAATCACTGAGACCAATGGCATGGAGTTTTTTGAGGAGGAGGGGGTGGCCAACCGTATCAAAGGCAGCAGAAAGGTCCAAAACTAAGAGTACAGAATAGTGTCCATTGGTTTTGGCTGTTAATAGATCATTTGTTCGTTTTAGAAGAGCAGTTTCTGTGGAGTGTTGAGGACAAAATCCAGACTGAAGGGAGTCAAGAAGGTTATTATTGGCAAGTTGGTTGCTCAGTCGGTTGTAGACCAGACGTTCAAAGAGTTTGGATAAAAAGGGGAGCAAGGGGATGGGGTGTAGGTTGTTAAGATTGGTTGGGTCTAGTGGAGGCTTTTTAAGTATGGGTCTAACAAGTGCATGTTTTAGAGAGTTGGGGAAGATGCCAGAAGAGAGGGAGAGATTGAAGATGTGGGTTAAAGAGTGTAGAATGTAGTATTTGCGAGGGAACAGGATCCAGAGGACAGGTGGTTAGTTTGACGTTAGCTAGTAGTTTAGCAACCTCGTCTAAAGTGGTGGGGTTGAATGAGGGAAGTAGTGATTGTACCTGTGGACATGAAGTGTAAAGCGTGGAAGGTATCTGAACTCCAGAGATCTCCTCACAAATTATTTCAATCTTCTGTTTGAAGTGATTGGCGATCTCCTGGGTAGTGAGTGAAGTAGTGGGTGGAGGAAGAGGAGGACGAAGTAGAGTTGAAGGTAGAGAAGAGTTGACGGGAACGGGATGATAAGTTGTCAATGAGAGTGATAAAATAGGCCTGCTTGGCAGTGAGGAGGCTGGAATTGTATTTTTGGAGGGCAGATTTATACTGGTGGAAATCTTTCTGAAACTTAGTCTTACTCCACAGGCGCTCAAGAGCATGGCTATGTTTTTTCAGACTTCTAAAGTCAAGTAGTGCTCTACTTACTTGATATGTGAATGGTACTATTTTTGCTTTTATTATAACTGTCAATAGTCAGACAGGTCAAAATCTGTAGTGGTTCCTTGTTCATTTGTCTCCCCTATTTAATGCAAGTAGGGAAAGCAGATCAATTCACCAAAGCAGGATTCACACCAGTTTGGGACAATCCATAGCCAGCACATATTATTTGCAGATCAATAGCTTGGTGAACCAGTCCATTTTGTGAACAAAAATTATGTTCTTCACGTTACATAACAGTATTATGTTGGTCACCCACTCTGAACCCACACTATGATTTACTACTAGTGAAGGGTGCAGGGGGATTTTGTGATACTATTTCTTGCTTTGGTGACATTGATGCCATGTAAGGGCCTCACATTTTTCTTTGTAAGTGTTGGGCCTTATGGTGTATGGTGTAGTTTTTCAAAATTAGCCACTAGATGTTGCTTCTTCTGATTGGAGAGAAGGGGAAAGGCGGGTGGGTGTATGACATCACAATCAGAGGAAGCCCTGCATTCATTGATTAAATACAATGCTTCCTGTGAATGACAGAGCAACGCTTAATCTGACTCAATTTTGTTCCATGAGTATGATGGGAAGCCCACCATGCTGACGCTACATACCATTTGTACAGTGCTCCCAAGGGGCGTATTGAGATTGTTATTGCAGGTGTGTATACCTGGGAATTGAAGAGATTGCATCACCAGAGTTTCTAAGCTACAATAGAAAGGCATTGGACAAATATACTTTACATCTAAGAAAAACTGAAATTTCAGTTTTAGGTTGACTGACTCTTTAAGTCTTTAAGTACCTTGCCAGTTTTTGGTGTTTTGTTTTCTTGGTTTCCCCACTTTTACTTTATTGTGAAATAGATCATAGCTTTTTTACCAGCCTGTGTTGTGGATTTTCCTGCAATATACAAAGTATGAAAAGCAAGACAAGGCTGCAACACTACACGCCAATTTTATTTGGCAAAGAACCCTGAGTCTGTTATATTTCAAACAAAATTAACAATATCCTTAAAAGCTTAAAAAAAACAGGAATGTGTGTGTAGTGCTAACTATCCCTAACTACAATAAACAAATATGCCAGTGACGTGTGGGCAGCCTGCAGTTTTGAGAAGAACATGCTGTCACCGCCAAGTTCCTAGAATACTGTTGTTTAAAATTAATTTGATTGAACATGGAAAGCTGTTTCCAATTGTGTTATAGATGATTATTCATTATTTTGAAGGATGCTAAATGTATTAGGGTAATACAGGAGAAATTGATACTGGATACTAGAGTTGAGCGAACCCGGACTGTAAAGTTTAGGTCCGTACCGGACTTTGGGATGTCCATGCCCCGAACCCGGACATTTGAAAAAAAGTCCGGGTTTGGGTTCGGTATTCGGTATTCGGTATTCCATGTTCCTGCTGGTGCTGTGAGGGACAGATTATTGTTCTAAAATCATCACATACTGCTAGAGGGAGAGGTTCCTGCTGCTCCTTTGAGGGACAGATTATTGTTCTAAAATCCTCACATACTGCTAGAGGGAGAGGTTCCTGCTGGTGCTGTGAGGTACAGATTATTGTTCTAAAATCATTTCCTACTGTTATAGGGAGAGGTTCCTGCTGGTGCTGTGAGGGACAGATTATTCTTCTAAAATCATCTCCTACTGCTATAGGGAGAGGTGCCTGCTGCTCCTGTGAGGGACAGCTTATTGTACTAAAATCATCACATACTGCTAGAGGGAGAGGTTCTTTCTGCTCCTGTGAGGGACAGATTATTGTTCTAAAATCATCACATACTGCTAGAGGGAGAGGTTCCTGCTGCTCCTCTGAGAGACAGATTAGTGTTCTAAAATCATCTCCTAGTGCTATAGGGAGAGGTTCCTGCTGGTGCTGTGAGGGACAGCTTATTTTTCTAAAATCATCACATACTGCTAGAGGGAGAGGTTCCTGCTGCTCCTGTGAGGGACAGATTATTGTTCTAAAATCATCACATACTGCTAGAGGGAGAGGTTCCTGTTGCTCCTTTGAGGGACAGATTATTGTTCTAAAATCATCACATACTGCTAGAGGGAGATGTTCCTGCTGCTCCTGTGAGGGACAGATTATTGCTCTAAAATCATCACATACTGCTAGAGAGAGAGGTTCCTGATGGTGCTGTGAGGGACAGATTATTGTTCTAAAATCATCACATACTGCTAGAGGGAGAAGTCCCTGCTGCTCCTGTGAGGGACAGATTATTGTTCTAAAATAATCACATACTGCTAGAGGGAGAGGTTCCTGCTGCTCCTGTAAGGGACAGATTATTGTTCTAAAATCATCTCATCATAGTGCTACAGGGAGAGGTTCCTGCTGCTCCTGTGAGGGACAGATTATGGTTCTAAAATGATCTCATCATAGTGCTAGAGGGAGAGGTTCCTGCTGCTCCTGTGAGGGACAGATTATTGTTATAAAATCATCTCATCATAGTGCTACAGGGAGAGGTTCCTGCTGCTCCTGTGAAGGACAGATTATTTTTCTAAAATCATATCATACTGGTGTAGGGAGAGGCTCCTGCTGCTGGTGTGAGTGGTGCATTTCTTGCACAAAAATAAAAAGTGCGTCTACGTTGCTGTTTTCCAAAAAAAAAAGAAGAAGAATTTATAATTCTTTTTTTTGTATTAATAAATAGTGTTACATAGTACATTTGCGGCCAGAATGAGGAGAGCATCAAATAAGGGACGTGGTCTTGGTCGTGGTCATGGTGCTGCTGGTGCTGCTGGTGTTGGTGGTGTTGGTGAAGTTCCTGTTGCAAGGAGAGGACGTGGTCGATTTGTGCCAGCTACACGCACAAGTGAAACACCTTCTTCAGGTGCTAGTAGCCGATAGAACCTTCAACGTTATATGGTAGGCCCGAATGCCACTCAACGAATGGTGAGGCCAGAACAAATACAGGCGCTAGTAGATTGGGTGGCTGATAACGCCTCCAGTTCCTTCACATTGTCTCCCACCCATTCCCTTGATGAAAGCTCAGAGTTGGCACCTGAACCCCATGGCCATCTGTCTTTCACATCAGCCCCTTGTAAATCAGCCAAGCAGTCTGAGCCCCAAGTCATGCAACAGCCTCTTATGCTTTTTGATGACTCTCCTGGTGTGCTTTCCGTGGGCCATCCACATAGCCCTGTCCCAGAAGTGGAAGACATTGAGTGCACCGATGCCCATCCACTTCTGTTGCAGGATGAGGACATGGAAACACCAGTGCAGCACGTCTCTGATGATGACGAAACACAGGTGCCAACTGCTTCGGCTTTCCTCAGTGTGCAGACTGACAAGGAGGGCAGCGGTGAAGGGTGGGTGGAAGATGATATGGAGGAGGATGATGAGGTCCTAGACCCCACATGGAATGAAGGTCATGCGAGTGACGTGTGCAGTGTGGAGGAAGAGGTGGTGGTCGCACAGAGGCACCAGCACAGCAAAAGGGGAAGCAGGTTCCAAAAGCGGAGCGAGCTTTTATTAGACAGTATGCCTGCTACTACCCACCGCACCCAGGGACCTAGCACACCAAAGGCAGCTCAAAGGCGTTCCCCGGTGTGGCAGTTCTTCAGACAATGTGCTGACGACAAGACACGAGTGGTTTGCACGCTGTGCAATGAGAGCCTGAAGCGAGGCATAAATGTTCTAAACCTGAGCACAACCTCCATGACCAGGCATCTACATGCAAAGCACGAGCTGCAGTGGAATAAGCACCTGAAAATCCAAGAAAGGTCTCGGCCTCCTCCTGCTTCTTCTCCTGCTGCTGCCTCTGCATTTTCCTCCACCTCTACAGTGCCAGTGTCACCTGCCACCCAGCAAACAGACGATGTGACAGCAACGCCACCATGTCCGCCACCGTCCCCAAGCATTTCCACACGGTCCCATGGAAGCTTACAGCTCTCCATCTCCCAAACACTGGAGAGAAAGAGGAAGTACCCCCCCCCCCACACCCACCAGCGATCCCTGGTCATGAATGCCAGCATTTCAAAATTCCTGGCCTTTGAAATGCTGTCATTCTGTCTGGTGGACATGGACAGTTTTAAAAACCTGATGGCGGTGGCTGTCCCACAGTACGTGGTTCCCAGCCGCCACTACTTTTCCAGGCGAGCCATCCCTTCCCTGCACAAACAAGTCGGGGAAGAGATCAAGTGTGCACTGCGCAACGCCATCTGTGGCAAGGTCCACATAACCACTGATACGTGGACCAGTAAGCACCGGCAGGGATGCTATATCTCGCTAACTGCACACTGGGCAAATGCAGTGGCAGGTGGGCCTGAGGCGGCTAGCCGTTTGGCACATGTCCTTCCGCCACCGAGGATTGCAGGGCATTTCTCTTTGCCTCCTGTTGCCTCCTCCTCCTACTGCGCTTCCTCCTCCTCCTCTACCACCTCCTCATCCGCTCAGCGTAACACCTTCACCACCAACTTCAGCAAATCCAGGAGGAAACGACAGCAGGCTGCTTTAAAACTGATATGTTTGGGGAATAAACCCCACACTGCCCAGCAGCTGTGGACGGGCATTGAACAACAGACAGATGAGTGGTTGTTGCCACTGAGCCTCAAGCCCGGCCTGGTGGAGTGCGATAATGGGCGAAATCTCATAGCAGCTCTGGGCCTAGCCAGTTTGACGCACATCCCTTGCCTGGCGCATGTGCTGAATTTGGTGGTACAGACATTTCTAAAAAAACTACCCAGATATGTCAGAGCTGCTGCAGAAAGTGCCGGCCATCTGTGCGTGCTTTCGGTGTTCTCACCCTGCTGCTGCTCGCCTGTCTGCACTGCAGCGGAACTTCAGCCTTCCCGCTCACCGCCTCCTATGCGACGTGCCCACAAGGTGGAACTCCACCTTGCACATGCTGGAGAGACTGTGCGAGCAGCAGCAGGCAATAGTGGAGTTTCAGCTGCAGCACGCACGAGTCAGTCGCTCTGCGGAACAGCACCACTTCACCACCAACGAGTGGGCCTCCATGCGAGACCTGTGTACCATATTGCGGTGTTTCGAGTACTCCACCAACATGGCCAGTGCTGATGACGCTGTTCTCAGCGTTACTATCCCACTTCTGCTACTATCCCACTTCCCAATGTCTCCTTGAAAAAA
>BLSH010437808.1:28040-38550 GCA_018402905.1 Glandirana rugosa
CTTTTCTAGTGATAGACGTCTGTTTGGGTCTCTACAAGATCGTGTCCAAGTGTTATATATATATAAAAAATTTGGTCGTTACATCTACGTGAAAAATAAAAACACGTTCTTTACGTCGCGACCGGCGTTTACATCGTAAATCTTATAAAATAAAAAAAAATTTGGTCGTTACATCTGTGTGAAAAATAAAAACACGTTCTTCACATTTTTATTTTTGTTAGGTGGGCGTTTGCAGACATTTATGCAAGTGCAGTGCACTTGCAACTGCTTGTGTGTCAGGGACACTACTTTAATCATGTTCTGTTAGTTCAGTTGGCAACATTTTGGCATATTTAAATACTGCTTTTACATTGAAGTTAGAGAAATTAAAAACATTTTTTTTTTTGTGCAAAATATTACATTTGCGGCCAGCGGGGCATTTCTTGCACAAAATTAAAAAGTGCGTCTACATTGCTGGTTTAAAAAAAAAATATTCTAAATAGCACATTTGCGGCCAGCGGCACACTTCTTGCACAAAAATAAAAAGTGTGTCTACATTGCTGGTTTAAAAAAAAATAAAATATTCTAAATGCTACATTTGCGGCCAGCGCTGCATTTCTTGCACAAAAATAAAAAGTGCATCTACATTGCTGGTTTAAAAAATATATATATATTGTGAACCTGTGCTAGAACATCTCTGGGTTTGTCTGCAGATAGTGATCTTTTCTTTTTATGTCTCAATATTTTGGGGGCTACTCCAATTAGAAAAAAAAAACAAACAAACAAAAAACAGTGTTGGCTACCTCCTCCTCCATTTTTTTTATGTGATTTTAAGTTATTTCCCTATCCACATTTGTTTGCAGGGCACTTGCCTTACTCTTACCCCCATTTTGCTTCCTTTTGCAGCCCACTAGCCCTTTCCAGGATTTTTTTAGAGCCATTTTAGTGCCCAAAAGTTCGGGTCACCATTGACTTCAATGGGGTTCGAGGTTCAGGGTCAAGTTCGGGGCCGAACTCAAACTTTTTCGCGAAGTTCGGCCGAACCCACCGAACCCGAACATCCAGGTGTCCGCTCAATTCTAGGCACAACATGTACCACTGTAAAATAGCTATCATGTATAATGCTCATAACTTGCTGATGAGTCTATTTAATAAAACATAATATTTGTTTTTAATAAGAATATTTTTGTTGCATACCATTTTAATATGTTTTCATACAACAGGCCAACTATTGGTTACGCCCCTCATTTAAAGTCCTGACATGGAATTTCATAGATAGGCAACTTCTATCCTCATATTGATTAGTGGTTCCAAATTAATAATAACTACTGCAGTAGGGAACAGACACAAAAGATACACTCAGCATCTTTCCAAATAACTGTTCTGCTTTATTATGATGCAATTGAAGGTTTTTATACACATGATGACGTAGGTATCACATTAATATTACAATTGTACTTGTATGGTAACAAGGGGTGTAACATAGGTCGACTAATTCTAATCGGGACTCAAAAGAATGCAAACATGTAATGAAAACATTATTAGGGGGGCGTGGCTTGGACATGGCGGAGTAGAGACGCTTGTTCCCTGGGCTCCCGCAAGCTACCCAGCAAATATCCCCTTTGAGGTGGCCCTTTCAACCCGGGGTGAGCTCTGCTAAACGGAGAAAGGCGAAGAACTGTCGGGGCACCCCCTTGAGACCAGAGATCCAACACTATTTTACTAGGCTGCAGTCATCGGGCCCTCGTACCCGCAAATCAACAGCACGTGGCATGGCCTTTGACATGGCGGCAGCCCCTTCTTCCCCGGCCTCATCAGCCTCAGACAGCTTCATGGACATACCAGATGCTCTCCGCTCGCAAAGCATGGGACCATCTGAGGGGAAGAGCGGATTCAGCGCCGGAGACTTGGATCTCCATGCCCTCATACGGGCTTTACCAACAAAGGCAGATATTGAAGCCCTCTTTATCCGTCAGGAGGAAACCCACCGCAAGGATTTACAGGAAGTATGAACGGAGGTGCATAAACTTGCAGACCAAATGACTGCTGGTGAGACCGCTCTGGGCACCTTGGAGGCTCGGATCTCCCAGCTGGAGGCTGCGGGCACATTCCAAGCTGCCCAGACTGTTGCCCTACGCCTTCATTTGGAGGACCTGGAGGACCGGAGCCGCCGGAACAACTTGCGGCTCTGGGGGTTGCCGGAGGCGATGGGTCCCAAAAACCTCCGTGATACAGTAATGGTAATCTTCAGGGGGCTGTTGGCGCCCACACCACCGGCTAATTTGGAGATGGACCAGGTCCATAGGGCCCTGGGACCTCGCCCCACGGACCCTGACAGACCGCGGGACGTTATCTGCCGCGTGCATCGATACACTCACAAGGAACAGATCCTGCGGAGGGCCTGGGAGAGGGGGACGTTGGACTTTGACGGGGCAGCCATTAAGATCTTTCCCAACATCTCCAGGGCTACCCTACAACGCCGTGCTTTGTTACGGCCACTTCTGGAGAAGATTCGCCAGCTCGGCTGCACCTACAGATGGGGTTTCCCCTTATCTCTCACAGTTCGAAGAACTCAGCAGCTTTTGTGCTCCACCACCCCGCAGATCTACCGGCCCTGTTTTCCTTCCTAGGCACAGACGCGGTGGAGATACCGGATTGGCTACAAGTATTACCTCCGAGGTGCTTTGGAGTCCCCTTGAGCATGGGGGGGACTCCCGCCCAGGCAGTCAGGCTCCCGCCGTGGACCGCACAACCCACCGCGCTCCACTGACCCAGAGTCTTAACCTGGATCGGCAGTCTCCCATATGACTATTTCTGGTGGACGACGAGGTAAGATCAGAACCTGGGGAACTTGTGACTTTAAACACTTGTACGGGGGACACTTTGCACGGGATACTGTCTCGGCTGCTTGTGCTATGTTGGCTTCCTGGGGATCTTAGGAGGTTGAGCTGACTGATGGCTGCTCCAGTAGGACCTACACCTTCACCTCTCCCCCCAGGGCAGGCTACTGAAGGACCCGTTGATGAAGGAGAGGGATAGAGGGACTGCGAGTCTTGGGGGGTAGGTACAGCCGGGCCCGGGGTGCATCCAAAAGGGGATCAGTTCAGGAGGTAAGGAACCTTGGGGTACTGCCTGATTGCACTTCTGGAGACTGTGAGGGGTTGGCCGAGACTTCTCTTTTGCATAGAGACAAGACTGTATAATTGCCGCTGGCTTAGCCTGCCCCCCGAGAACTGAGGATTATCTCACTATCGCTGTGTCTTCGGTCGTGGGTTCCCCATGAGACTTACATGGCAGCTGCTCCTTGGCTCCCCCCTCGGACTACCTGGCCTGCTTTGTCATCTCCCCCGGGAGGCCTGAAGATCACGTATGGGGGGTCATATCTACCTAGGCCATTCTTGTTCACCGCCCTCAAGGTGTCCCCCCCTCCCCCCGGTGTTGCCTCCCGTCTTTTTTCCTATTCTCAGGTTCATTTTGTTTGTTTGTTTGCATATGTTTTGTTTGCACCTGTTTGGTTTCCCTAACTCTCTTGTTCTGGTAACTGCAGTCCTAGCCGGGTGAATCGCTTGGCTGGGAGTGCTCACTGGAGTGCTCTGGTGGTCCTCCTCGTCCTGTTCAAGCAGGGCCCTGTCACTCTATGCAATAGCAATCTAGACACTGTTATAACTTGTTGTACACAGGTAATGTTGATGGTACAATTTATGGAACTGCATGGTGATATGGGGGGGTGCATGGGGCCCTTCCTCCTCTTCTGTGGGGGGCGGCCCTGCCCGTGCCTCCGGTCTTAAGTTTATTGCTTTGCCTCTTCCTTGCAGGTTAATTTAAATATGCCTCACATGTTATATTCTTTTCTCACACATCTGATTTCTGAGGGGCTGAGGGAGCTCTCTCCCTGCTACTTCCTGACACTTCCCCCCCAGGCATGCATTCCCTGAAGGAGCAGTGTCCGCAGTGAATGCCCAATAAGACGATAGTATTCCATCTCTCGCCTTAGAGACCAGGGATACCCCCCTCTCCCAACTTCGATATCACTTTTGTCACTACCAGTCCCCCCTCCTTCCCTCCCCAGCCTTCTTCCCCTCCCACCCCCCCCTTTTTTTTTCTCTTCTCTCCCCTCGCTACCTTTCTCCTCGCTGACCCACAAGATGGCTTCTGTGACCATCCTGTCCCTTAATGCAAAGGGATTGAACATCCCCGAAAAGCGTTGCACTCTCCTACAAGACCTAAAGCGCTCCCGCTCTGATGTGACTTTCATACAAGAGACCCACTTCAGGGCGGATAAACTGCCATATCTACAAAGCAGATCATTTCCCTTTGCTTATCATGCATGCAATAAATAGGCAAAATGTAAGGGAGTGTCAATTTTGATCTCCAGCCGTGTCCCGTGGCTATTTCAAGATGTAAGGGCGGATGAGGCAGGCAGGTATCTGTTTGTAAAAGGGCAAATTGGCAGCATTGGGGTGACGCTGGCCGCAATATACTCACCAAACACGCACCAGGACACCTTCTTTGGCAGTTTCCTTTCTGTGTTAGGGGAGTGCAGAGGGAAAACTGATAATAGGTGGGGATTTTAATCTCCCCCTTGACCCAAAAGTTGACACTTCCACTGGAGTGTCGGCGGTTCCTCCCGGAACTCGAAGGCGTGTTTTACAAACCCTACATAGACATCAGCTAGCAGACGTATGGCGTATATTCCACCCTGACGAACGCGACTACACCTTTTTCTCTGTCCCTCATCAGTCTTACTCCCACATCGACCTTTTCCTGGTCCCCCACCAACATCTGGCGGATGTCGGGAAGGTCTCCATAGGTAGTATTACATGGTCGGACCATTCTCCCATTCTAATGCAGTATAGACTCACAGACCCTTCTCCTTATAGAGAGTGGCGGTGGCGACTGAACGAAAGCCTACTCCAAGACTCTAATGTACTCTCGAATGTGTCTAGGGAACTTACATCTTACTTTCAGACCAACGTCACCCCAGATAGCGACCCCGGTCTGATCTGGGAGGCGCATAAAGCGGTCATCAGGGGAGTTTTGATTAAGAACGGTGCACGCATAAAACGGGCAAGAGAAGCCAAACTTGACAAACTGTTGACCGATATAAAAGCGTTAGAGCTGCGTCATAAGCAAACGGCAGACAATACAACGGGAAAGGATCTATCTCATCTGAGACTTCAGGTAAGAGACCTGCTTCAGTTCCGGGCAAAGGCGGCGCTACAAACACGTAGGAGAATTCAGTATGAATCGGGTGACAAATGCGGTAAAATCCTCGCCACGGCCCTAAGAGAGCAGAGGCTGGCAGGCTATGTGCCCCAGGTACTAGGACCGGCTGGACAAAAGGTCTCACTACCCAAACAGATAGCCCAAACATTTAAGGACTACTACTCCCGCTTATATAACCTACCAAATGTTGCCCAGGCTCACCCGCAGACAGAGGACTACCTGGCCTCGGCCCACCTCCCCAGACTGACTTCACCTCAGAGACAGGAGCTGGAAGCTCCGGTATTGGTGTTGGAAGTGCAAACAGCGATCAAGTCTACTAAACCTGGGAAGATACCGGGCCCAGATGGCCTCACTGCCCTCTATTACAAGACCTTCTTGGATGCTCTGGGACCTCATATGGCCAAAACCTTTAACGCCATAGGAGATACCTCCTCTTTCACTCCGGCCACCCTGTTAGCACATATATCAGTCATACCTAAGGAGGGGAAGGATCCTCTCCTATGTGGAAGTTACAGACCTATCTCCCTCCTCAATGTGGACTTAAAAGTTTTTACCAAAATCATAGCCACCCGTCTCCAATGCTTCCTCCCTAATCTTATTCATTTGGACCAGGTGGGGTTCGTTCCGTCTCGGGAGGCACAAGATAACACCACCAAAGTCCTGAACCTGGTATATCTGGCCAACCAGACTAAGACTCCCTGTGTATTCTTAAGTATGGACGCACACCCTGTCGGTTCTGTATGCCTTGTTAAACACGCCATCCGCAGGATTTAAACTTTCTGAACTAACAAAATGGGAGACTATCTTAGGGCGCACATTTAGACCCGAGGAAACGGAACGAATTGTAAGGTTCACCTTAAAGTCCTCGATCTGTACGCGCATACAAGAATGCAACTATAAGGTACTTACCAGTTGGTATCATACGCCATCTCTCTTGCATCGCCTCTTCCCAGAAGCATCCGACCGATGCTGGAGATGTAATAGAGAAAGGGGGACGCTGCTGCATATTTTTTGGAGCGTTCCCAGTTTAGAAACTTTCTGGAAAGAAGTACAGAGAATCACACAAAAATTTACAGATCGCCCAGTCCCAGCAGACCCGGCTTTTTTCCTGCTTCATTGCACTGAAATCCCCGGTAGGGTATACAAAAAAATCGGTCCTGCGTCACCTACTTAATGCTGCCAAATATTGCATCGCAACGATTTGGAAGCGTACGGACCCACCTTCTATACAAACGTGGCTTAAGAAAATAGAGGAAATGAATAAGATGGAGGACCTAGTTCTTTCCTCCCAGAACAAGTATGACCAATATAAAAAAACATGGCAAATATGGAACATGTTCATCTACACAGAGGAGGGCAAATCCTTAACAGATGATCCCGTTTAATAAGGAGTTAGGTTAGACATGGGTCAGCGGGGAGTTTGGTCTCTACTTACCAACCCCCCCTTATTACCCCCTAACCTCCTCCTCATCTCCTCTTCTCCCCCTTTCTCCCCCCTTCCCCCTTTTTTTTTTTCCTCTCCCCCCTATCCCCCTCTCTCTTTCTTTTTATCCTCCTCCCCGATTAGAGGGGAGGGGAGAGAAGAAAGGGAAAGAAGAAGACAAAGGTAAAAAGGAAAAAGAAGAGCCTAGACAACTTGGGCATCTTATCGAGAGTGTACGGGTGGAGGTCTCTTTCCATAGATGTCGGGGCGCCAGGAGATGCGGTGCTGCGCCTTCGGCGCTCCATCTTGACATAATATTGTTCGCATTAATAATTGCACGGACCTTCTACCTGTTATCTATTAAGTTTTTTTTTTTTGAAATGTAACGTGACTGGTTATCTGTCTGTTGTCTTGATAAATAAAGAATTTGAAAAAAAAAGAAAACATTATTAGTGCCCTGTGCACAATGAGTGCAGTGTGCAATACATACAAAATAGAATACAATTATATATAGAACTTACAAATTTCCTTTACAAGTCCCAAATCCTCTCCTTCTTTAAAATATGTACCTTCCAGAGGATCCCTTTGTGGGCAATACCGCTCTACAGCAAAAACAATTGTACCTTTAGGGCAAATGTCCCATTTTACTTTTAAAGATAAAGGCAAGGCAAACAGCTACATATGCAGATAAAATACATAAATAAGGTTTTGAATTTGAATTTCTGTCAGTCCTATTCTGACACTTTCACAGCTCTGCTACACAGCACAGCCTTCTATACAAGGGAGAATAAAAAATATATTTTTTTATAAAATATATGTTTTAACAGGTACAGAGCTGCATTCATTTGTGTCTTTATATCTGCTAGGAGTTCAGCTTTAAATCCTCAGTTATTTCATTTCTTTGGTTACCTATTTGCATTGTATTTTGCTTCCTTTATTAAACTCTTCTTTCACAACAGAAATGCTGAAAATATTACTTGCAATTTATTAATTTACAATAATAAAATTAACATAGAGTACAGTGGATATGTTGCAAGTAAGAATTAGATTAGAAAGAAAGATATTGACTGAGTGTTTTATAACCAGAACTTTGATGGATTATTTTTAATGAAATGTTGTCATTCATGAGAAAAATATATGCCATTCAGCCTCTTCTGAAACTTTCGTTGGTGATATATACAGTAAAAAATACCAGTTTAGACATTTTAAAACTGACATTCTGTTGTAAAATACACTTAAAGTAATACAAGTACAACTCCACTTCTGCTGAGGAAAACAACCCATTTCTGGTAAAATAAATGATTTCAGTTAATATAATTGAAGAAAACCCTACCTTTCTTATAAGGCCTGGCATACCTGTCCATAGTCAGTTGCCCACAAAACCTCTGCATGTAAAATTCAGTTTATTTTGTGGCCAAACACATTTGTTTTATTTCAAATAATTTTTATTGAGATTAAAGGATTACAATCTTGAAATATAAACATTTAGTAAAGAGTAGCTTTATGCCAACTTGGGTGTTCGGCATATACAGAAACATATCAAGTATGTAGCAGGGTAAGGTCAACATAGACATAACATTAAACCGTAATCAATATAGGCGTAGTAATAGGTATAGGTGCATTTCCAGTACAAAAGCGTAGTTCAGTATTTTAGAGGCTGTTTGCCGGCACCACTCCACCCATGGTTTCCAGTTTTTATCAGTGAGTGTGCTAGAGGATGTTCTAAAGGCTAATTGTTTTTCATATTGGTGGTTGAGATTTACTTGTGTTAGTACCTCTGACGGATTTGGGGTGGTGTTGGTTCTCCAGTGTCTTGCGATGACTAATTTGGTCTCTATCAGGATGTGTGTGACTATCATCCTGTATGGTGGAGGATACTCTTCTATTCCTACATGCAGAACGGCCAGAGCTGGGGTTGGCGTTTTAATTACGCCTGTGATGTTCGCAATTATACTAAATATTTTCTTCCAGTAACTCGTGAGGTTTTTAAAAGCCCAGAAGATATGGAGGATTGTTCCAGGTTGGTTACAATCTCTCCAACAAAGGGGTTATTGAGAGGGGTAATATCTTGCCAATTGTTGGGGCGTTCTATACCAGCGCGCTATTATTTTCTGGGTTAATTCCCAGTGGTTGATGCAATGGGATGCTGTGTAATTGTGTTTGAATGCTGTGATCCATTGTTTTGGAGTGAAGATTGTTTTCAGGTCAGTTTCCCATAGTAGCATTGGAGGGGATTTCTCAAACGATTGTTTTTGTTGTAGTATGTTGTATATTAAGGAAATGCCTTTTTGGGCTGGGGCTATGTCATTGTAGTAGTTCCATATTTGTGAGTTAACCCGGATTGAGGGAGGTTGGTTTTTGGCCAGGAAGCTAGCAATTCTTGTGTGTGTGAAAAGAGTGGATTTCGGAAGGTTTTGCCAGGCTTTTGAATGGTTTCAATTTACCGTCCATTATCAGGTCATCAACCCATTGGAGTCCTAGTTCTTTCCATTTACCCACCGCAGCGTAGGGGATTAGGTGCTCTAGGGTTTCAATGGGTATTCTAATATTTCTGTACTCCAGGTTTCGTGTGAGTTTGGTTTGTTGGAGAAATGTCCTCCAAGCCTGTATTGCGGCTTGGACTGTTATAGGGAAATTTGGTAGGGCAAGTGGCTTCCATAAGTCGGCCAGTAGTAATGTTGGTAGGTAGGCGGTTTTGGAGCCAGCAGTTTCTATGTCCACACATAAAGCTTCGGGTGGGTTTCTGAACCAATGCCTAGTTTGGGTTAGAAGTGTGGCTGTGTGGTAGTCCTTTATATCTGGTAGTCCCATTCCTCCCACTTTCCTGTGTTTAATAAGGTGTTTGTGGGCGCACCTGGCTTTTTTCCCTTGCCATATGAAGTGTGTGAGGGTTTTGTTGATCTCCGTTAGGTGGGATGGTTTTAGTTGTAGTGGGAGTGTTCGAAATAAGTATAAGATTTTTGGGAGCACCATCATTTTGAAGGAAGCAATTCTTCCCGCAAGGGAGAGCTCAACTTTAGCCATGCGTGTGAGGTCTTGCCGAATAATGTTGAGTAATGGTTTTACATTGGCTTCCGCTAATAGGGATGTTTTGGGGGTCAGGTTTTACCCTAAATAAGGCATAGAACGGTTTGTCCATGTATATGGAAGAGTTGATACAAGGTGTTTGCGGGCGTGGGTGCCAATTCCCGGGTCCAGGATGAGGGATTTGGTGAAATTTACCTTATAATATGACAGGGTACTGAAGTGGTTGTGAACTTTATGAGCAAACGGGAGTGACACGGCTGGATTCGTTATGAGTAGAGTTGAGCGAACCCGAACTGTAAAGTTCAGGTTCGTACCGAACTTTGGGGTGTCCATGACCCAGACCCGAACCCGGACATTTAAAAAAAAGTTTGGGTTTGAGTTCTGGGTTCGGGTATTTGATCACGCATGTTGAATAGCTGCAGGGCAGTCAATCAACAAGAGTGATTTTCCCTAGAAGCCATCACAGCAATGCCTACTAATGGCATGGCTGTGATTGGCCAGTGCATCATGTGACCCAGCCTCTATATGAGGCTGGAGTCACAGTGCTGCATGTCACATGCTCTCTGGGTAGTGTAGGGAGAGGATGCTGCCTGTGCTGTGAGGGACAGATTGCAGATAGATAGGTAGAGATTACTACTACTACTGCTTTTAGGGACAGATAGCAGATAGATAGATAGGTAGAGATTACTACTAATACTGCTTTTAGGGACAGATTGCAGATCTCATCCTGCATTACAGAAAGATCTGACTGGACTAGGTAGAGTCTACTGCTTAGAGGGACAGATTATTGTTCTAAAATCATCTCCTAGTTCTATAGGGTCAGGTTCCTGCTGTTGCTGTAAGGGACAGATTATT
>BLSH010437808.1:67439-79135 GCA_018402905.1 Glandirana rugosa
AACGCGATATTGGTTTTTTTCTCGCTGTTAAAACTTTTTTCTTGTTAAAAAAAATGAAAAACGATATTATGTATAGGTTTTTATTTTTTATTTTTTTGTGTACATAAGGAGTCAAATCCGGCTGTATACGAAGATGTATAAAAACCATTTTTTCATAAAACTAACCCAACGCGTTTTCAATATCGCGGATGTTTGATACCTTTAACCAAATACCGCAAAAATAATAATAATAAAAAAAATGACCATTACCGCCGCTAGACGCGTAAAATAGTCCTGACGCTATAACGCCACCTGTACAGACTGTAACTGTATAAATGTCATTGGTCCCAAAAAAGTGTAAAAAATGTCAGACATGTCCACCGCAATATCGCAGTCCTGATAAAATGCGCAGATCGCCGCCATTACCAGTAAAAAAAATAATAATAATAAAAACGCCATAAACCAATTTCCATAGTTTGTAGGCGCTATAACTTTTGCGCAACCCAATCAAAATACTTTTTTACCAAAAATATGTAGAAGCATATGTCGGCCTAAACTGAGGAATACATGTGTTTTTTTATTTTTTATTTTTGGATATGTATTATAGCAAAAAGTAAAAAAAATTGTTCTTTTTTCAAAATTGTCGCTCTTTTTTTGGTTATAGCGCAAACAAAATAAAAACCCGCAGAGGTGATCAAATACCACCAAAAGAAAGCTCAATTTGTGGGAAAAAAAGGACATCAATTTTGTTTGGGTACAACGTCGCACGACCGCGCAATTGTCATTCAAAGAGTGACAGTGCTGAAAACTAAAAATTGGTCCGGGCAGGAGGGGGGTTTAAGTGTCCAGTAAGCAAGTGGTTAATGTTATAGCCACTAGGGTTCATACAACATTCATGGTTCATGTTGTGTACTGTACGGTAAACGTGCCCCATGTGTCTGTGATGCACTGTATGCATGTACATGATGCATGAGACACAATACACAATGAAATGATTCTTCCCTCTTTTCTATATTTAAGATACTAGTGCAATATTGCAGTAATTTATCAGCCTACTTTGCTATGATTTTCCCTTTAAGAAGGGCTACCACCTCCTCTCCCCTCCCCTTTTTTGGGTATGTTTATTATACTAAGAACATCACTAGTGTCATATACTGCTGTGTGTATCTGTGCTGCAACATAAAGCCTGAGACACGGTAGTACATAAAATATGGTTCAACATGTTATGCGATTCCCTTCCCATACGCTAATTTAAATTTCTTCTCACGGTTTCTAAAATACTTTTTAATAAAATATAAATATTTTTAATTGTAATATTATATATATATATATATATATATATATATATATACATATGTTATCTAAGTTTTTATTGCCTTGTATTTGCTCATATTTAATCTCGCCAGATTCACAGGTAGTGGTAATATATGTGCTAAGACGATCCTTTGCTTTATCTATAGAGAGCTGTTTTAATTTCCAGTGTGTTTATATTGCCAAGATAGCTTTAATGAAAGTGAGGCTTGACTGTCCTTTTCTTTTCCTCAGAATGCAGGATGTACTCATTTACACCTGCCTTCTTCTTTATTTTGACCGAGGCTTGGTTTGCACCACTTCCGCCGGAAGTGTGGCATGGAACGCACGCCGGACCGCCATCTTGCCTGAGGTGGAAGTGGCCGCAATATCATTATTTTTCAATACCCTATGTAATAAGTATATAAGCATGGCAGTTTTGGGGGGTCGGTAACCCCAGACAACGTCTATTAGGACGAAACGCGTTGTTAGCCGCTGACCGTTGTGCTTCACATTCTGCCGGCTGTTACATGTTTTGAACTTGTTTTTGCTGTACCTATGCAAGTGCACTACTTTCAATAAATTGTTATTTTTAATGGTTTTACGCTATATGAGGCTCTCCGTTACATGTTTTCTAAACCATTTTGAGACCTCCCCTCTGGTGTAGACCTTTTTTCAAAGGCTATTCATCACGGCAAACCTTTCACTGGCGTTCCGCTCTTCTGTGTCCCCATCCGGATTGTTCCCAGGAGGTAGTGTCTTAGATTCCTGGAGTTTCCTCATATATTCAGGCACCATTACATCTACCATCTGGTAAGCGCAGCAATATGGTGGTGGATGTCACAGAATTTAACATCTGATGATCGTTTATTCTGTTGCCACTTTTGAACCGAACAAGATTTGCACTTTCTGCACTTTTGGTTGCACATATTGCTTTTTTGCACAGTTTGGCCTATTTATGAACTTGGACGTATTATTTATTCATTATTTATATAGGATGCCCTCATACTTTCATGAAGAGAATTACAAGATCATCTCCTTGTGGTATAGAACCCATGTAGATTCGAACCACATGTACCCCTCATCTCCTAAGACTTGTTGGAGGTGTGTAGAAGAGGTAGACTCCTATCTGCACATACGTTGGCATTGCCAGTTGATCTCACCAAGTCCTTGCCTTGTACAACTCCATGTTTATTTCTGCTATTCAGGCCACTCCTGGAATTGTCCTTCTGTTGATGACCCCTGAGTCCATTTCAAAAATTAAAAAGAGCATCCTCATGACAGAGCTTGCTAGCTATTTTTATTGCTATTTCTTGCCACTGAAAGTCTACTTCTATTCCTCATCTTTTGTAATGAGCCCAGATACTCAATTATATTATGATATTGGAGATCCTAGTGGCAGAAGAGAGCATAGACCCGGAAAAATTTCACAGCACATGGACTTGTTGGTGGGCCTTTAGTGACTCAACTGCTTTTTGTACTCTAGTCTCCCAGTAACCTAGCATATCTTCTGGAATCCTTTTTCTTTGAGTGTTTCCATTACCTCCAATATTACCTTGCCTTATCTTCCTCCCTGTCCCCTTCTACTTTTCCTTGTTTTATTTATTTTCTATGCTTAAAGGGTAACTTCACTGTCATGGAAAGAAAAATAGCAAATAAAAACAAAAGTAATATAGCATACACAATTGCAATACAATCATATTGTAAATGAATGTTATTAAAAATGACCTTTTCTTTTCAATCTGCAGCTCTGTGATTTTCTGTAAAGTACAATACAATATGGCTACCTGGTGGTGTTCTGTACTCAGAATATGTACAGAAAGCCCCCCGGAAACATAATTTCCTGCTTGTGTGATTGGCTCACTGATTTTCCCAGAAGTCTGCACTAAGATATTTGGCATCCCCTGCAACAAAAATGTCATGTTTGGTAGGATACTCCCAATAGGAAATAACGCTCAAAGGGATGTAGCAGCCACTTTCCTCATTAGAACCCTGATTCTGCAGCAGCTGGTCAATAATTATGAAACCACTCCCATTAGACTCACTCAGTACAGGGGCACAGAGGAACAAATAATGATTTCTTCAGAATAACAAAAGGTAGGAATCTGCAACATTGTTTGTTAAAATCCTTGCAATGTACATAGATCACCCAGAGGGGAATGTTTTTTTCTCAACAAAAGTGGAGTTACGATTTAGATTTATTCTTTATTGCTACAGTCTGGAATTGCTACAATAGACCAGTTATAGGTGGGGGCAGTGGCCACTTGTTTGTATTTTGATTACAGTCTGGAATTGTCCTTGACTGGTCCACTAATTGCTAGTGAGATGTATCATTGACAATGCCAATGTTCTAGGGTTTTCCTTTTGTTTCTGTTTGCACTACTGCTTTTTATGTGCCCCAACAATGTTTTATTACTGTTACCTGAATCATTCTATGAACCTTGAATATCTTTTGAATAAAGAGATATTTGACAGAGTTTATATCTATTTACTGAATTGTTGTAGTTTGTATTTGTTTATTTTTTGTATCTCATAGTGTACTGTATCAGTATTTAGTTAATGGGATCTAGTAGGAGTTCTATTGGGATAAGATTTTGGATGTGCGCATATTAGAATGCAGGCAGACATGTGTTGACTGTAACCATGGTTACTGAATAGGAAGCTGGTATATATTCATGAGGAAGGGCGGCCTAACCTCTGATAAAGTTCCACTCAGTGATGCAATGCATCAGATCACCTCTGTGATGTCATCATTTTCTGGATCATAGTTACCCACCGAGAATCCGATTGCTCCATAAAAAGCTATTCAGCGAAAACAGCAGAATTCCATCTAAAAGTACTCTTCTAGTAATTTCTTCTAAAGTAAATTCATAGATGTTGAAAACTATTAATTCCTCAACATCATATAAATATCATTAACTTTTTTTCTAATGCAGTGGTATGTGCATTATCATAGCACTATCAGCTGTCACCAGCCTAATACATTTGTATATTAGGGAAACTTGTGAGCAGTACAATGTAATGAGGGGGTAATTAAAGTAATGTATGATAACCATTAAATAAGGGATCTGTTAAAACATTGTACTACAGACAACCCCTATAGCTCTATAATGTCTTATTTGTATTTTTAACAGTAAATCTAAAATGTGTTTTTTAGCAGTTCTACTTGCTGAAAACAGCTGTCGTGCTATAAATTCTACTGATAACTGTCAGAGATAATGAAACTCAACTCTACAAGTTCTAACAAAGAAAAAAGCTGCAAGACTGCAAACATGTGGAGTAGAAAAAATGACAATGTCAGCGCCGTTCAAAAATGTAAGGATTTTCTCAATGATAGATATATAAAAAATATAAGGTGATAGAATAGATAGATAGATAGATAGATAGATAGATAGATAGATAGATAGATAGATAGATAGATAGATAGATAGATAGATAGATAAGCAATATTGGTGGGCACGTCATTTAAACTGACCACAAAACTGAATAATCTGTACTTGGGTCCCTGGTTTTCGAGCAACAGTGGGGTAAATAAAACATGACATGTCGGTCACTTTTATAACTTTTATATATTACGTTTTTTCTGTCTGCTATTCTGTACGCACCATACCTGGAATTAAATCAATGCAAACAGGAAAGCTAGGGGCATAGGTAAAGTAGGGTTGGGGTCAGAGCATCCTGCCTAAATGCCCTGTGCCACTACACCACACAGCAACTGTGGAACAGGCAGTAATATAAAACTGACAGGCAGAGTGATCTGCGCTGCAGCTGGCACTACATGTAGCACTGCAGTAATCCTCTGGGCTGGGTGACAGGCTGGGTTATCTAGGAGCACTTTTTGATATAAATTACTCAAGCACCTGGGAAAAAATACTTGGTGTAGGAAAATTTTACAAAACACTCCATTGGACTTTGTATTGCTTTGGACATTTGTTGAATTATTTTGTCATTTTGAAATGTACATTAATTTGAGAGTGCATTATGTTATCACTTATTTATTTATAATTTGTTTTTAGCCCTGTCATTTTTGTATTTGATATTCACTTTGTGAACTGTGTATATACATATAGCATCTGTGTCATTTGTTTGGGGGGTTTACTTGATTATTTTATTTATTATTTTTTTGCTCAATGCGGAAGGGTAAATTGAGTTTATTCCATTACATAGCTTGGTGTCATCTGTGAACACTGAAACAGTGTTTTTAATCCCAGATTCTAGATTATTTATAAATATGTTAAAAAGTAAGGGTTCCAACACTGACCCTTGGTGTGCACCACTAATAGCCTTAGACTATTCAGAGTATGAATGATTATTCACTACTCACTAATTAAATTAGTATTGTTTAGCTAGTTTTCTATCCATTTAGCAACTGCATTTTCTAAGCCTGAAGACGTTAACTAATGCATTAGGCATGTATGGGGAACAGTGTCAAAAGCTTTTGCAAAATCAAAGTAAACTATATCCATAGCCACTCCTTTGTTTAAATTTTTACTTACATTTTAGTTATCTAGCAAAAACTCTTCTATGTGATCTTTTATTAAACTCCTACTCTTTTTTTGCAACCTGTTGTTAATTTTCAGTTAAAATTCAGTTTTGTGCCCTTGATTTTCTTTTTATATATTCTGTTATATTCTTTGGTTCTTTTAAATTATGATAGTGTTCCTTCATTTTTAGATTTATTGATAGCTATTTTACCTTTGAACAGGAGCCACATAGGTTTTATTTTTAGCCATTTAACTTATTGCCCATGGGAGTATGTTTTGCAGTCTTTGCATAAAATCTGTGACTGTGTGTGGCTGTGTGTCACTGTGGCTTTTCTTCCCTTTGCTTATTGGTACTTACTTACTGACTCTGACTCATTTGCACTGTATCACATATGTTCCTGATAGCCCAAGACTGCCTTGCCCTGGCCCAAATCACATAGTAAGGCAATGGTAGTCCCCAGCTTTATCATGTAGCCTTACGGTACCCTAATGATCCCTGAACTCTGCATTACTTACTCCTGATCCCTTAACGTGGTAGTAAACCCTCCTATCATTTTCAGCCAAGGAAGCTGCCATCTTGGCCTCTGTTTAATCTACAACTGCCATGATGCTGCACATGTGATCAGCTATGACACCAGCCATTGGATGGTTTGACAGTTTGGTTTAGAGCACAACCAATGGGAGTGTTACATTTTCAGCTCGTGCTGGAATTGTGACTGGTTTTTAACCTGTTAAATGCATGGGTTTACTACCGCTTTAAGTCTACATCATCTACTACTGATCTTTGAACTCTGTATCACTTACTACTGACCCCTGAGCTTTGTCTCACTGACTACTTAACCACTTGCCCACTGGGCACTTAAACCCCCTTCCTAACCAGACCAATTTTCAGCTTTCAGTGCTCTCACATTTTAAATGACAATTACTCAGTCATGCAGCACTGTACCCATACGGAATTTATGTCCTTTTTTCACACAAATAGAGCTTTCTTTGGTGGTATTTAATCACCACTGAGTTTTTTATTTTTTGCTCTATAAATGAAAAAAGACCGAACATTTTATTAAAAAATGCATTTTTCTTTGTTTCTGTTATACAATTTTGCAAATTAGTCATTTTTCTTCATACATTTTGGCCAACATTTATAGTACTACATATCTTTGGTTAAAAAAACCCAAATCAGTGTATATTATTTGGTCTTTGTGAAAGTTATAGAGTCCACAGGCTATGGTGCCAATCACACCTGATGTACTGATGGCTTATCTAATTTCTTGAGGCCCTGAAATGTCAGGAGAGTACAAATACCTCCCAAATTACCTTTTTTGAAAAGTAGACATTCTAGGGTATTTAGTAAGAGACATGACGAGTTTTTTGAAGTTGTCATTTCTCCCACAATTCTTTGCAAAATTATGATTTTTTTTCCTGTTTTTTTTATCACAAAATTGTCATAATAACAAGTTATTTCTCACACACAGCATATGCATACTTGCAACTACACCCCAAAATACATTCTGTTACTTCTCCTGAGGATGGTGATACCACATGTATGAGACCTTTACACTGCCTGGCCACATACAGATACCCAACATTCTGGGATCACCATCAGGTGTTCTAGGAGCATAAATTACACATATCATTTCTTGACTACCTCTTACACTTTTGAAGGCCCTGGAGCAGCAGGACAATGGAAACACCCAAAAAATTACCTCATTTTGGAAAGCAAACACCCCATATATTCTATGAGGCATTATGAGTCTTTTGAACATTTTTTTCTACAAGTTTTTGGAAAATGTGAAAAAAAAATGAAAACGCATTTTTTTACACAAAGTTGTCAATTTATAAGATATTTCTAACACATAGCATGTACATAGGAAAAATAACACCCCAAAACACATTCTGCTACTCCTGCTGAGTATGGCAATACCACATGTGTGAGACTTTTCTACAGTCTGGCCACATATAGAGGCCCAACATGCAGTGAGCACCATCAGGCATTCTAGGGAAATAAATTTCAAATCTAATTTGACTACCTATTACACTTTTGTGAGGCACTGTAGTTGCACTGATGGGCAATGTAGTGGCATGGATGTGGCATGGATGAGCACCTATGTGGCATGGATGTGGCACGGATGAGAACTGATGTGGCATGGATGAGCACTGATGTGGCATGGATGTGACACGGATGAGCACTGATGTGGCATGGATGTGGCACGGATGAGTACTGATATGGCATGGATGTGGCACGGATGAGTACTGATATGGCATGGATGTGGCACGGATGAGTACTGATGTGGCATGGATGTGGCATAGATGAGCACTGATACGGCATGGATCTGGCATGGATGAGAACTGATGTGGCATGGATGTGGCATGGATGATCATTGATGTGGCATGCATGAGCACTGATGTGGCATGGATGAGCCATGGATGAGCATGAATGAGCCATGGATGGGGATGGATGAGCCTTGGATGAGGTTGGATGAGCCATGACTGGGGATGGATGAGCCATGGATGTGGGTGGATGAGCATGATTGAGGATGGATGGATGAGCCATGGATGGGCACAGATCAACACTGTGGAACTTCAGTTCCAGCCCACAGTGCTGCTGCACTGCCCCCTCCTCTCCTCACACACTGTACCGATTGGTGCAAGGAGAGGGGAGGAGCTGAACTGGACATGCTCCGGGTTGTTGACAACTGATTGCTCCGTAATTGGATGGAGCGATCATGTGGTAAAGGGCCACTGTAATTGGCCTATTACCCCGATCCATGACACACTGGGTCTGGAAGACCAGATAGTCAAGGACATTCCCGGGTGCGTGCCAGAATTATCCAATCGCGCTGCAGCCGTCATTCAGCTAATGGCCCGTTCGGCAAGTGGTTAACCTTGGTTTCACTTACTGCTGAACCCCTGCACTTTTAAGCCACAGCCAATTTTTGCAGCTGCTGTGCCACACTTTCTTGTTGCACAGGGAAGGGCCCAACTAATGATCTTGTATACAAGCCCACTGCTGTCAACAAATGCTCCTGTAGCCAACCTTACTGAACAGGTGCAAAGGGCACCATATTGTGTCACTCTTGCAATTTGAGAGGGCTGAAACCCCCTAGAAAATAAAAATTACCTATGTCACTGAAGACATTGGTGTGTTAAATAACAGAAGGAGTATCTGTTGAAAAGGTTTCTGGAATGTCAGTATTAGGGATGGGCAAAAGTGTAGTTCATGGAATATTTGCCGAACCCAGGTAATATGCCTGAATTTAATGGTGGAAGTAGCAGCTACAACAAGTCTAAAAGCTATAGAAAGATTTACCCTTACAAAAAAAAAAAAAAAAAAAACAAAGCCTTCAATTTTGTACAAAGTGTAGAGGCAGACTGATTCATGACATCACCTATCATAGAGTGAAATTAGCAAATTTAGTAATAGACTTGAGATGCATGCATATGTTGTATTTGTGGCTGTCATATAGAATTATTTTACACAAGTTATTATTTGCCTTTTTATAAACTTATTTGCATTTGAATATATACATATATTTTTTACTTGTAAGTAGGAATGATCCAACGGTTTGATCCGAACCTAGGTGTGAACTCAAGTTTGGGTGTCTGGATAAATGCACAAACTTTTGGCAATTAGGCCCCCTGTTCAACAGGAGTTAAACATTATTCCTTCGGCTTCTATATGACAGCTTGCTGCTCTCAATGGTTGTTAAGAAAAGGTCTTTTGCTGCAACCTGCTGGGTCCCTAATACCCACTGACATAACTGACACCTTTAACTTACATTACCAGAAATCCCTGGCCACTTTAACAAAGAGTGGGGATAGCGGAGACACTAATGCTGAAATATGGCCCCTGGTTATACCTGTGGGGAAGGACCTATCTCACCACAAAGAATTTAAAGGTAGTGGCACCTTCTAATGGCAAAAATGTGTAACTGACAGTAAATTTGGCATGCTTACAGTATTTGTTACCCTAAAAAAAGAAAAATTGGATGCTGTTCCCTTAAAGCATGTTATACAGCACAGTGCTTGTGCTGTGTAATTCCCCCCCCCCCCCACACCGTATCACCTGAAATACCTGGCTGATCCTGCCTCGCTATATCCCCCTGTAAACTGACCACAGTGTATTATGGCTGCTGAGCCCTGACACCGTGGTCAGTTTACATGCCCTGCTGTCTGCTCTCCTCTGTGCTCCTGTGTCCTCCTCCCCCTTCCCTCCCTGCCTGTCACCAGTGCCCATCCCCCCTTTCCTGCTGCTTTCATAAGATATTGTTGTTGTTACAACCCTCTCTGTTATAATAAATGCTGTGCCCCACTGTATGTGTTTTGTAAAAAATCTGCTGATAAATACCTTTTTTTATAGTGCCACTCAGCAGTCACGTGTTTGGCTGTCTCTCTCCTCCTCTCCTCCTCCCAGCTGCCATCAGTGGGGGTTTCTGAGTCCCGCCCACTTTACTTTTAGGCCTGGAGAGGAGAAAGATGGCCGGTCACATGAGCACTGATTGGCGCTATAAAAATAAGGTATTTATTGGCGGATTTTTTTTTACAAAACACATACAGTGGGGCACAGCATTTATTATATCAGAGGGGGTGGTAGCAATGACACTAAATGGGTTAACAACCACTTTAACACTTAGGCAAGTTGAAATGAAGATTTAAAATATGGCATCCCTGTTGGTAGGGCACATTCTGTATAGTGTATTTATGTCCCCTGCAGTCCTCCCCAGGAGCTCTGGAGAATTCACATACAGTATCTTATTTGCATGTTAGGCAATTTTTATCATATACAGTATATACATATATGGGGAAGCAGACAAGATCTGTGAAGCACATAAACATCTCATAACCAAAACAATTATGCAATTTGCAAGATAAAATTTGTTAGAATGAATGTCATCAAACCATTTTCCCAACCTTCTTCGAAGTATATGGTAAATGTAAGTGAATAATATATTATATATACAGCTGTGGTACTGTCAGTGGAAATTAGAATTCATTACATTTAGGTTTTATGGTAACTTTGGTACAATTTCAAGATATTGTTTGTAAATATTTTTTTATGGTTGATGGTGTGATACCTTTAAAGTTCTGAGTGGTGCAGTTCATACAACAGTATTTATTACTGGGATGTGGTGTCAAAAAAAAAAAATAGACAGGGACACCACCTTCTGAGATTTGGTCAATGATGTCACCGCTACCTCTGCCTAGAGTTTGGCAAATGATTTGGACCGAGCAAAAATTCAGCCCAAACATTGCCTGTTTGCCTTTCGGCAAACACCTGAATTTGCGGGGGAGCTCTTGGTGGGATGTTTGCCCGCTGAGTGCCCCACAATGCATTGCACGCTGCACAGTGCAGCCATGTTTTCAGGGCATGTGGCCTGGTATGGTTCAGAGGGGGGCGCTTGCTCGTCTCCCCTTTCCTGCCTGGGCTGCATGCTCTGATAAGGGCCTGGTATGGATTGGGGGGGACCCTGCACCGTTTTCTTTAACATTTATGTATTACGCCACTTTACTAAGGGGACCCCCAAGCACTATATTTAAAGGAATTATTAATTTTATTGTTTCACTTTAAAAATCACTGCATTGGTACATGTCCCCAGGGCAGTAGCCAGGCCCCCACACCATTTTTAAGGCCAATAACTTGCATATAAGCCTTCAAAATGGGGACTCTTGATTCTTCAAGTTTGAGTCCCATAGACTTCAATGGGGTTTGGAGTGCGGGTCCAAAATTTTGCGATGAAGAGTCCTGGTGTTTAAACCAAACCGGGGGGGGGGTGTTCGACCCATCTCTATTTTCTACCTCTGCCAAGCACTTCCTGCACTTACAGTATATAGCTGATGACAATTCAGGGGTTGTGTACCAGGTCATAAGGTAGTTATCAATAGGCACTGTGATTGACATTGGATTTTCAATGAGGGGCTTTTTTAAAGGATTTTTATTTTTTAAAT
>BLSH010437808.1:90024-104774 GCA_018402905.1 Glandirana rugosa
CCCCCCCCCCCCCCCCCCCCCCCCCCCCCCCCCCCCCCCCCCCCCCCCCCCCCCCCCCCCCCCCCCCCCCCCAGGGTAGACCAGCTGTTAATCGGGCGTAGTGCCTTGCTCTCGTTATATAATAATATTTTGCAGTTTAATTGGAGTCTAATATGCTGCGGTAGTGTGTCGAGTCCTTATAATTAATCCAGCATAGCCATATCTTATGGTATGAAGAGATGTTCTCGGCAGCTATTGCTATCAGTTCTTCCATATCTTGAATTCTATTTAATCTAGTGACCCAATCCTTAACTGTGGGAATTTTCCTCTGTTTCCAGAGGCTTGGGATACAGAGTGGGGCAGAATTTACCATGTGCATTACCAGGGATTTTTTGAAAGAGCCTTTCATGCAGTTGGAGAAGTGGAGGAGGTATTGTTGGACAGTACATTCTATTTGTTGAGAGGTGACTTTGCAGATAATATCATGGATGGTTGACCAATAGGGAGTTATGAGGGGACAATCCCACCATGTGTGGAGCATCGTTCCTGGGTGGGAACCGCATCTCCAGCAAACGCCTGGGATATTAGGAGACATTAAGTGCAACAGGTGGGGTGTTCTGTACCAATGTGTCAGAACTTTATAGTTGTGTTCCTGGATTGACACATTAAGAGTGCCCTTTAGGGCTGTTGAACAGGCCATTTTCCATTGATCTGGTGTAAGATCCTGACTTTTCGGGGAGGCCCAGGCCTTGATTATCGGGTTTAAGGAATTTGTGTCGGATAAAGAGAGAAGGGAATAAATGGTCGCAATTAGATGTTTCTGAGGAGGGCCAAGGCAGAGTTTTTCAAAATCCGTCACAGGTCTCGAGACTACTGATTTGTTTACTGCATTGGTGAGATAATGACGAATTTGGAAATAGGGCCACTGCGCAATTTTAGGGGAATTGTAGGACTCCGAAAGGGTGTCACTGGGAATAAACTTGCCATTACGAAAAAAGTGGGTGGCTTTGAGATTCAGTAATGCGGTGGGTAAGGGAAAGTTTTTATCCTGGCCTGGGGGGAAATCAGCGTTATCTATGATGGGATTCAGTGGCCCAGGGATAGAGATTAGCTTAGGTTTTTTGGAAATAGCTTGCATGGTAGAGAGGATAGGTGGAATTAATGGATGGTCTTTAGCTCGTAGAAGTTTAAACCCTCCCCTAGACCAGGCCAAGTTACTGAGTGGGGCTCCTAGTATGCGGTTCTCAAGGTCAACCCAGTCTTTTGAGGGGGAATGTACATGGTGGTCAACAAACCTAGTCAAGAGCGTTGCTTGGTGGTATTTTTTGAAGTTTGGCAATCCAATGCCCCCCTCAGTCTTTGAGGCTGAGAGTCGAGTGAGGCTAATCCTGGGTGGGGAGTTCTTCCATATAAAGGAACTTATCTTGGCATTCAGAGTCCGGAAGAAAGAACCGGGTAGGGCCATCCTATGTTTATTTTAATGTACTAGTGTTTTGCAGCCTTTGTTATTATTTCCTGTGTCAGTAGCAGTCCAACATTCTCCCAGCAAAGAGCTCCCATCATCAAAGCTGCTTAGGTAGTATGACCATTATTGTTTGGAGCTCTGTGCAGTGGGTGTGCCAGACTGATGGAGATTTGGACCCCTGCAATCTGTGTTAAGTATTATAAATGAATCTGAATGTCTTGCATGCTGCAGGCACAGAATATTTTAATAAAGGCTGCAGCACATTAGTACATTAAAAAATATTTAAAAAAAAACACTGACACATCCTTAATGTTTATGAAGGCTGACTCCATTACAGTAATAAAAAGGAAAGATTGAAATGAGATTCAACTTAAAAGCAAGTTAAAAAAAGAAAAAAAAAATGTCCATTATATAAAAAGAAAGCACTGCAAAATAAAAATATAACTTTTGTCCAGTGTTTTTGTGACCGTTGCCAGTAATTTATCTTCTTAATATAATAGATAACCAAAAAAACAACACCCTAAAAATATTTTTATTCACTTTCCATGGTTAAAAATTTTAGAAATTCTGAATGTCACACACCAACATGTAATTTCCTTATTTTTACAAACAACTACAGCAGAAAATATTTCCTTTAAAAGGTATATTTCAAAAAATATTTGAATGACTTCATATCTCTCCGTATTTTTTTCCAGGAAGATATGTTATCTTCAAGGCATTGAGCATATTGCACAATATGTTGCATTAACAGATTTTCTTTTAATTTCAGAGTGAAATAAAAATACGGATGCACGGGATTTTTACAAGTGAAACATTAATTTGTCTTAGGTCTAAACAGATGCCCTGAGCATGGCAGCTGTATAACTGGCAACTGACATAGCTGTATGTCAGTCATGACATTACATTCTCACATTGCCTTGCTCTGTCTACAGATTACAGACCTGAGATCTTCACCTCCTGTCCACGGATTTAGCTGCTTTTTAACATTCTGCTAAAGATCAGGGCGTCTGTTTGATGTCAGATGTGTTTAACCATGTCAGCTCTAGAGGCTGAATAAAACAGACTTTGCTTCACAGACTGCTTTCATGCATTCAGAATACAGTAGCCATGCAAGAGATGTTTATGAATTAAAGTAAACCTGTAACAAATCTCTGCAATCAAAGCAGAGCGTAGGATGAGAAAAAAAATCAGGAGTAGCGGTTACCATAGTTTGATCTCCATGTTTTATTGAAGTTTAAATTGTTTGTTTGGTCCAAGCTGGTTAAAAAAAAAACTATTACTTAACTAACATATGCAGTGACTGTGAGCTTTGTATGAGCTTTATGTATACTCAACTATATACAGTATACAGTGCTGTGTTCCAGCACTGGGACAGGACCTTCCGTCCGGTTCTCGGCACAAAATCAAGTTGGGCCGAGCATTGATCAGCCATTCACAGCATGCGTTGTATTCTATGAATGAATACAAAGCTTCCTCTGATTGGCTGAGTAAGAGTAGCGGTTACCATAGTTTGATCTCCATGTTTTATTGAAATTTACATCGTTTGTTTGGACCAAGCTAGTTAAAAAAAAAACTATTACTTAACTAACATATGCAGTGACTGTGAGCTTTGTATGAGCTTTATGTAAACTCAACTATATACAGTATACAGTGCTGTGTTCCAGCACTGGGACAGGACCATCCGTCCGGTTCTCGGCACACAATCAAGTTGGACTGAGCACTGATCAGCCATTCACAGCATGCTTTGTATTCTATGAATGAATACAAAACTTCCTCTGATTGGCTGAGTAAGAGATTGCGACATTATCCGCCTGCCTCAGAGCAAGTAGTGTCACCAGCACACCAGTATCTCCAAACGAGTCCAAACTTTAATAAAATGACCATATTGTTACAGCAAAGAGCGACGTTTCTGAGCCGCACAGGACCCCTTCATCAGGCATGTGACAAATTGTGATACAACCAAGACACTATTTAAAAAACCATACACAAATCAGTGACTAGAAAAAATAATAAAAATAAACAAAAAAGTGTAGTGCTAAAAAATGTGTGACGTAATATGCAAAATAGGTGAACAATTGAAGAAACACAAATATTGAAAAGTATCATCAAAAATAGTTCATGAATCAACCCCCACCGATGAGGGAGTGGGCACTCAAAATTAAACGCATAAGTGAACTAGAGGATTTAATTCACATAGCGAATGACAAAATAGTAGAATATGCACATATCTGGGAACCTTGGTCGAAATTTGTGAACACTGAGTCGTACCAACTCCTACTACAGTACTGACCTCCCTAGAAGATTGAACAAGACGCACTATATCTATTATCAGTAGAGTGATAATCTTTACCCCCCAATATACACAAATGTACTAGATAGGCTAAACACATGTGGGTAAGCTTTCCCTTACCCCTCCCTTTCACATACCCCCTTTACCCTCCCCCCCCCCCCTTTTTTTGCCTCTCTCTCTCCTTGGCTATGAGGGAGACTTCAGTGTCCGGGGACCAGGGTCGGGTCAAGGGGCGCGAGCCATGGCCTGGCCACTTATCTCCTGGACCTGGAGGCCCTCATTCTCATCAGCACTTGAGCAGCAATGAGGGAGTACAGGGATTCATTCCTAGCAACCATACCAAAGCTTACATATTGTTGACACTTTATGCTGCAAAATGAGATGCTAATATCTAATGTGCATAACTCGGGATGAAGTAAGCAGCCAGACCTCGCAGTCAAAAGCGTAGGGACTCGATACTCAGGGAACCCCGTCACCCCCTAAACGAGTTTCCATATTGGCTTCAGGTGGGGGCCTCCATTCACAGCGATCAATGTTGTTATTTCTTTTTTCTTTCTCTTTTTCTTTTCTTTTATCTTATGCAACCATTTTATACTTTGTGAATTGTAATTATACGAAAGCACCACCTTTCACTAGGTAACTGCAAATAAGGTGCCTTGTATTTCTACGTTTGTACAATGAAAATATGTTTAATAAAATCTTTGAAACAAAACTGTAAAAAAAAAATAGTTCATGGATCAATTAGTGCTGTAGTGTGTGAAACATAACAAATGTCCAAGGGTGATTGAAAATCGTCCATAAACGTGGAAGATGTGCACAAGAACAAAGTTCATCCAAGCTCAACAACGTGAATCAAATTAATCCAAATCCAATAAAAAGCATTTCATAATCCAATCGTGGCAGGGTGGACTCTTACCAGAGATGTTGGACCCTCTCAATCATACGACCGGGGGGTCAATCAGGCTTATGTGGTCTTCCCCCACAGGGGTGAAGCTGTACTCTCCACTGGGTGCTCCGGGTAGATGTCCTCAACATCCAGGATCAGCGAAGCCAGGATATATTAGACATAACTCCTCCAATCCAATCGATCATGCAAGCAAGTCCTTAAACCCTAGCACATATATCTTCTAGACAATGAATGTAAACCAATCCACATACATTGCGGGATGGAATGCTCGGGACACTCAGCATGAAGATGGCATCAGAGGTTCACATTGATGTATAGATTGGTTTTGATGTTTGGTTGTTGAGCTTGGATGAACTTTGCTCTTGTGCACATCTTCCACGTTTATGGACGATTTTCGATCATCCTTGGACATTTGTTATGTTTCACATACTACAGCACTAATTGATCATATGCTAGTTTTGATGATACTTTTCAATATTTGTGTTTCTTCGATTGTTCACCTATTTTGCATATTATGTCACACTTTTTTTAGCACTACACTTTTTTGTTTATTTTTAATTTTAGCATTACATGGTCTAATGCGGTGCACGCTGCTCAATTCCCCTTTTGCGCATTCATTTTTTCTTTTGTAAAAAAAATAATAATGAAGCCATCTGCGTAGGAACGTGTGCATTGGGAATATCACAATTATCCACCTGCCTTTCTCCTTCCTCAATCAGCGGAAGCTTTGTATTCACTCATAGGATACAAAGCTTGCTGTAAATGGCTGAGCATCCTTCAGCCCTACTTGATTTTCTTCTGGAAGCAGGAAGGGAATTCCCCATCCTGCTGTTGAAGCACAGCGCTGTATACTGTATATAGCTGAGGCTATATACAGCCCAGACAGCACTGACAGCTACTGCATGTATTAGTGAACCCTATACCAGTTTGGTCCAAATGAACTGTTTAAACTTTACTAAAAACATGGAGATTAGTTTTAAGTGAAAACCACATGTCAACACATTCAGAAGACCTAGAGCAGGGGTAAGCAACCTTAAATAGATGGAGATCTTTCTTAATAACTTCGGAGAAGTTAAAGATCACCAGGCACAGTGTCGTCCTGTGTCACCTCCTCACATCTGATTTAAACCTCTAATTGCCGTACTACTGTGTTGCAATCACGTGCATTACACGGCAATCATGGGTCAAAATCAGGGATCCCTTTTTTGAGAAGAGAAGCAGTGCCTGCTGCACTTGTGAATGAGTCGTTTTAAGAGAGTGCGCCAAACATGCAGGATATAATAGAAGTTTATGGATAAGTGCAACAAACCCGCAGGAAAGCTGCAGGTAGACTGCACTGCACCCCCAATGTGGGCACACTGCAGCACATCAGTGTGAAAGCAGCCCTATACTATTATGCCCAATGTATTGCTTCACACTGACCTGAAGATCTCTTGTTTCCTGCTACTGGCACTACTCTGGTCACGGCTAGCCGGGATTAGAGGTGGAGGGCAGTTGGTATCACTCCGCATGGGACAGGAGCCATCACTACAGAGGAGGCATTGGCTTATGCGGCTCTTGCTCCCTACTACAGCTCCAAGTTTACAATTAGTCCCTGTGCATTGCACTCTGTTTAATGCTCTGGAATGGTGGATCAGCAAGCCCAGACCGCAATCTACCAGTCACATGTCTGGGATCTACTGGCTGCTGACTCCTGACCTAGAGATATAGGCATGCAAATCTTAATCACTTGATCACTATTATTATTAAAGTTGAGTTTGGTCCCTACTCTTCCACCTTCAGAGTCTTCCTATTGGTAAGGCTATTTATGACAAGAATGGGTCAAAAAGATGGCAGAGTACAGGCTGGGAGAAGGATCAAGCTTGACTTTTCCAGGAAAAGTTTAGTTTTCCATGTGATTCCAACTGTTATATTTCTGGATCAATTGATCATTTTGGCATGTAGTTTTCACTGAAGGTTACCTCTAATTATACATTTTTTTCATCATGTACTCAGCTTGAAAAGTTTGTGACATATTTACTTTAAAGGTTCTTAACATAAAGGGCAAGTATGCAAAATATTCAGTACTCATGAAAGGAAAGGCAGCTGCACTTCAAATTAAAAACCACAGTTGAAGGCTCTCTGCAGTATATGTAGCTGCTTTTATTTTAGAAAAATAACTTGATTTATATTATTTTGAGTTTTTCATAACCCACTGCATCCACAGCATGCACAGACTGCCTTCCTAAAGCATGTGCATCTTTCCTGCTGTCTGCTGTCTCAACACCAATCACATGTAAACTTCCAAAGCATGATTGATTCTGATTGGTGGCTGTGAGAAATATCTTTGTACTTGACTCTTGACTTTCAGTAGGTGAGAGGAAGTGTACAGTATATCCCAGCATTACCTGAGGAGTTTTCCAAGAATTGCATATAAAAAAGTAATGAATGGACTGGTGCAGTACAGTAATATCTGGTGGAAAAACTAAAGTACTAAACAGGTAGGGTAAACTCACTATACAAATCAGAAGAATTAGAGTGGACCTATGATTAACTTCACAAGCGTACAAGGATAAATTACTAACATGAAGCATTTCCTGTGTCTTTTCAACTCCAATGATCAGACTGCACATGTAACTTTATAGCAAGCCACAAACCGAGTAGCAGCTTCAGTGGTTCATTTACTTCAGACACTTCTGCATACAGCCAAGAGCTGCACAGACACAAAGATTTCCTTGACTGTGAACCAGCATCTTGGTTAAGGTAGTAGATAATGATCAAAGAAATTCCCAGCCCAATGTACTGACCAGCCTGCAATCAAACTAATTATCCTATCAGTATGCATTAAAAACAGGGGTTTAGTTTACACACATTTGCAAATACATGGGTAACCTGCACAGCCCCTTCGAGCCACCCCAGTATTTTCTGTAGTCCTAAACTTAAAATTTTGAGATCCTCCACAGTGGAAGCGCATGCATTATAATGGATAGACAGAGCAGATGAGCGTGGAGGGAGCCCACCTTAACCACTTTCGGACCGCCCACTGCACAAATACTGTACCTGTACGCTGTTTCCTGTTGCTGGCTCTGGGGCACGCGCGTGTGTCGCCGGAGCCGCACTCCCGCTGGGATTGGACACAATCACAATCGCGATAGCCACCAGGACCCTCCATTCATTCATAGGAGGGGCAGAATGGCAGTAAACAAGGCAGACCGTTATTCTTTCACAGAGGGAGAGAGAGATCTTGTGTTCCTGCTAATTAGGGACACCAACGTCTCTCTTCCTCCAGTCAGTCCACCCCCCCCCCCCACAGTTAGAAAGCACTCCCTAGGAGCACACGTAACTCTTTGATCGCCCCTGATATTAACCTCTTCCCTGCCCTTGTCATTTATACAGGGACAGTGCATTTTTTTAGCACCGATCATTGTATTAGTGTCACTGGTCCCCAAAAAGTGTCAATCAGTGTCCAATCTGTCCGCTGCAATGTCGCAGTCCCACTAAAAATTGCTGATCGCTGCCATTACTAGTATAAATAAAAATAAAAATGTCATAAAAATATCCCATCGTTTGTAGACGCAATAACTTTTGCTCAAACCAATCAATATTATTCTATACTGCTTATGTACTGCTTATAAGCAGAGGTGATCAAATACCACCAAAAGAAAGCTATATTTGTGGGAAAAAAAGAACATCAATTTTGTTTGGGTACAATGTCACATGAACGCGCAATTGTCAGTTAAAGCGACGCAGTGCCGTATCGCAAAAAATGGCCTGGTCATTAAGCGGGTAAAACCTTCTGGGGCTGAAGTGGTTCAAGGCACAGGGGCACACACCCAGCATATAGCACCATGGCAGCAAAGGTGTCCAGTGCGTCCCCTCACCAACATCTGGTTTTGTTTTGCATGCATTGCCCTTCCATGTGCTCCTTGCTGCAAAGACCAGTTATAGGTGAGGGCAGTGGCCATTTGTTTGTACAGTAGATAATGATCCTGGATAATCTCTGAACAAATATAGTTCTGTCTTTGAAAAGAAAATCAGATGAAGGAAATGTCATCGGTAGTACTATTGAATGCCGTGAGAGGTAATAAAAACGCGAAAGTGTTAGGCCTCATGCACACAGGACGTTAAAAAGCGTCCTAAAATGTCAATAGCTTATCAGTGCCAGCGTTAATGGGCGTTAATGAGCATTAGTGAGCGTTAATGAGTGTTTTTTAGCTCTGCGTCAATGGGCGTTTTTTTATTCTTTTTTCAATGGGCACAGAATGTCCAAAAATGTTGGGGAGTGGCGTTAGTGGGTGTTAGTGGGCATTAGTGAGCATTTTTGGGCATCAGAGCGTTTTTACAGATGGAAAGGTTCAAAAGAACCCTCTGGCCTTGGGTTTTTTTACAGCTCAAAAACGTCACTGCTAAAAACAGTCTATGTGTGCATGAACACATAGGATAACATGATGGAGGGTTTAATGACTGTAGAAAAAAAATCTGCAGCTGAAAACAGCAGCTGTAAAAACGTCAAAAGACATCCTGTGTGCATGAGGCTTTATAGATTGCTGTGCATGCTCTTGATGTGAAAAATGCATTTGATGCAAGGTCCACTTTAATTTTCATTTTTGGCTTGAGTATACCTTAAAATTAGAACATCATTGTTCACAAAAGAATAGTCATGAAGGGACAGAAAGCATGGTATTCACATAAATATAAGCTGAAAATAAAAAAGCCTGAGGAATGAAAACAAACTGGTAAACTGCAATATATTACATTTTTGTTTTTGTTTTGAGATACAATTTAATAAGCTATTTATATCATTTTTAAATGTTCTCTGTGTCACCACAGGGGCACTTATATACAAAAGCATACCTATAAAGGAAGAATAAATATACTTACCTTCCTAGTGGTCCATGGGTTGAAATGTTGCCATTTGTTGCAAGTGCAAGTGTTAGACCCTTCGAGTTGATTGAATAACCTTTTCCCCCACTGCACATTTTGGTTCCACCCTCTGGCTCCTACATCCTGTAGTTGATGTACAAGCCAGTGGGAGACACCACTGCAACTAGTAGGGATGCAGATATTGCACACACCCAACACACACCCAACAGGGTGAAATACATGCAGCAGCTGGGGAGTAGTGAAGTGGCTGCTTTTCAAGACATGGGCCACCAGAAAGATATATTTTTACAGGTATATCTTCTGGGACACTGTGGTGACAGGGTCACATTAAAATAGAGTTCTGCCTAAAGCTGGGTGTATATTGTCCAAAAATTGGTTGGTTGGGCAGGAAGGGACATCCTGAAAAACCAGCATGCAATCAGTGCTTGCAGCCAATGGCTGTGAGTGCTGATCAGTGTATTTTGGTGGCACAGTGGGGAAGATCACCACTCCAACATCACTTGTTGGTATGATGATCTGTCATATTTTTTTTTTCGTTCAACCTGCTTGAACAAAAAAAACTTGCAGTGTGTACTGGGCTTAAGACTTTTAATATTGCTATCTTATGTCTGTAGATACTGTAGCTTTACAACACTGTACACCAGTGATGACTGCTCATGTAGGACGCGGGGTCACCGCCCCCTAATCTATGCGCCCAACCCCTAATCTACATCTAGATTTGCGAAGCACATGATTACAACCGGAGGTTCTAACTGGCTTCAAAAAGGGTGGCCTCGGGGGCACCCGGATCCCACCCAGTTGTATGACATTGGCAAATTAATATTCGCTAATATCTTCCTGTTTCTCCTCCCAGCCAATCAGGAAGTGGGTCCTGAGACCCGATTGGTAGGGAGTTCTAAGACCCGATGGGCCAGGAGTCCTAACTCTAATTTGCCGGGAGGAGAAGCGACCGCCGGGACTCGGGAGGGGATGCAGGGGGGAAGCTGTGGAAGCCGTTACCTGGATGGGGTAAATGCAGAGCTGGCGGGGGGCCTGGTGGGTGATGGGGAGCGATCGAGCAACAGGGGGATCGACGATCGTTCAAGCGAATGCCGGGGGATGGGTTATGTGGTCGGTTGGCTGGCGGGCTAAGGGGATGGTGGCTGGGGAACCACAAGGCACCCCCCCCCCCAAGAAAATTGAGCACTAGCTGCCACTGCTATACGCAGTCCTATTCTCTGGAAAGGCTTAAAAGAACAAAGTTCCAGGGGATCGTAATTTCAGTCCCTATTGGTCTTTACTGATCATGCAGAGATAATCCGGTGTCAGTACCAGAATATGACTAAAACACAGTCCTTGTGTAAAAGAAAACTATATTGTACAATGGTAATAAATTGTTTCCAGGTGCTTACAATGTTCAGAAATTCTTACATATGCAGTCTCCTTTCCAGCACACTTGCCTGCGTGGGCCACAATGCACAGCTTCCTATAAGTTCACCTGTCTCTTTTTTTTTCTTTTTTGTTTCAGGTACGATATATATTCCAAAACACATGTGTATGGCCAAGTTTAACTTTTGAACGATTGTAAAGGAATTTTGTGGTGATCATCATCTTTTCCATATGCAGGGCCATCAGTCTCTACGTCACCAGTCTAGCACATCTCACTGTTATGAATATTAACCAGTAATGATTCATTCATGAAGGACATTGTCAGCACTTTAGCCAGCTGTGGACTGCATCACAAGCGGCTGAAATGTTTTATAAGCAAAGAAATGATGTCATTGTTTATTTCTTAAACCCTTTCAGAGTTTTCCTCAAATCAAGGATTATTCTTTATAAAAGCCTCTGTGGTTAGAATTTCACATGCTCCTCTAATCAGCTGCTGACTGACCCTTTATGGACAGTTATTTGCCTTGACTGATGTTACATTTACAAATCTATGCCTGAACAACTGAGCAGCTAACATGTAGACGAAAAAAGTAATTCACAGACACAAAAGAGTTTGAATGTCAAGGAACCAGTATTATTAACCTTTTCGTATCCACGCCATAGCTGAATGACGACTACAGCGCAGATCTAAAATGCCGGGAGGCCGTCAATAGACGTCCTCCCCTTTGGCTTGTGGCAGGCGCGCTCTCGCCGCCACCGGCGGCGCGCCTACGCGGCACCGCACGCCACGTGAGCGTGTCCGTGGGTCGGGTGGACTCGCTGTCCGGCAGAGACCCGCGATCTCCTCACAGAGAGCCAGAACTGGGAACCGCCGATGTAAATACGCCGGTTCCCCACTCTGTGAGGGGGTCTTGACAGATCTACTGATCCCTGTGATCCGGATCAGTTAGATCTGTTATGTCCCTGTTAGCCCCAACTCCCCACAGTTAGAACACACACAGGGAACACAGTTAACCCCGTCACTGCCCCCTTAGTGTTAACCCCTTCCCTGCCAATGATCTGATCGCTGTATAAATGTCATTGGTCCCAATCAAGTGTCAAAAATGTCAGACAAGTCTGCCGCAATATCACAGTCCCAATAAAAATCTTTTTTTTTTTTCAAAATCGTCGCTCTTTGTTTGTTTATAGCTAGAGTTGAGCGAACCCGTACCGAACTTTGGGGTGTCCGTGACCCGGACCCGAACCCGGACATTTGAAAAAAAGTTTGGGTTCGGGTTCGGGGTTCGGGTATTTTATCCCGCCTGTTGAATAGCTGCAGGGCAGGCAATCAACAAGCGTTTCACTGGTTTGCCCTTAGAAGCCATCACAGTCATGCCTACTAATGGCATGGCTGTGATTGGCCAGTGCATCATGTGACCCAGCCTCTGTATAAGCTGGAGTCACATAGTGCTGCATGTCACATGCTCTCTGGCTAGTGTAGGGAGAGGATGTTGCCTGCGCTGTGAGGGACAGATTGCAGATATAATAACATCTCATCCTGCATTACAGAACGATCTGATTCTGGACTAGGTAGAGATTAATACTACTACTGCTTTGAGGGACAGATTGCAGATCTCATCCTGCATTACAGAACAATCTGATTCTGGACTAGGTAGAGATTACTACTACTACTGCTTTGAGGGACAGATTGCAGATCACATCCTGCATTACAGAACAATCTGATTCTGGACTAGGTAGAGTTTACTACTCCTGCTTTTAGGGACAGATTGCAGATCTAATAACATCTCATCCTGCATTACAGAACGATCTGATACGGGACTAGGTAGAGTCTACTGCTTTGAGGGACAGATTATTGTTTTAAAATCATCTCCTAGTTCTATAGGGTCAGGTTCCTGCTGTTGCTGTAAGGGACAGATTCTTGTTCTAAAATCATCTCCTAGTGCTATAGGGAGAGGTTCCTGCTGTTGCTGTAAGGGACAGATTATTGTTCTAAAATCATTGCCTACTGCTATAGGGTCGGGTTCCTGTTGTTGCTGTAAGGGACAGATTATTGTTCTAAAATCATTGCCTACTGCTATAGAGTCAGGTTCCTACTGTTGCTGTAAGGGACCGATTATTGTTCTAAAATCGTCTCCTAGTTCTATAGGGAGAGGTTCCTGCTGGTGCTGAAAGGGACAGATTATTATTCTAAAATCGTCTCCTAGTTCTATAGGGAGAGGTTCCTGCTGCTCCTGTAAGGGACAGATTATTGTTCTAAAATCATCGCCTACTGCTATAGGGTCAGGTTCCTGCTGTTGCTGTAAGGGACAGATTATTGTTCTACAGGGTGGGTCATTTATATGGATACACCTTAATAAAATGGGAATGGTTGGTGATATTAACTTCCTGCTTGTGGCACATTAGTATATGTGAGGGGGGAAACTTTTCAAGATGGGTGGTGACCATGGCGGCCATTTTGAAGTCGGCCATTTTGAATCCAACTTTGTTTTTTCAATAGGAAGAGGGTCATGTGACACATCAAACTTATTGGGAATTTCACAAGAAAAACAATGGCGTGCTTGGTTTTAACGTAAATTTATTCTTTCATGAGTTATTTACAAGTTTCTGAACACTTATAAAATGTGTTCAATGTGCTGCCCATTGTGTTGGATTGTCAATGCAACCCTCTTCTCCATTAAAATATAAATCAGCGCCCGTCCCTCTAAAGGTAAATCACACTAAAAAAGTATATAAAATAAAATATATCTAGAATGAATGATGCAAAATAACATTGTGAACAATCAATAAATAAATCACATAATATAAAATAAATGTGTATGATAACCAATGACTGATATAAAATACACGACTGGGGACTGCTTTACTCAGGTTAACAACCTGCCCTGAAGTCAAAAACAACGGAAAGAACACCAGTCCCAAAGATCATATGTCAATAGGCTAGTCCTTAATTAAAGTGATGAGTGCTTCAAAGTGATGAGTGCTGTAGATAAAGTGCAAATCCGAGCTCCAACAATCAATAAATGTGCAGTGAAGTCACACACATTGGATGGTGACCCCCTTTGTGCCCGCACTCACCAGAGGACGTGGACCCACTGCTTTTCAGTCAGTGGGTCAACAAAGGCCAGATTCTGGTGGGGGCTCAAGATCCCGGACGTCAAAAAGATCTCAATGATATTAATCCTTTCACTGATGCGGTATCCAAGGGCACTCAGGAAATAGAGATAAGGAAAACCATAGTGTGTACTGTACGATAGATCTTTTATTGCGCAAGTATACAAATCATACTTACAGAACCCAACTAGGTCTTCAGCATGGGTGGTAAACAATCCTGACAATCTTAACAGCGATGGCGTGCGTTCCAGTGAGAACCACCGCGAGAACCGGAAGTGACGCGAGTTGCCTGTGACGTCAACGCGTTTCGCTCGTTAATTGAGCGTCATCAACCCTCTTCTCCCACTCTTCACACACTGATAGCAACACCGCAGGAGAAATGCTAGCACAGGCTTCCAGTATCCATAGTTTCAGGTGCTGCACATCTTGTATCTTCACAGCATAGACAATTGCCTTCAGATGACCCCAAAGATAAAAGTCTAAGGGGGTCAGATCGGGAGACCTTGGGGGCCATTCAACTGACCCACGATGACCAATCCACTTTCCAGGAAACTGTTCATCTAGGAATGCTCGGACCTGACACCCATAATGTGGTGGTGCACCATCTTGCTGCAAAAACTCAGGGAACGTGCCAGCTTCAGTGCATAAAGAGGGAAACACATCATCATGTAGCAATTTCACATATCCAGTGGCCTTGAGGCTTCCATTGATGAAGAATGGCCCCACTATCTTTGTACCCCATATACCACACCATACCATCAATTTTT
>BLSH010437808.1:104784-109784 GCA_018402905.1 Glandirana rugosa
ATGTCGTTGTCGTCCTTGGACTGGGATATCGTCATCCGCTACGAGGTTCCTGTTGCTCCTGTAAGGGACAGATTATTGTTCTAAAATCATCGCCTACTGCTATAGGGTCAGGTTCCTGCTGTTGCTGTAAGGGACAGATTATTGTTCTAAAATTGTGCAGAATAGACCTTTAGACTGGCCTCACACAGCCATTGGTAGAGTTGAGCGAACACCTGGATATTCGGTGGGTTCAGCCGAACTTCGCGAAAAAGTTTGGGTTCGGTACCGAACTTGACCCAAACTTGACCCCGAACCCCATTGAAGTCAATGGGGACCCAAACTTTTCGGCACAAAAATTACTGTAAAAAAGTCCTGGAAAGTGCTAGAGGGCTGCAAAAGGAAGTAAAATGATTTTAGAACAATAATCTGTCCCTTGCAGCAACAGAAGAAACCTGACCCTATAGGAGTAGGCGATGATTTTAGAACAATAATATGTCCCTTACAGCAACAGCAGGAACCTGACCCTATAGGAGTAGGCGATGATTTTAGAACAATAATCTTTCCCTTACAGCAACAGCAGGAACCTGACCCTATAGAACTAGAAGATGATTTTAGAACAATAATCTGTCCCTCTAAGCACTAGACTCTACCTAGTCCAGTCAGATCGTTCTGTAATGCAGGATGAGATGTTATTAGATCTGCAATCTGTCCCTAAAAGCAGTAGTAGTAGTAATCTCTACCTAGTCCACAATCAGATCTTTCTGTAATGCAGTATGAGATGTTATTATATCTGCAATCTGTCCCTCACAGAGCAGGCAGCATCCTCTCCCTATACTAGCCAGAGAGCATGTGACATGCAGCACTAATTGACTCCAGCTTATAAAGAGGCTGGGTCGCATGATGCACTGGCCAATCACAGCCATGCCATTAGTAGGCATGGCTGTGATGGCTTCTAAGGGCAAACCAGTGAAACGCTTGTTGATTGGCTGCCCTGCAGCTATTCAACAGACGGGATCAAATAACAGAACCCAGAACCCGAGCCCAAACTTTTTTTCAAATGTCCGGGTTTGGGTCCGGGTCACGGACACCCCAAAGTTCGGCATGGACACGAACTTTACAGTTCGGGTTCGCTCAACTCTAGCCATTGGTATACTTGTTTTTTTGAATATGCCTCAATATTTTGGGGGCTACCCCAATTAGAAAAAAAAAGCAAACAAACAACAAAATGTGTTGGCTACCTCCTCCTCCTCCTCCTCCACCACCGCCACTTCCACCTACACTGCCACGGTCACGGCCTAGTCAACCTCTATGTTCCTACTCCACATCCACCCCCTTCCCATTTTTATTTTTTTATTTGATTTTAAGTTATTTTCCCTATCCCCATTTTTTGTAGGGTACTTGTCCTACTCTTACCCCCATTTTACTTCCTTTTGCAGCCCTCTAGCACTTTACAGAACTTTTTTACAGCCATTTTTGTGCCCAAAAGTTTGGGTCCCCATTGACTTCAATGGGGTTCGGGGTCCGGGGTCAAGTTCGGGTCAAGTTCGGTACTGAACCCAGACTTTTTCGTGAAGTTCCGCCGAACCCGAACATCCAGGTGTCCGTTCAACTCTATTTATAGCGCAAAAAAAAAAAGCAGAGGTGATCAAATACCACCAAAAGAAAGCTCTATTTGTGGGAAAAAAGGACACCAATTTTATTTGGGTACAACGTCACACGACCACACAATTGTCATTCAAAACGGGACAGCGCTGAAAGCCAAAAATTGGTCTGGGCAGAAGGGGGTTTAAATGCCCAGTAAGCAAGTGGTTAAAGAATAACTCCACTTTTGAACCTAAATTAAAAATGACATGGGGGGCATCTACTTTGTAGCTAGGAGACATTCAACACAAATCTGTACAAGTAAAATAGCTGAGTGACACCTCTTGATACCAACCCAAGGTTTAATCGATTCTAGAAAAGATGCTCAGAAAGTGCATTCTAAAGGCATACCGGGCGGGAAATTTGATGGTGATGCCGGCCACTGTTTAGTCAGCTGGATCATCAGGGGCCACACAGGGCAGTATAGCACGTTAGGTAAGTTACTGGTACATGCTGCCAGGTTAGCCATTATCCCTGTTACTCACTAGCAAGCTGCTCTACTTAGCACTCTTTACATTACACACTATCAGGACACTCTGTCACTACTTTAGATACTCTACTCTGACCCACATGATGTTAATCATGTCGATCGATTGGTGCTTAGATTAATTATCTCCATTATATCCACTAGGGACTCTTATAAGGTGTTTTATCCTGGCTCCTCCTTACCTGGCTATTACTCCCTTTTCTGTTTCCTCATTTGTTCTCTCTTGCACTTCTGCCTTGATATTAGTACTCTCTTGTTCTCCCCATTTTCTTCCTAGTTTCTATAATGACACTGCCATCACAGGGCAGCTAATCATAGCAACTCTTGGTTTCACTTCTCTTCTAGCTGGGTTGCTTTTAGCAGTTGATTCCTTGGCTCCTGACCTATATGCAATTACGAGTTCATCTTATGAGTAAGTGCCTACATGATTGTGTTATAATAATGGAGCTAATTTTTAGCCCTTGTCACCGGACTAGATGTTTAGTCCAATCAATTGTCCTTTTTTGTCAATTGTAGCTTATTCTTATATATGATTGGAGGTGACCTGGGTGCACTGTTTTTCCATTCTCCCTGGCACTCATGTTGTGAGGGGTTCAGGACGTCTCTAGGGTGAGTTCATAGGGAGTCCCCTTGATTGGGGCAACCCAGAACCGCATTGACACAATATACATGATTATGTTTTTAAATTATTTCTGATTATTCATTATTGTGTATTTTCTTGTAGTGTATAATCATCCTCTCTCAATAGTCCCCTGATGAAGCCATGTATCAGAGAAACATGTTGGGATGTGAGATAACAAGATCTATTTGACACTCATGAATGCAACGTCAATGTCTCCAACGAATATAAATTGTACCACAAACTCATTGCTTTTAAACGTTATGTATTTTATATGAATTTATTATTAAAAATTGATATTTTATAAATTCTTTTGTTTCTAACTGTGTGTTAGCACCACTAAAAATTCCCCTTTTCCTTTCCTATATGCATATTTTTATACTATGGGGATGAGGTGCTTGAATCTCTACTGCTACCCAGTGATACCCTCTGTTATCGTATAATAATCCTGTAGCGCAACCCTAAGGAGCCGCAGGTAGAATGGAATCCCCCACCCTGCACAGCCAGGCACACCAAATTTTCACAGGCAATCCAGAGTCAGAGAACAGTCCTTGGCTTTGTTTTTTATTTATTTATTGAAGGTCATAACTTGGATAGGGATGGGAGGTTATGGGATGCCCATTTGACTTCAGCAAAACTTCAGGGGCATTCTTCCTATATACAGTCTATATACAACTCCACTTCTTCCTCCAGCACACATTTGCTTGCAGAACCCAGCTATGTCACCCTGTAGTAATTTTGTAGCAAATGCCCATTACAGGCAGGGACTCGCAGCCCCTATACTTGAAGAATAGATTGGGTGAAACAACTCCCACTTTCCCAGCACTTCCTCTCTGTGGTCACTGATCCCAGCACTACCTCTTCAGGCCCTGCCAGCCCACCTGGCTGCAGCTGCCCCTCTCACTATCACTCCAGGCTAATTCTCCACAGTCCTCCAGACTGGCAGTTACCAGTCTGCCTGGCTGACTCTTCCTCAGGAAATCTCCCTGACATGCTGACCTGCTCCCACTGTCCTCTCACTTGCTCCCATGCCTCCAGAAAAGGTCTCCTCTGCATGTTTTATAAGGAGCCTTCCAGCACCTGAGTCCCAGGCCCAAGGTCACCCTCCTAGATTAGGTGCATTCTCAAGGGCCACAAACAGCCTCCTCAGCACTCCATCTCCATCTTCCACCTGACTGCCCCTGCTGGCACGACTCATGCCTATTTATGAGGTGGCCTGCTCCCTGCCAGCCCTTTACTGGGGATTGGCTGAGGTCCTCAAATATTCCTAACAGCCTCTTAGCTTCCCCACTGTGTCTATCACATTCTCACATTTTCCAGAGAACAGGGGGGGGGGGCAGCAGAAGAGCTGTCAGGATGAAATATTACAGAGTCACTAAACCCTGACCCAGATTCCCAACTCAGACTTGGCCCTGAGCCAAGCATAAATTGTCCTACACTAACAACAAAATATATTTACCTCTAGCACACTAGCTAGAGGGTGCTACAGTTCTATATAAACATACACTGAAGGATTTTTTTTAGTTAACATAAATAATGATGTGGATTTACTAAAGGCAAATAGACTGTGCACTCTGCAAGTGCAGCCGCTCCAGAGCCTAGTAAATGAGATGAGGCTTCACTTTGCAAAGAATATCCAATCACATTCAGGGCTGGTTCACACCAGATGTGATGGGGCTGTGTTGAGCGGCTATTCCAGTGCAGTCCCACCACATAGACAAGGCAAAATGCCTTGTCCCCTATGTGCCTGGTTCCCATTACTGTGTTGCAGTGGAGTGAGGGCACAATACACAGAGAAAAAGTACTGCATGCCGCACTTTTTTCAGCACAGTGCGGTTGGTAAAAAAAAAGAAAACAGTGTGATTCACTGAGATCAGTGCATCATCATTGAGCTGATCTCAGCAGGGCAACCACTAGTGTGAACCAGCCCTCCAGGAAAAAGTAGCAGCGGCCCTTTACCACGTGATCTCTCCGTCAAATGATGGAGCGATCAGATGTAAACAAGCCGGCGCATGTGCGGCTTGTCTCTCCCCTCTCCATACCGAACAGTGCAGTGTGAGAGGAGAGAGGAGAAATCAGACGCAGCAGCGATGTGGGCAGAGGGTCTGAAGTGCCCACAGCGCTGCTCTGTGACAGTACTTCAACCATCCATCCATGCTCACCCATCCATCCTCATCTGTGCTCACCCATCCATCCTCATCCATGCTCACCCATCCATCCTCATCCGTGCTCACCCATCCATCCTCATCCGTGCTCACCCATCCATCCTCATCC
>BLSH010437808.1:114784-127609 GCA_018402905.1 Glandirana rugosa
GTACAGTGTTGCATGACTAAGTAATTGTCATTCAAAATGCGATAGCACTGAAAGCTGAAAATTGGTCTGGTTAGGAAGGGGGTTTAAGTGCCAGTGGTCAAATGTTAAAGTAAAAACCAAAAACATAATATATTGCAAACCACTAAGTTATACATCTGGGGTGGAATTCCATTCATATAAATAAATCAAGTCAATAACACATTTCCTGTCCTAGGGTATGGAGTAGACATGTGTGGTTAGTTTCGTTACGAATTAAAATTCGGATGCATTTTCATTTTTCGGAAGTATCCGAACTTCCAAATTACAATAATACCGGATTTCAACGTATCCGAAATAACGAGAAAAAAAAAATCGGACGAAATTCAAAGTCAAATCATTTTTGAATCGTTTTCAAATACTTTTCGAATTCGAATAGTTTTCGAATTTGAAAAGTTTTCAAATTCAAATTTTTACAAATTTGAATTCGAAAAATCATCAAATTTGAATCATTTTTCAATTTCCAAAGAGAACAAAATAGAATAGAAAACAAAGGAATAGAACAGAAAAAAAAGGCAATAGACTAGAAAAGAATATAACAGAAAACAAAAGAATAGAATACAACAGAGTAAAACAGCTCTGTTCCAGCTCTGGACCACTTGGTCCCTAAGCTGAAACACAGAGCAGAGAGGTAAGCAAACAGACAGGACCTGAATTGCTAGTGCAGATCCATGACACAGCTCTGTTCTACTCCACCACATTATATTCTTTCATTTTCTGTTATATTCCCCTCTATTGTATTCTATCTTTTTTCATTCTATTCCTCCACTTTCCACTCCACCCCATTCTTCTTGGAATTTGGAAAACTGTTCATATTTTAAAATGATCCGAATTTGAAAATGATTCAAATTTGAAAACGATTTGAATTCGAAAACTATTCAAAATTGATTTGAAAACGAATAAACAAAACAAATTCTGAAAACTAATTAAACAAATCTAACTAAACGAATTTATGTAAATAACGAATTGAAATGAAACAAAACTAAACTATTTTTTTCTCTCTGCACATGTCTAGTATGGAGGAGCAGCACTATCACATTAGGTTACTCTCTCCCGATTTGGACTACAGAGTGCCTGCTGCTCTCTTCACCTCTTTAACATAAAGGGAAGGCATTCTGTAGTCCACAGAGAAGAACTGGACAGGGATTATACTACTGCTTAATGACAACACACCAAGGGCTGGCAATCAGGCTATAGTGTTGAATTACTAGTCTCTATTACTGGAAGAGGCGCTGTAAGGGAGTAATGTGATGTAAACTTAGGTAAGAGAGAATGAGCTTAGGACAATTTTAATTAAGAAATTGTGAATGTGAGGCTACCAAATTTACCTACAACAAAATGAAAGCCATCCAAACAATGCCCCAGTGTATGGTGAGCTATTCTTAATAAAAAAATTGCTTTGGCTTGGTCTCCTACCCATGAGAGAACTCCCCTAACACGTTTTGCCCAATAAGGGCTAAATCTGATTTTAAATGGAATGTTTCTTTGGAGGAAAAAACATTTTGCCATATTATAACAGCTTAACGGAGGGGGAAAATCCCATAAGGGCTTGATAGTGTGGCTTGAATCAGCAAGCATGGGCAAATCCCAATTCTCAATTGTCCAATCCAGGTGTCTTGGGGCAGCAATGACGTCTATGGCAAATCATGCTGGACACTCCCAACTGACAGATCTTTGAGGAAATTAGGGAGATACTTTTTGTTGAAATACCCAGTATAATTTACCTCTTAAACTTTGGTTTGTTTTGAATAAAGCTGGGGAGGTTTTTATTTTTGTCTGTATCCTTGTTGGAGATATTTACCCTAATTCCTGTCAAGGCAGTTAGTGATGGAAAATCTGTTCAATGGATATATAGACAAGATAAAAAATATATATATATCCATCCCTGACCCTATATGTGGGGTGTATAGTACACCAGGTTTCTTTTTTTTTTGTTCCATAAAACTTTATTAGTCGAGTGAAAAAAAAAAACAGTATACAAAAATGATGAGTTTTAAACAATGCAGAGGCCTCGTAAGCTTTAGAGCAATCATGTGACATAGCGTGGATATAAGCACAATTAGGCATAATCTCAAAGGTCGTCGGGTGGAAGCGTTACATTGTTTTCATTCAAAGCTCGACATATTTTGCTGATACCAGGTTTCTTATTGACAAAAATGTATACATTAACCACTTAAAGATCGCCCACCGCATATATACTGTGGCAAAGCAGCTCTATTGCACGAAACAACGTACCTGTATGTCATTTCGTGGAATAGACACCATGGGTGCCGCGTGCCTGGTGCACGATGGGGGAGGCAATCAGCGAGTCTGGTGGACCCGATGTCCGCTGTCCACCCGCGATTGCTCCACAGAGAGGCAGAATGGGGATCTGCCTATACAAACAACGTAGATCCCCATGCTAACAGGGAAGCACACAGAGATCTTCTGTTCCTAGTAATCGGGAAAAGTGATCTCTGTGTTCTTCCTTTCAGTCCATTCCCCACACAGTTAGAAAACACTCCCAAGGGGCACACTTAACCCTTTGATCGCTGTTGTTAACCCCTTCCCTGCCAGCGTCATTTATACAGTCTGAGTAGCTTTTTTTAACACCTTTACCAGTAAAAACAATAAAAAATAAAAATGCCATAAATCTATCCCTTAGTTTGTAGACGCTATACTTTTTACACAAACCAATCAATATACGCTTATTGTGATTTTTTTTTCCAAAATATGTAAAAGAATACATATTGGCCTAAATTGATGAAGAAATTAGATTTTTTTAATTTTTTTTTATTGGGTATGTTTTATAGCAGAAAGTGAAAAATATTGTTTTTTTTTTTCAAAATTATCACTCTCTTTTTGTTTGTAGCGCAAAAAATGAAAACCACAGAGGTGATCAAGTACCACCAAATGAAAGCTCTATTTGTGGGAAAAAAAGGACATTGATTTTATTTGGGTACAGCATCGCAGGACTGCGCAATTGTCAGTTAAAGTAGCGCAGTGCCATATTGCAAAAAATGGCCTGGTCATTAAGCGCATAAAACCTTCCGGGGGCTGAAGTGGATACATAAAATTCACACCATTGAAAAATGTATTTATTTAAAAAAGTCCTACAACATAAATTCAATGTCAAGTTCTGATCGTCCCATGACCGGCTGACACTAGCATGATGCTCTGCAACATGACCATCCTCTCCAGCTGGATTCCCATTGAAAATGACAGTTCCCTGGCTGGCTGCTGAATGCCAGCAAAACAGAAGTCATCTGGGATCCCCTACTGCTTTGTTTACAAACATAAGCAGGCCAGGGATCGGAACTGTCATTTAGCTGCAGTAGGTTATTCTTTTAAAGGTCACATTTGCAGGAGTACACACTACAGGTATGCCTGCAAACATTTTTTTAAAGGAATTATGTTTTTTTAGTCTTGCCCTAAAATAGTATATTAAAAGACCTGTGCCCAGTGTAGTAGTTTAAAAAAAAGTTTGTTTGTTTTTTTGTTTTTTTTTTGCATTGGTTCATGAGCGCCATGACAGTGCCTAGCTATCCATGCCTTTTTTTTTTACTGAAAGCTTTAAAATCATCCTTGAAAAAGGTAGACAAAAATTACACTATTTCTGCTTCTGTAGATTTCAATAGGGTTTGGGCACTGTTTGGGGTCTGAAGATTTTTATCAAGCGTTTGGCAAACATCAAGCAAACTAAACTTTGCTCAGTTGGCTCATCACTAACCAGCATTATGAGTTTTTTTTCATTTACTATTTTTCAATAATTACACCCTGAAATCCACTGAATAAAAAAGTCTAAAATAAAATAAAAAAAGTTTAAATTAGAACAAATAATCTGCCTTTATATCTACTAAAAGTAAACCCCCCTCCCCGCTACCTGGATTTGAGCTCACAACTATTTTTTGCAATATAGTTCCCTCACCCAATATATGTTTTTTCCATAATTATGTTCTGTGCAAGTAAGCTCCCTATACATATACTTACATTTGATGGATAATCCATTTAGGGATATTCATTTTCCTGCTTGATCACAGTGATCCCACTTGTTGACACTATTACAGGTGCTAGAGTTGATGAGGGATCACATCTCACTACATTCTATGTTTCCCTACTTTCCTTAACTGTTCCAAATCGGTGGCTGATAATGGAAATACACATGGACAATTTGGGAATACAGTTTGATGGCAGTGGAGCCAGTTTGTTCTATTATTTCTAGCATACCTAAAAGTTATATATTCTAAGTAACCCTCTTTCAGGTAAGAGAAAGGAAAATGAATATGAAGTTCTGATTCATTGTCTCAGTGCATTAACCATTAAAATCATCAAATAAAATTAAATTCAATTACTCCAATTCCTTCTTCATTTTTAGCTTATCTTAGGCTTAAAGGCTTAAATCAAAGTCTATTTCAAACTGACAAATTAATAACTATTAGATGATAAAAACTCTATTATAACCAGAACCAATTGCTGTTCTCCACATTACATAAACAAAAAAACTCCCACATTATGTATGGATTCAGATTGAATTTAAAATGCCTGCAAAATATAAACTAGAAGTTGGTTTATATAAAAGAGTTTTTCATATGATTTGACAATAAATGAAAATGAAAAGGTGCAGGTGATAATTGCAACTAAAAGTGTCTGTGTTAATGGTGGTATTGCAGGGAAGGTAATCCATATAGACAACTGACTTACTGACCTGTAATCATTTAGAATAACATTGCTGTCTGCCCAGTTGCAAAACTGCTAAGATAGCTGAAAATATAGGCCATGCTGCAAAGTTATAACTTACTTTTAGGTTTTAGGAATGAGCTTTGGGTCTGGGTTGAACACGAGTTCAAGGCTAACCCATCTCACTCACAGTTCAGGAAAATGGTGATCTAATGCAACTAGTCACTCTTATAGAGAACCAACTGCCAATAAGGCACTTTCTGTCCTATGAATTGTGGTCAGCTGGCTTTGAAGGGACAATAATGGGTGTTCTGTGCCAGCCCACTCACCAAATGTTGATACCAGGAGCCTTTTGTCAGTGTGTTTTGGATACTTATATGGGGGGAGCTGATAATATGTTTGCAGGGAGTGCTATGTGCTGCTATACAGTGCTTGTAGTGTCCCCTAAATTCCCAGTGTTCACAATATAGTATTGTGCTACATTACTGTGAATTGCAGTGTAGTGGGCTACAAGTTATTGTGCAAGCCAACAGTCCTTATTAGGATTACTTTTTTTCATAACTTCACTTAAGCAGCCCATACACTGAGCAGCCCATACACTGAGCACATTTCTTTCCAGTAACCACAGGTAATAAGTATATATACATTATATATCTACTATATGCCAGTGGCCCCTTTCTATATCCTCTGAAGATGTCAGTTCACCAAACAAACATAGGGTGAGACAAGTGACATATGATGTTGTACATCCGCTGTTGATCCCTGGTGTGGTGTATTATGCCTGTGTTGCTCTAACATTTGTGAGTATATCTACTTTTAATAAATCATGTGGTTTTAGCATACTACTCTATGATCTTTTGTTCATTCTCCTACCCATTATTTCTTTGAGGTGCTGGCTTTGAATAACTAGTGGAGGACTGTTCAGGCAGTAGAGTCAGTTGTATCCTGAGTGGTGGCCCCCAATTGGATGATTTCTGCGCTGTTGATATATCTTATGATTTGGAGATCATTACTGTTTGGTAAGGGAACTGGCACACTTGTCTGTGAGGAGGTTTGGGATTCTTACTTTCATCATGTTCAAGATTTCACATTTGGACATTTATATTGTTTTCTTTGAAGTTTAGTTCTTTGTTATGCATAAGTGAATTATGTTATCCCAGAAGGCAAGGATAACTTGCCACAAATTTGTGGCAGTGCTGAATTGTAAGTCGTGTTAACTTGCTGCACATTTATCCGTGCAAGTTGTACACTTGCAGAGCACTTGAAGCACAAGTTCTAGTTGACAATTTTCCAGTTTGGTCCAAATTTGCATGGCAAGTGTCTAGCAAGAGCAAAGTTGCAGTGGTGAGTCTTGAGTAGGAGCTCTGCAAGTCACAGTGACCCCTGTGGTGGGATGGCTATTGCACAACATAACTGAGCAAGAACTTGCAGCAGACTTGCAGAATGTTTGCAAAGAAAGTTGGCAAGTCTAGCAATAGCTTAGCAAGTCATTTTTAAACTTGCAACTTAATTGCTAACTGGGATGGGATTGCTATTTTATCATTTATTTGATGCACATTGTTTATTATGGTTTAATATGAGTTAACCTTATTTTTTCACACACATATTTTTGTATTGATCTCTACGGAGATATTGGTTTTGTGCACTCTTTAGAGTAATTATTCTTGTAATTCCTTTGTGTCTGGAATATAGGTTGCAGCACTACCTCTTATTGCACTAAGTGCGCAATTTTCTCTGCGTTTATAAACTGTGTAACATCATCCTATCTCTGTGCCAGCCACTCCAGTCCAGCCTGCTTATGTGCCAGCTACTCTGGTCCTGCCTGTTTCTGAGCCAAACATCCTTTCCCTGCCTATTCCTGTGCCCGCTGCTATAGTCCTGCCTGTCTCTGCATCCGCAGTCCCAGTTCACCATGTCACCATGCCAGTCCTCTGTCAAGCCACTCCTATCTCAGTTCCTGTCCTGGCTGCCTCCACTCCACATTTGGTAATGTCAGTTCCTCAGTATAGCTCCACTGAAATAACATGTCCCCGGGTCTTGAAATTCTCTTGAAAATGGAATGTACTTGTTCTGTTTTCGTATGATTCTATGAGAATGTAATTGCCCGTGATTAGAGTTGAGCGAACCCGGACTGTAAAGTTGGGGTCCATACCGAACTTTGGGGTGTCCGGGACCCGGACCCGAACCCGGACTTTTCAAAAAAAGTCCGGGTTTGGGTCCGGGGTTCTGGTAATTTTAATGAAAGTTCTGAAAATTGCTGTAAAAAAGTCCAGGAAGGTCCTAGAGGTCTGCAAAAGGAAGGAAATATGGGTAAGGGTGGGACAAGTGCCCTCCAAAGAAATGGGGACAGGGAAATAACTTTAAATATTTAAAAAAAAATAAAAATATAAAAAAAGCAAAAATGGAGGTGAATGTGGATCATCTTCAAACTGGGTCTGAAAAGTATTAATTAACGGTAGAGGCCATATAACTGTTCTAAAATCATCTTCAAACTGTGTCAAAAAAGTATAAATAAGCCGGGAGAACCCATATCACTGTTCTGCAAACATCTGGAAGCTGTGTGTGTCACTTTAAATAAAACCGGGAGAAACCATACTACTGTTCTGCAAACATCTGTAAAGTCTGTGTGTCACTTTAAATATAACCGGGACTAACTGAACATCTGTTCTGCAAACATCTGTAAAGTCTGTGTGTCACTTTAAATATAACCGGGAATAACTGAACATCTGTTCTGCAACCATCTGTAAAGTCTGTGTGTCACTTTAAATATAGCCGGGAATAACTGAACATCTGTTCTGCAAACATCTGTAACGTCTGTGTGTCACTTTAAATATAGCCGGGAATAACTGAACATCTGTTCTGCAAACATCTGTTCTTGCAGGCTATTTTAACGTGTAAAAAAAAGATAGATAGATAAATAGATAGATAGATAGATAGATAGATAGATAGATAGATAGATAGAAAGATAGATAGATAGGGAGCAAGTCCAACAAACGGGCATTGAGTAACAGAAAGTGCTGCTTTTTATTGGATGTTGATTGTACATTGTCTGCAGCTGGCAGCAGGTGGGGCTAGTGAGTCCAAGGCAGTGCATCAGGCTGGGAGAACATTGTGAGAACTCTAGAGTTCCCCTGTGGCACAACAGGTAAGGCTGCAGCTGTGGGACCTGGAAGATCCCGGTTCAATGACACCCAGGTACCTGACAGGGTCCCCTCCCCAGTGGACACCTCCGGGGGCCTAGCGGGGCTTAGTGGGAAAGGAAGCATAGAAGTCTCGAATAAGAGCGGGGGTGTGCAAATCTTTAGCTGGAACCCGGGAATGCAATGTGACTGGGTATCCCTTCCAATGGACCAGATACTTTAGGCCACGGCCCCGCTTTCTAGAGTCCAGACTTTTAGAAACTTCAAACTCATGCTGTCCATCAACAAGAACAGGAGGAGGTAGCTGTTGAGTTCTGGAGTAACGAATGAAAATTGCCTTTTTGAGGAGAGAAAAGTTGAACACGGGATGTATTCAGAGAGAGGAGGGCAATTTCAACCGATAGGAGACTGGCCCGGCTCGAGCAATTATTCTGTAGGGTCCGATGAATCGAGGACCCAATTTGTTAGAAGGTTGTTTCAGTCTCCCATATTTGGTAGACAGCCAAACTCTATCTCCCACCACATATAGAGGTCTATGGCATCTTCATCTGTTGGAAAAAAGTGCATATTTGCCTGCTACATTCCGTAGCAATAGGCAAGTCCTTTTCCAGTGTATCAGAATATTTTTCACACGCTGATCCGCTGCAGGTACACTGGAAGGAGGTTGAAGTAGGGGAAAGTCTGAGGGAGATAGCCTAGGGCTGCGTAGTAAGGCATGGTATGAAGAGCACTGTGCCAACGGGAGTTATTAGCGAATTCAGCAAAAGGCAAATACTCAGACCAATTGGAGTGTAATGAGTTGATGTAATGTCGAAGATAAGTTTCTAGGGTCTGGTTCATGTGCTCAGTTTGACCGTCTGTTTGCAGGCGATGTGAGGTAGAGCATGAGAGCTTTACTCCTAGTTTCTGCTCTCCAGAATCAGGAAACAAACTAGGATCTGAGATTTGAGACGATATTGGTAGGTATGCCATGGTGTCTTACAATTTGGGATAGGAAGAGGGTAGACAGGGCTTCCTCTGTAGGTAATCCAGGGAGTGGTACAAAGTGAGACATTTTGGAGAAGCGATCCACTATGACCCATATAGCAGTCATGTCATCAGATTTGGGTAAGTCTGTAATGAAATCCATAGTCAAATGGGTCCAAGGCTGGTGGGGTGCAGGAAGTGGTTGTAACAGCCCAGTGGTAGAGTTGATCGAACACCTGGAAGTTCGGGTTCTGCAGGTTCGGCCGAACTTCAGGAAAAAGTTTGGGTTCGGGACCGAACTTGACCCTAACTTTATCCCGGACCCCGAACCCCATTGAAATCAATGGGGACCCAAACTTTTAGGCACAAAAATGGCTGTAACAAAGTCCTGGCAAGTCCTAGAGGTCTGCAAAAGGAAGGAAAATGGGGGTAAGAGTCGGACAAGTGCCCTGCAAAGAAATGGGGATAGGGAAATAACTTTAAATAATTTTTAAGCTAAAATCACATAAAAAAATAAAAAATGGAGGTAGATGTGGAGTTGGAGGTTGAGGAGGTGGTGGAAGTGGCGGTGGAGGAGGTAGCCAACACTGTTTTTTACATTTTTGTGCAAAAAATGCACCGCTGGCTGCAAATGTAGTTTTTAGAATTTTTTTTTTTTAAACCAGCAATGTAGACATTTTTTTTTATTTTTGTGCAAGAAATGCACCGCTGGCCGCAAATGTAGTTTTTAGAATATTTTTTTTTTTAAACCAGCAATGTAGACTTTTTTTTATTTTTGTGCAAGAAATGCACTGTTGGCCGCAAATGTAGTTTTTGGAATATTTTTTTTTTTTAACCAGTAATGTAGATGCACTTTTTAATTTTGTGCAAGAAACAATAATCTGTCCCTTAAAGCAACAGCTGGAACCTTTCCCTATAGAACTTGGAGATGATTTTAGAACAATAATCTGTGCCTTAAAGCAACAGCTGGAACCTTTCCCTATAGAACTTGGAGATGATTTTAGAACAATAAGCTTCCCTCTAAGCAGTAGACTCTACCAAGTCCAGTCAGATTTTTCTGTGCAGCAGGATGAGGTCTGCAATCTGTCCCTCAAAGCAGCAGTACTAGTAATCTCTACCTAGTCCACAATCAGATCGTTCAGTAATGCAGGATGAGATGTTATATAATATCTGCAATCTGTCCCTCACAGAGCCAGCAGCATCCTCTCCCTATACTAGCCTGAGAGCATATGACATGCAGCACGGTCACTCCAGCCCCATATAGAGGCTGGGTCACATGATGCACTGGCCAATCACAGCCATTCCATTAGTAGGCATGGCTGTGATGGCTTCTAAGGGCAAACCAGTGAAACACTTGTTGATTGGCTGCCCTTGCCAGCTATTCAACACGCGGAATAAAATACCAGAACCCCGAACCCAAACTTTTTTTGAAAAGTCCGGGTTCGGGTCCGGGTCCCAGACACCCCAACGTTCGGTACGAACCCGAACTTTACAGTTCGGGTTCGCTCAACTCTACCCAGTGGGCAATGTGCGAGGTACTTTATTTGCAGCACAAGCTGGTCAGGCAGCCACATAGTCCGTTACATGCTTCTTCATGTGAGGCCACCAGACTTGTCGTTGCAAGGTCTTAAGAGTGATGGTGACACCAGGATGACCTGATAACACACCATCGTGGACCCAGAGCAGTACAGTTTTTCTGCGGCTAGAGGCTATGAACAGGTGACCTGGTGGTACCTTTAAGCCTTGCGGAGCACGATTCTGGTTTTCTTGTAACTGTTGGGCAAGAGCAGTAGAGATCTGTGCGACAATTTTGTCGGTGGGGTGGGATTATATACTGCTCTGTAGGTCGATCTTCTTCAGAAGTAGCAAATTGTCGGGAAAGGCCATCGGCCTTCTTGTTATTATGCCCAGGGATATAAGAAAGAACAAAGTTAAAACAGGAGAAAAACAGAGCCCATCGGGCTTGACGTGAATTCAACCTTTTAGCAGTCTGAAGATACAGCAGGTTTTTATGGTCAGTCAGGATAGAGAAGGGTTTAGGAGCCCCCTCCAAAAGATGATGACATTCAGACAATGCCAATTTGATGGCCAGTAGTTCACGATTTCCAACGTCATAATTAATTTCTGTTGGTGAAAACTTTCTAGAGAAAAATGCCACTGGATGGATTCTACTGGACTATTGGACTTAGGTTGTGTTAGGTAAAATGGCCATTTCCAGCCTCCCGTGCGCACTGCGCGTGCCTGGGCATGCCAATGGGGCCAAAACACTTTATTTAGCTGGACAGCACCCTGCAGCGGATGCTGTCCGTTCTACAGCGTTCCAGTGTGTTCCCGTGGCTTGTTTTGCTAAGACTTCCTGTATCTGTGACCCAGCTTGCCTTACCTTCGTTTGAACTCTGCCTGCATTGTTGGTGTTTGAGTATGAGTACAATGAGGGAATGGTGTCTAAGGGTAGAGGAGATAAGAAATATGGAGTCCCTGAAAATTAGAGAAGAGGAGGATACAGAGGATGGGATGGAGAAATGGGAGGGGTGGATACACTTCAAAAACTCTAATACATATACAAAATGAATGACTGCGGAAGAAACAATAAACAGAACCTGGGGGGGGGGAGGGGGGGAGAAGGGAGCCCGGAGAAGCTTAGGGCGACAATAGGGGATTTTGGGATCAGTATAGAAAGAAGCAGGGTGGAACAGAAAGTATATCCTAGTCTCCCTTAAGAAAGTGGAAGAAAAATGAATAAAGAGAAAAACAATGATTTATAAGGGAGACCGGATATGATGTGACGTTACTCCATGATGACATGTAAAGAATGAAATTATAAGTGGAGGCAAGAGGTCAGTCTTGTACAGGCCAAAGGCGAAGCTGATCCGGAGAAAAAAAAAAAAAATGAACTCTGCCTACACCGACCCTCGGCCTGTCTTTGACCACGCTTCTGCCTGACCCTCTTTTACCTTAGCTGCCTGCCTGAAGACCCACTTGCCTGCTCCCTTTGTACCGCACTTGCCAGCTTGTTACCGCTCCCAGCCTGCATCACCGCTCTTCTGTCTGCACAAGCTCTTGGAGGATCCTCACAACACCATCTGCATCCGTACCAGCCCTTGTGCCCCCTGTGCCCCGGAATCTCCTGTCTGCTCTATCAGGGGTTCCTGAACCAGGGCCATAAGAGAGGTTGCCCTCTGCACAATCAGACTCCACCACCAGGTACGTGACAGGTTGTCTTTGGGACAGCACCGCACCTGCTCCTACTTCAGAGGCATCAACCTCAACAATGTACTGAAGATCAGGGTTCAGATGCAGAAGAATTGGAGCCTTGCTGAACATGTCTTTAACCACTTGCCGACCATCAACCCCAGGTTGACGGCGCCAAATGGCTCTCCTGGGCACACCACCGTCACATGACGGCGGCTGCCAGATCGCGCACTGTGAGCGCGCCGTCGGGGCCGGGCTCGCACACTCACTGTGTCCGGGGAGGGTCAGGGATCTGGTGTGGCGGACTCAATCTCCGCCGGCTACCCGCGATGCTCCCCCCGGAGTGAAAGAACGGAGGTCCGTGTAAGTAAACACGGATCTCCGTTCTGTTAGAGGGGGAAGGGAGTGATCACAGCCTTCCTCTATATGGAAGCTGTGATCACTCCCCTCCCCCTGCCAGTCAAACACTAAGACAGTTAGAACATGCCCAGGGAACACAGTTAACCCTTAGAGCGCCCCTGCAGGTTAACCCCTTCACTGCCAATGGCATTTACACAGTAATCAGTGCATTTTTATAGCACTGATCACTGTATAAATGCCAATGGTCCCAAAAAAGTGTCAAAATGTTCTGACATGCCCGTTGCAATATCGCAGTACCGCTAAAAATCGCAGATCGCCGCCATTACTAGTAAAAAATAAATAAAAAATAAAAACCCCAGGAATGAATTCTCATCATCCGTAAACGGGGCAACTTTTGCGCAAACCAATCAATAAACGCCAATTGTGATTTTTTTTATCACAAATATGAGGAAGAATATAAATCGGCCAAAACCGA
>BLSH010437808.1:176133-187781 GCA_018402905.1 Glandirana rugosa
GAGGTTGATTCTTAGAGTGATTCTCTGGACGATTGTATGGTTATGTTCTTTGTCAGGTTTTGTTATTTTCGTGTTAAGATACGAGAGTTGTTGTTCTGTCCTCGTAAGGACCGATTTGCTCAGTTTCCTTACGCTTAATTTGTATTTTAGGGGATGTACGAGGTTTCGCTGTGTTTATTGTTTCAGTGTTGAGGGGTTCTGTATCGTCTTTATAAATCTTTCATGATTCGGTCAAACATACTGGACTCTCTACTGGGTTTATGCTAGGTTGATCTCAACTCGCTTGTGGACCTTCAAGCCCAAGACGACCAGGCAGGCTTGAAGCCCTGTTTCAGGCCCAGGCCCAGGCCGTCCGTGCGATCGTTCGGGTTCCGTCCGGACCCGGACCCGGACTTTGTCCCGAAGTTCGGACGGACCAGCAGAACCCGAACTTCCAGGTGTTCGCTCAACTCTAGTTGGATCGTATTTGGGTCATCTCTCAGGTCATACAAACTGGCTTAGTACTTTCTAAATATTTCTGCTATGTCTTGGGGAGTTGTGACTTTGTTATTTGTGTCGCTTTGGAGCATGTAGGGGATTTTATGTTTAATTCGCATTCCTTTGACTCGTTTAGCCAGGAATGCTCCTGTCTTGTTGTTGAGAGCATAGAATTGTGCTTTTATTGTTTTGGACTGTTTCTTGTATTGGTATGTTAGCAGGTCTCTTAGTGAGATTCTTAGTTGGAGAAGTTCCAGTGATAGTTGATTAGTAGGGTTTTTTTTGTTAGCTTCTTCTAGATCTTGAATTTTTTGGGTTATTTGTTTGAATTTTAGGTCTCGCTTTTTTTTAGCTCTGGCACTAAGTTTAATGAATATGCCTCTCATATAGGCCTTATGCGTGTTCCACAAGGTGAATATATCTCTGTCAGGTGTATCGTTTGTTGAGAAGAACATTTTATGGGCTTCATTTATTGTTTTGTCAGTTTCCTCTGTTGCTAGTAGGTACGTATTCATTCTCCAGAGTACAGGAGAATTGAGTTTGGGTGAGGGGGCTAGTGAAATAGTTAGTGGGGCATGATCTGAGAAAGCTATAGTTCCTATTTTCGAAGCTTGGATATGTGGGAGAGCCCATTGCTCAGTTAAGAATAAGTCTATTCGGGTATACGTATGATGTACAGCAGAGAAATAAGTGTAGTCTCTTTCATTGGTGTGGTGAGTCCTCCAAACGTCAAACAAATTGTGATTGTATAAAAATTTGTTGAGGCCGGTAATTTTTCTGTGAGATTTTGAGGAAGAATCGAATGTAGAGTCTCCTACTGCATTGAAGTCTCCCCCAATAAGCAGAAGACCCTGCTTAATGATGGAGACTTTCTTTAGTAATTTGTTGAGATAGTGTATCTGCCTGACATTTGGAGTATAAACATTTACAAGGGTATACACAGTTTCTTCTATCTTACATATCAGGATAATGTATCGACCGTTGGTGTCCTCCTGTGTTGAGAGAATTTGAAAGTTGACAGAGGAAGCGATTGCTATCAGCACTCCTGCCTTTTTTTTTTGGGAGAGCAAGCTGTATAGATGGTAGAGAAGTTCTTCAAGTACAGGTGGGGAATTCGATCTTTGGCGAAATGCGTTTCTTGCAAAAATAGAACGTCCCCTTTTAGTTTTTGGAGTTCTTTGTTTAGGGCGCTTCTTTTGTAAGGGCTGTTGAGTCCTCGCACGTTGTATGAAATAATGTTAAGAGCCATGTGGGAATTCCATCCAGTTGATTTCTGAATTATTGGTCTTTTGTGGTATGTGGTTCATGTAGGGCCAGTCTTTAGTGAGTTGATATCCATGTGATGCGTAGGTAGGTTGGAATGGGTGGTCTGAAACAACAAGAGTTCGGTGCTTAACCTTATGTAATGGAAGGTGCAACTGTCTGAGGGTTTCAACGCTCAGGAAGAAGGTAAAAAAGAAACTGGTGAAGAATACCAGTAGCAATGTGTAACGGGTTGTTACTGGTTGGTGGGGGAAACAGTGTGCAGAGCCAGGTAAGCTTAGCAAAAAGGGGTTGAACATGTGCCAAGACAGTTTGTGTGTTGGAGATCTTGGGCTGGACCGCTTAATGTGATCCCGAGTAAAAGGTGTAACGGCTTGTGTCTTACTTAGGACCATTCCATGTCCACTCTTGCAGGTAGGCGTTTTTCTCCTTCTGGGGCATCTGGTGGGAGGATTTTCCATTCTTTGAGGAGTTTAATGCCTTTTTCCGGAGAGAGGATCGTATAATTTTTGTGCTGTTTGGTAATCAGTAGTTTTGTTGGGCGCCCCCATTGGTAAGGAATGTTATGGTTTCGAAGAGCTTTCGTCAGGGTGAGAAATTGCCTTCTAGTGCGAATTGTGGCTGCTGATAGATCAGTATAAAGGGCAATTCCATTAAATCTCTCAGATAACTTGGGGTTGTTCTTGGCAGCTTTCATCACCCTCTCTTTGGTTGTGAAGAAATGTATTCTGGCTAGGGCATCCCTCGGAACATTGTCGGGAAGAAATGAGGGTTTTGGGAGACGGTGCGCTCTGTCGATCATGAGATCTCTCTGGTTAATTCCAGGAATTAGTTCCGCCATCATCTGTTGCAGGAAGTCTGTCAGCATGACATCTGTAATTTCTTCAGGTATCCCTCTGAATTTAATGTTATTTCTTCTCGAACGATCTTCGAGATCGGCGAGTTTAGCGTTGATCCTTTGGATTTCAGAGTCATGATCATTAAAGGAGTCGATGAGTTTGTTGTGCGCATGACATACATCTGTTATTTTTTCTTCCGCCTGGGCTACTCTGATAGTCAGATTGTTGACCGATCGTGTCATTCCTGCAATCATGTGAGACATGTCAGAGTGCAAGGTGTTCCGAAGAGAGAGTAGCTTTTCTTTTATGTCCCCTATGGATGCCGGGTGCTGGGATGTGGGAAAGTCCTCTAATGCTGGCATGGAAGGGCTGCAGTCAGGGCCTAGGCCTAGGCCCTCAGATTGCGCAGGGAGCCTGTCTTCTCCGTCCTGTCTGCTTTTTTTTTTATTTAGATGGGCTGCGGGTGGTGGGGCTGTCCGGTGGGGTCTGCTCACCTTGTTTAGTTGGAGTTGTATTTTCTCCTTCCTTGTAGGTTTGCAGAGTCTGCGGCGGCGCTACGATCGTAGCCGGCGCGAAGGCTTAGTTCCCGGAGCTGCCGCCATTACGCTGCATGTGTGCGGCCACCGAGGTCGGATAGAAATCCATCAGCTTCTGCGGGCCGCAGCGAACATTCAGCCGTTTGATCATCTTCCTGGTCAGAAGGGTGCTCGTTGCTGGTCACCTGCGTGCTGCTCGGGTCTCTGTATTGTCGCTGACGGGTTGTCCGTGCCCAGAGCTCCTTCACTGTGCGGCCATCTCAGTCCGCGCTTGGCCACGCCCCCCGCTCAACACTACTTATGATTTTCTAGAACACGCACCCTTATACTTTACAACAACTGGTATACCACTTTTAAGAACCATCTCAAAACATTTAGAGAACATCATACCAACCAAACTATTTTAGGAAAGACCTTGAAGACTTTAGATTAAAAGAGGTGTACTCATGGGCTAAAAATAGAAAATTCTCAGTCGCAACTACATTAATGAGTCTCCATCCCGAACTGAACTTCAAAGTAGGATATATGAGAAAGACATTACCAGGACTTCGGTCCCTGCAGATTCCGTCTCTGCTATAGGCCCTTCCCGACTTGCCTTACCTAACCTTCATTACCACCTTGCTCCCCCTGTAACCACATCATCACCCGATACTTCCACTAATGCTTACCACCATGGTAATCCTGGCCCCCATGATACTGATCAAGCCAGAGAACCCTTGGATACTGCCATCAACATAAACAAATGGCTCCCCAATCGGCACACAATCCCCCATAGACCCTTTGCCAGCCATCAGAGATTCCAGTCATCTTCTCTTCACTTCCTTAGCCTCTTATTTCAAGTCACCTCCAGACCTGGGTATAGTGACCACACCTCATGTAAGCACCCCGGTAGCGACAGATCCAACAACATGAATACAATGAAAACACGACCATCCTCATCCTCATTAGATGACCTCAGAACCTCAACCAATACAAATCCAAATCAACTAGACCCAGACCTGGCCACCAGGATAAGTCCCAATCAAGAACTACCAACATTCCCCAACAACAAGGATTTTTTAGGATCTACCCTCTCCAGAAACGTTCAAGCAAAAAGAAAGCTCACCGAAGAGGAAGGAGAGGAGGAAGGAAAAAGAAACCTCAAGAAAAAGACAACAGGGGCCGATTAGAAGCCATCAAAATATTTAACCTCTCCTCTTCTGAGCTTAAGGACACCCACATTTCCTCATTACAAAAAGTTCTAAATTTCGCACTTTGTAATAGACCTAATCCTTTCATCCTCTTCAAAGACTTGAACCATTTTGTTCGGAACCTCACAATCCAAAACATTTTCAACAACCCCAACAAGACCGAAACAGAAATGGAAATCCCTCCAGCTCCAGAATCTCCACCTGACCTGAAAAATCTGGACAAACTCCTATGAAAAGGCTACATCTCGTATCCCGAAGAGTTGGTCTGTCCTGACTTCCCCATCATTCGCACACAATTAAAGCCAAAATCGACCTTCTATCCTACCCACGTCAAAGGCCCCTACATTGACACCTTTTACAGCATGGTTTATGCAGACATGATGAAAATGTGCCAAGATTCCAACACACCATGTAGTAACCTTAGGAAGGGTGAACCTTCAGTCACTTGAGAACAACCACAGCTTTTCACTCTACACCTCTGTCCCCCACCCCATAGACCTCAAAGCTGTTGATCATTTCTTATCACAACACTCCCAGTTTAATCATACGAAAGCTGCCTTCATCCTAAAAGCCACAAAATTCTGCCTTGAACACAACTTTTTTCAATTCAACGGCCAGTACTATCTACAGACAAAAGGCACAGCTATGGGGGCTTCCTTCACCTTCAGCTATGCTAACCTAACAATGGACTATGAGAACAGCAACGCATTCATCACAATAATACATTTGCCCAATACATCAGTTTTTTTTGGAAGGTACATAGATGATATTGTCATTATCTGGAGCGGCCCCACTGCTTTTATCATGGATTTGGTCCATTACTGCAACCACAACCACTTTGGCCTATGTTTCACTCATGTCACTATTTGAGATTGTCCAATCTTTTTGGTTCTAGAATTAAGTCATACCAAATCTACCATCACATGTAAAAAATAATTTCGCCAGCAGTCACCACCCATGGTTGAAAACCAATACCCCCAAGAGCCAATTCCAGAGACTACGAAGAAATTGCACACTGGATGTTGATTGTATAAGTCCTTAAACAAAAGTTTCTCCAAAAAGGGTACAGCCAAAAGTTTAATGAAGATGCCTTCACTACATACTTGGGGAATAGCAAGAAGACCCAGATCCCATTACATGAAACGACCCAGCCCTGCTCCGCTTCATAACACAATACCACCAAAATACCTGTTAGGAGAATACCTGTAATGAGTGGAGACCAATGGTCGACAGCATCAGACAAGCTCAGTCCTCTGGTCTGCTAGAGATAGGAAAGTCTGAATAGATAGACCAATGATCAGTGTTGGGGTCACTAGCCAAGGTCGATGCAGGAGAGAGTTTCGTAATCGGGGTCACAAGCCAAGGTCGATGAAGGAGGAGAGTTTCATAGTAAGGGTCACAAGACAAGGTTGATGCAGGAGGAGAGTTTTGTAGTTGGTGTCAAAAGCCAAAGTCATTTCCAAGCAGCCATAAAAGTAGCACAGGTAGTAAGCAGGAACAGATCACAATAATCTGGCATCAGGAAGTGCAGAGGCAAGGTTTATATAGGAAGTTCATGGGAGGAGCAAGGAGTTCAAGGTTCAACAGCAATCAAGACACAAGGCAGGATTTCCCAATGGATCAGGCAGGATACCCAATAGATCAGGTAGCTGTCCAGCATCCCAGATAGTTCAGCGAGAAGAGTCAATGCCAAACACAGAAGAGGTCCCAGGTTCAAGTCCAGGTCCTGACAATACCATTTCATTGAATAAATCATTCAAAAGCATTGGAACATTCTTCTACAAGATCCCATTCTCCAGTCAGCCATCCCAGCCAGATCCCTAGTCACCTACCGCAGAGCATGGAACCTAAAAAGTCATATAGCTCCCAGCAAGCTGAAAGAAAATAAAAAGAACCCCAGCAACAACATTCCCTGGTTCCTGAGTTTGTTCGGAATGTTCCAGTGCCATAAGATGAAATGCTTAACCTGTCCCTTTCTACAACACAGACAAAAATCCTTCACAATGAATGGAAAAACCTACCCTATCTCCCATTTCTGCTGTTGTTCCACCAAATATGTGATTTATGGCTTATAATGCCCATGCTGCTTACTTTATGTGGGACACACTATCAGACCTTTGAGAGTCAGAGTTGGAGAGCACCGTTGGGCTATAGAAAACGGCAAAACCAACTATAGCGTTCCCAGACATTTTAAAGACAACCACAGGCAATTCAACAAAGGACTTCAAGTCTGGATCATCGATAGCATTCTAGCCCATCTTTCATGTGCTAAACTTTTCAAAAAACTGTGTGAAAAAGAAACATTTTGGATATTTTCATTAAATATAATGGCTCCCCCATGGACTCAACGAAGAACTAGAATTAAACACTGTCATTTAAACCATTTATCCTTACTAAATACCAGTTAATTACAACATCTTTCAACCCCAATACCATACACAATTTGATTGACTCACATGTGTCCACTTACCCTTTGATATCGATCCCCAACATAAACCCCTTTTGTTCCACATGGTTCTTCCCATCAAATTATGATTTATTTTTTTTATCTCCTCCTATTATTTTTTAATTCTTCATTTCACATCTCTTTGTCCATTTTTACCCGCATACCATACATGCGTTTTGTACTCTATGCTTTTTAACTTTTTTTTTTCTTCCTTTTTTATTCCTAGACTCGATGTACATTCAACATTAGTTAATAAAGATTTTTCCATTTTTAAAATGCTTATTGATTTATGAGAGAAATACACTTTTCCCTCTCCCTCATGTCAGCTATATTTTGGCATTAGTCTGCCTGTGTGAGCGTCTTACAAAATAATTTTAATTTGAAGATATTCCTTTTTTACGCATGTATGCCTCTGCTTATTGTATGGTCAATATATATGGCAACCTGTTCAAACAAGCTTAAAGTGTTACTAAACCTAAAAACGTTTTTTACCTTAAAGCGGACCTACAGTCATTTTTTCAACTTTCCATCTATTAAATCTTCTGCTCTTGTTGTTTTAATTTTGGATAGTAAAACATTGTTTTTCTGCCAGTAAATACCTTATACAGCCCACTTCCTGTTTCTTGTCTGGTCATTAGCCTAGGCTTATGACATCATGCACAGCCCTCTCACTCACTCTTGTGAGAGTTTGCCAGGAAGGGAGGGGGGTGAGCCATAAGAGGGCCAATCAGAGCTGCATAGCTGGAGGTGTGTGTCTGTGTAAATCCAGGAAGTGAAATGGCTGCAGCCAGACTTAATGGAGGGAGCTTTCTGCAGCATATTTGGCAAGTACAGAATCACAGTATATATAAAATAATATGCAACGTGGTTGGAGGGAAGCTTCAGAATGGCAAAGATGTTTTTATTTCAAATTATGTGAGCAGACTGCAGTTCCTTTTTAATGCATTGTTTGAATTAAGGTAAAAAACATTTTCAGTTTCTGTATGCCCCCTACAACCCTTCACTGTGTGAAGGGGAAGAGAGGGGAGAAGAGATCAGCGTTGTGCACAGCTGCATCTATTCTCCCCTCTTTTCATCTTTACACAGCATTCGAGCAGCAGCAGGAGCCATTGACTCTTGCTGCTGTCAATCAGATGCAGTGAAGAGGAAGTGGGGGGTGGGCCTAAGTCCCGCTGTGTAACTCTATGGACCAAGGTTCCATAGACACACAGGTTGGGAGCGCATACTATGCTCTCCTCATAGCCAGTGGCTGGCTATGGTAGTCCCTCAAAAGAAGAGGAGGAGCCGAGATTGCCACTGGGGACCCAAGAAGAGGAGGATCGGGCTGCTCTGAGCAATACCAATGCACAGAGCAGGTAAGTATGACATGTTTGTTATTTTAATTTAAAAAAAAAAAAAACATTTTTTGACTTTAGTAACACTTTAATAACTGTGATGCTAGCTGAAATCTCATTACTCTCTCCCAACATATTGGTCAAAAAGGATTACAAGCTCAGCAGCAAATCTGTCATTTTTTTCTTAATTCAGGCTGTGGAAAAGGTAGCCAGTTTTTTTTTTCTTGCAGTCTGCTTATTCTCTCCCTCAGAAATTGCCGCCTATTCCAGTGAAAGCATGAAAAGCATGGTTCAATTCTGTTCAAAGTTTATATTTTCAACTGTACACAAAAATAACTTACTCGCTTTTGTTCCGGATGTAATATGCTTGCATGCTTAATCACTCAGAAATTGCAGCCTGGCCCTATAGGCTTAAATATCTGTGGTGCAAATCTGTAGTTTTTTTCATTTTTAGTCTCCAAATAAGCAGTATTTTTAAATTTTATATACAATGTGCTTGTTTTCTCCCTCAGAAAGGTGGCCTATCAAAGGTTTTAAAGGTGTGGTACAAATCTGTGCATTTTTTTATTATTTTTATTTTAAATTTAAAGCAAATTGACACATTTTATTTTCTTTCCTGGTTCAATATGACTTCTTAATCCATAGGAGCTTGCAGCCTGTCCAAAAAGGTTAATAACTGTGGCGCTACACAGTAAATTTTTTCCATCTTCTGTCTCTATTAAGACGCTATTGTTTTATTTCCAGATGCAATATGTTCACTCAATTGCTCTGAAATTGCAGCCTGTCTATATAGGCTTAAGATCTTTGATGCGAATCCTTAACAAATCTGTGAGGCAAATCCATGATATTTTCCCATTCATTAATACATTATTTTTTACTTCCAGTTGCAATGTGCTTGCTCTGTTCCCAACAGCTTGCACCATATCCAAGAAAGGCTTAAAAGGTGCACAGAAAATCTTTACACATTTTCTTTCTTCAATCTTAGGAAAGAGACAATCATTTTTTTTTAAACAAATCTACCTGCTCTCCCTTTCTGAAAGAGCAGGCAGGTTGTAAAAAGTCTACTGTAAATATGTACTTTTCTTCAGTCTCACAAAAAGATACTGTTATTTATTTAATCAAGATGAAATTTGTGTGCTCTCTTCCAACAAATCAGTTCTATTTTTCTTTATTGTTGCTCTGAAACTTTCACTCTAATTTAGTTACACCTAACACCTGCCAAGTCTTTTCAACTTCTATTGTGGCCTAAAAACACTTACATTGTGTGCAGTGTACGTTAAAATATTTCTATTTCTTTATCTCTTGACTGTGACATGATAAGCAGATTTTGTTTTCAGAATAACATATGCTTGATCAGCTCCTCTAGCACAGTGGCCAACCACAAATGTTTGCATAATACGCAGTGATCCTATGCAATATTCATGGCTGCCTTCTTCAAAGTATTATAATCTGTTATTTAGAAAAAAAAATAGGGGCCCAATTAAACTTGCATATTCATCAGCCACTGTACAAATTTTTTGTCTGTTGCCTCTGAAACATGGCACTGTTGTTTTTTTTAGTTTGCTTTAACACTTGCCTCATTTCTGGAATGTAGGTTTGGTGGGTATGTGATTTAGGCTGGGTTCACACTATCCGACAAAAAAACGGTCCAACTTTGATCCTACTTTGCTGTGCGATTTACGGTCCTACATAGGGGCAAAGTCGGACCGTTTGTCTGTGAACAGGGATCCGACTTTGATCCCGACAGTGCCAGGCACCTTGTGCTCTGGGGATCTTGAAGGGGAACTCCACGCCAAATTAAAAAAAAATGGCATGGAGTCCCTTCCAGGAGCATACCAGGCCCTTTGGTCTGGTGTGGGTTTTAAGGGAACCCCCACGCCGAAAAAACAGCGTGGAGTCCCCCCAAAATCCATACCAGAGCCTTATCCGAGCACACAGCCCGGAAGGCCAGGAAAGGGGGTGGGGATGAGCGAGCGCCCCCCCCCCTGGACCATACCAGGCCGCGTGCCCTCAACATGGGGAGTATGGGTGCTTTGGGGCAGGGGGGGCTCTGCGCCCCCCACCCCAAAGCACCTGGTCCCCATGTTGATGAGGACAAGGGCCTCTTCCCGACAACCCTGGCCATTGGTTGTCGGGGTCTGCGGGTGGGGACTTATCGGAATCTGGAAGCCCCCTTTAACAAGGGGGCCCCCAGATGCCGGCCCCCACCCTATGTAAATGAGTATGGGGTACATCGTACCCCTACCCATTTACCTGGAAAAAAATATGTACAAAAAAAACACACAGCTTTTTAAAATACTTTATTAAATCTGCTCCGGCGGTCTTCTCCCCTCTCTGGTTCTTCTTTCTTCGGCTCTTTTGTGGGGTCTTCCATCTTCTGAGGGGTCTTCTTTCTTCTTCTGCTCTGCGGCGTCTTCTGCTCTTTTGCCGGTCTTCTCCGCTGTCCCCTTCCCTCTGTTCTTCCTCTCTTCTTCTTCTTCCCATGTTGACACGGCGCGATCTCCTTCACGAATGCCCTCTCCGCTGTGTGCTGTGCCTTATATTGGCATGGGGCTTGGCCACCAGATGACATCACCCAGAAGCCCCGTCCCTGTATGATGTCACTTCCTGGGGTGGGGCTGTGACATCATATGGGGGCAGGGCTTCCAGGTGATGTCATCTGGTGGCCACGCCCCATGCCAATATAAGGCACAGCACGCAGCGCAGAGGGCATTCGTGTAGGAGACCGCATCGTGTCAACATGGGAAGAAGAAGAAGAACAGAGGGAAGGGGACAGCGGAGACAAGCTTTGACAATAAATCCTTGAAGCTGATTGGTTTGTGTGTGGAGCTGCACCAAATTTTGCACCTTCAAGCTTTAGTAAATCAACCTCATAGTGTTAGTGTGATGTTGTCTCTGCTACATCCAGCACTCAATTATGGTCTATCGCTGCTACCTCAAATAAACATTGGGGTTTTTTTTAACTTTTTTGTTGCTGTTGCTGTTGCTGTGCGTAAGCAAATTAATAATATGGCAGTTTCACTGATGCTGTCCCTGAGAATGTTCTCTGCACAGCTTTAATGCAGTCCCTAGATATGTCACCTAAAAAGACCCTCTGCCTGCTGAATGATATTTCTTTTATTGGTACCTGCCCTCCAGGCCACTGCCCAATTCTCATTGCCTCCCTTTTTAGATTTTCTTGTCTATTAGCTAGGAAAATGTCAACTACTGATTTCTAATATTTGGCTCCTGTTAACTTCAGTGGGGTTTGGAATCAGGATCCAAACTTTGGTAATGTTCGCCAAACCTGTGTCGAAATGAATGTTCAGCTCATCCCTACTGGCCATAAGAAATGCACTGCTCACACCAACAGCTGGAAACTCTCCCCTTTGAACTAGGAGATGATTTTTGAACAATAATGTGTCACTTACATCAACAGCTGGCCCTATAGGAGTAGGCAATGGGTTTGGAACAAGAATCTGTCCCTCTAAGCAACACCTGGGAACTCTCCCTTTTGAACTAGGAGATGATTTTTGAACAATAATGTGTCACTTACATCAACAGCTGGCCCTATAGGAGTAGGC
>BLSH010437808.1:220998-237176 GCA_018402905.1 Glandirana rugosa
GGATGATTGTGTCATCCGGTAGCCTGATGTAAGTTTTCGTATGAAACGAATGCAATAACGAGGTGTTCTAACCGTTTAAACTAAGTGTATTTCATATTTTTAAATGTTTCCCCATAAAAAAAAAGAAAATCGTGTCATTTCACCACGGACCAGAGTACGACAGAAAATAAAAGTCAGGTCGACAAAACCACGGAAACCGTGAATTCGTATCAAAATGAAATAGTAGTGTTTTGTATTTTTTTAGTGATCTTCTCTTCCTACAGGAAAAAACACCTGTGTAGTTGGACACATTAGTTTCTACAAGAACTATCTAATCTTGTGGAGCAATAACGTAAGCAAAGTATGCTTTTGAATGTAGTCCGATGGCCTACTGTGTTAGTAGGCCAGCTCAGCTGCTCAGGTCAAGGGAAAGGGGTTCATGTTATTGGTCCTGGGCATTGATGAGCCCTGCTTCGGGCAAGGTGTTACCCCATGTACATGGGTGCCGTAGACCCCACCCACAACTTGGTGTAGTCAGCAGGATACACGAACCACATGCACCTGAAGTCCACCACCAAAGAGACCATGGATGTAGTTAGTTAGTTTTCTAGAACCTGTCTAGGTTTGCCCGGTGGTAATCTATATGAACAGCACATGTCTGCTTCTTGATTGGCTCCTGCACAGGGTATCCTCCCCAGATTGGTGGAGAAGTTGATAAGAAGTGTATATAGCAACTGATCCCGGAACAACGTTTGGGTCCTCCACATGCGTGCTACGAGCCATCACGCCTTGACAGCAGCTGGCGTGGAAGAAGGTGCCAGTCACTATCAATACCAGACCTCTCTACATACCATATTAGGTTTCACCCATTGCCACACGGGCATCCGCAAAGAACTCTGAGTCATCTGACCCACCTGTTAGACCCCTGGCTCTCCTCCACCTACAGGTTTGCTGTCCCCAGTTTGAGGTTCTTCTGTTCCAGCATATGCTCAAGATTGAGACCCCGGTAGACCTCAGTTCCAACGACCTGAGTCCCAAGGGCACCAGAGTCAATGCCTCCTGGAACCGCTAGCCAAGATTCTGTGGCTAACTAAGATTTTCCTGGGATGACCTCCCCTACTGGACCAGGGGTCGAGCTCCTGCCTTGCCTACCCGAGGTTATATCTCCCCTGCTCTACCTCTGAAGATCATCCTGGATGGTGTTCCATCACCACCAGCATTGGGCTTCTCTTCTGTATATGCCACGGACAGCACTGGTCTACCTATCTTGGACTCGCCAGTGCCAGTTCTCTCACAGCGGCCCCTCCTGGGATCTGCACCAACAGCTGCTCCTACTACCACCAAGGAAGCTACATTCATCCTCCAAGTCCCCCGTTTAGAGCCTCTCAAAAGGATCTCATGGGGCAGCTATGAGGAGTACCCAAGGTCACCAGAGTCCAGTGTGCCCTACCCAGCCATCCCTCAGGCACCTCCTAGCCCATGAAAAGTACCCATCGAACGAACTGTGTTGAAATACCACCACCCGGCGGATGTATACCTGCCCCAAGGCAATGTCTAGTTTCGAGCTAGGATTACCAGGTTGGCATGCTTGCAATATTTTGAAAATGATGTGCGAGAGAAGCATGGCTGTTCCATCAGCTGAAAGAAGAAGTCCAAAGTCTACAGCCATGCCATCTGGGAAAGACTTTACATCCCTGAGCATCTCCAGAGTTTCTGGCAACAAAATGAACATTTGGGGCAGAGATCCACTGCTTCTATAAAGAATACAGTGTCGAATAGCACATCTATATGGATAGAGTGGAAATCCTTAAGCCTGGCTCCTTCTATTCTACCATTCACCAAATTAAAGGACTCAGCTGACCTTCAGGAAGCCTGTACATCTGCCAGACATTTACACTTTTACATATGAACAAGTGCTTTTCTTTGTTCTTCTGTTTTGCTCTGTGGGCAAAAATAGCCCTGTAGTTTATTTGCTTTGTTACTGTAATGTTGCATTTTAATATTGCAAATTTTGGTTGTTTCACAGGTGGGATGGCTTGCGATAGAGGAGGATATGTAGGCCTATTGTGTTAGTTAACCAACTTAGCTGCCCAGGTCTGGTGAAGGAGTTAACATTTTTGCCACCTTCCCTCATCATGTTTGCGGTCCTGCTGGGGTCCGGCCTCCCCTCCCATGATATATAAAAGGGAAGGGGTTTGGGTTCTGGGGGGGGTAGAAAGCAGGTAAGAGAATGAGAACTTTGCAATATCCTGCTTCAAGCGAATACCCACCTTCAAGCGCACCGACTCATCGGATCCCTGTAACCATGGACATCTCTACTTAGGACTCTCCAAATTTGGAATACACCCAAAGGGACTTTACCTGCACAGGTATGCTTCGACAGCCACAACTAGAGTAAGTTTGGGAAAGGATGTTTTTCTTGTCATGCATGTTCTGATGAATTTTTCAGTAAAAGTTGTTCAATTGCTTTGAGCCTGTTCTGAAGTTATTCAAAGGGTGCATGTTGGGTCTTGGCATATTCCTAAGAACCTGGCTCTGTAATAACATTATGGGGTATGTGTAACACCACTGCAAAAGTTTAACTTGCAAGGCTAAGAAGAGGAGGTAGTTACCATGGGTAACTGAAAGAAAGACCAGCTACAGCAACCAGGTGTGGTACTTGGTTAGGTGACAGGTCCTCTGGTAGCGAGGGGGTTGGTGCTCTGACTCTCTCCCTAGCTGTCCGTCTCCTCTGGTCACCAGGAGCAGACTAGCATTATGGAGATCCAAGGTCTGATCACTAGGTATGGGAAAGAAAGAGTTAATGAGCATGCATGGGGCCCACTATGTGCTCGTCGGGACCCCATTATGTTACTGGGAGTGAGGTAACAGAGATATGCTGGACTGGTGAAGTGGCCGAAGGTTCTGCACGTCCCTCCCAATGCAAAATATACATCAGTACAAGTGTGTAGTGACATGGGATGAAGCATCTTACAGGGGAACTCTGTACATTACTGCTACACATAAGTGACCGAAGACACCTCAGAGTTGGGGACTGTCTTAATATTTGTTTCTTCACAAGATCACAGCCTCTGCCTGGTCCTGGACATTGGTGAGCAAGCAAGGTTTATGCCATGTGCATGGGTGCAGTAGACCCCACCCACATACAGACAAAAGGTATTTTTATGGAATCACTAGCAACACAACATCACAAAACAAGCTTATTCCTCACAGTAGAATAGTGACCAGTGCCATGTAAATTATTTAATTGTGCTCTGTGGCTAATTGTTCATTAAGAACCATCAAACTATGGTACTAATACAGTCTCATTATATAGCATTTTTTCTCATTTACCTAACACTGTTCTGACTTTATATAGATATAGGACACAATGAAGAGGACTTGGAGGGGTAACTAACTAGGAAGGCTGGTCAATTTTATGGTGCTATGGCCCAAAACTAAAAGGAAAGCTCAACGCTGATTATCTGAGACTAAGCACAATATACTGTATGTACAGGTTACAGTGAGCATTGCTGTCAAACTCTAGCCAAATGTTTTGTTTGTTTTCCATGGATCAGATTTAAGACACTATCCTGAAACAATTTGTAGTCTGACTTTAATATCCTTTTAATTGTATATGCTATCACTTAAGAGAATGGAAAGTAAAGGGGCACGTATTTCCCATTAATTATATATGTTCCTTCATGAGTTCGAGAATAGAGTCTCAATTAAACACGCTTCCAACCAAGAGATTATTAAAATAGTTGGTATAGTAGAATTTTTTATTCATTATGGTCATGTCTTAAGATAAATAGTGAAAAAAGTAAATCTTTCATTTTAGTCAGGTAAAAATAAAATATAGTAATTATGTATTTATTTATTTTTTTCGTAACCAGCAGATGGACTTCTTTTCACACGTTTTTAAGGCTCTCCTCAGTTACTCTGTTGAAATAAAATGTTGTTTATAGAGCCCGATACCTCAAGCTAAAATTTACATGAACAAGTGAATAAGTCAGGGCAGTGACCACCTCTGAGACCCTGCCTTAAACCGGAACTTCACCCAAACAGGGAAGTTCTGCTTTAAGCCTTCCTCCCTCCCTACTCTACCATGTTTGGCATATAATTTGGGGGGGGTACCTAGTTTTGACAGGTACCCACTCCCACTTTCGCTCCCCTTCCCGCAGTCTGGAGGAGATTTATGAAGAAACTCTGGGGTTGTTTAACTAAAATGAATAGATACATTTTATTTAGTTAATTGAGGGTTGTGCAAGCCAAAAAAAAACATCAACAGCCTCTATTCCTTTAGAAACTAAACCTCAGACTGCCTGAAAGGAAACAGCTTCTATTTAGCAAACCCATAATGTTGTGGGAATCCTGTGCCATAGATTTAAAAAGCATTGAATATTTATTTGCTATACAGTATACAGTATGTGCACCTATTTTCAGTAGTAAATATGGCCCTGTTGAGGGGGGCAGAGAATGCATAGAGTGACTAGTATTCCCACCAATAAATATTTTTGTATATACAGCATCTCACAAAAGTGAGTACACCCCTCACATTTTTGTAAATATTTTATGATGTCTTTTAATGTGACAACACTGAAGAAATGACACTTTGCTACAATGTAAAGTAGTAAGTGTAAAGCTTGTATAACAGTGTAAATCTGCTGTCCCCTCAAAATAACTCAACGCACAGCCATTAATGTTTAAACCACTGGCAACAAAAGTGAATACACCCCTAAGTGAAAATGTCCAAATTGGGCCCAAAGAGTCAATATTTTGTGTGGCCATCATCATTTTCCAGCACTGCCTTGACCCTCTTGGGCATGGAGTTCACCAGAGCTTCACAGGTTGCCACTGGAGTTCTTTTCCACTCATCCATGATGACATCACAGAGCTGGTGGATGTTAGAAACCTTGCGTTCCTCCACATTCCATTTGAGGATGGCCAGTCCATCACCTTTACCCTCAGCTTCTTTAGCAAAGGAGTGGTCATCTTGGAGGTGTGTTTGTGGTTGTTATCATTTTGGAATACTGCGGCCCAGTCTACAAAGGGAGAGAATCATGCTCTGCTTCAGTATGTCACAGTACATGTTGGCATTCATGGTTCCCTCAATGAACTGTAGCTCCCCAGTGCTGGCAACACTCATGCAGCCCCAGACCATGACACTCCCACCACCATGCTTGACTGTAGGCAAGACACACTTGTCTTTGTAATCCTCACCTGGTTGCCACCACACGTGCTTGACACTATCTGAATCAAATAAGTTTATCGTGGTTCCAGTAATCCATGTCCTTAGTCTGCTTGTCTTCAGCAAACTGTTTGCGGGCTTCCTTGTGCATCATCTTTAGAAGAGGCTTCCTTCTGAGACGACAGCCATGCAGACCAATTTGATGCAGTGTGCAGCGTATGGTCTGAGCACTGACAGGCTGACCCCTCACCCCTTTAACCTCTGCTGGCAGTACTCATATATCTATTTCCCAAAGACAACCTCTGCATATGATGCTAAACACTTGCACTGTATGTTGCACGTGCTGTATGGTCTTGGCCACCGTGCTGCAGCTCAGTTTCAGGCTCTTGGCATTCTTCTTATAGCCTAGGCCATCTCTATGTAGAGTAACAATTCTTTTTTTCAGATCCTCAGAGAGTTCTTTGTCATGAGGTGCCATGTGGAACTTCCAGTGACCAGTATGAAAGAGTGAGAGCGATAACAAATTTAACACACCTGCTCCCCATTCACACCTCAGACCTTGTAACACTAACGAGTCACATGACACCGGGGAGGCAAAATGGTTAATTGGGCCCAGTTTGGACATTTTCACCTAAGGGGTGTACTCACTTCTGTTGCCAGCGGTTTAGACATTAATGGCCCTGTGTTGAATTATTTTGAGGGGACAGCAAATTTACACTGCTATACAAGCTGTACACTCACTACTTTACATTGTAGCAAAGTGTCATTTCTTCAGTGTTGTCACATGAAAAGATATAATAAAATATTTACAAAAATGTGAGGGGTGTTCTCAATTTTGTGAGATACTGTAAATGCAGCTCCCCGACTTAGGGATGAGCCATGTCACTGTGTGCAGTTCCTCTGAATAGTGCTGTACAATGTCACTACAAACTATTGCCTGTGATATGTTGCATTTAGAAGAGACACTGCAGAGGCCATGCCCTTTCCACCAGTCCAATGTACCTCTGTTACCTCACTCCCAATAACAGTATGGGGTCCCACTGTGCACTTAGTGTGTACCTCATGCGTGCAATTGTAATCTCCTTCCTTCCCATACTTGTGACCAGACTAATGGGCTCCATAAAGTATTTTCGGTTGCAGTTGCTTCTACAGGTGACTGACCGCTGGAGAGGGAGCCAGCACACCAACCATCTTGCTACCAGAGGACCCATTACCTGCACCGGGCACCACACTTTACGACTGGCTAGCTTGTGCTAGTTATTGGTTACCCGTAGCACCTGCATTACTGTTTTTTTTTTTTTGTCCTGCCGAGCAGACCTTTTTAGTAGTTTTGCTTCATACCCCACGTGAGCTATGTGCTATACTGACCCTAGTTCTTTTGATATGCCAGAACCAACATGCATTCCTTTGAATAACTTCAGACCAGGCTCAGAACAGTTGATGCAATTTTACTTAAAAGTATTGTAGCATTACAGTTCAACATGAACATTGGCATTAAAAGGTTCCTATCTATCCCTAGATGGCTGCCCAGGCATACCCCTTAAAGGTAGAAGTCCATTGCTGACATTCCCCAAATCTTGGCTGATCTCCGGGTCTCCGGTGCCTTCAACAGACTGCAAGGTTCAGCAGTCCCCCTCAACGGCAATCACAGCATGTCCTGCTTAGTGCGGCCCAAAACACCTTGAACCCAGCCTTCCCCCATATTTATATTACCGCTGAGCAGACTGGATCCTAAAAAGCCTAGAAGCAGCAGCATACACATTCTTTTCCCCCTGCCTGGGCCAGCCACTAACTAAACCAATATGTAAAAAAAAAAGATAAAGATGTAGAGGCAAACCTCTCAAAAGGTGGACTTTCTAGGCACAGCACGAGACTAATAATTAAGCAAGTTTGTTAAAAGATTAACATTTTATTAGTATAGTACCAAAAATATGTATAAAAATACATTTAAAATAATAACACTCATAAGTACAGTGTTCCGGAAAAGGGAAATCAACCCTAGCAAAATGCAGACAGTTTACAAGGTGTATAGAGACTGAAATACCACAGAATGGAATGATACATAGTACCACACTACTGTATGTATTAATCAAGTCCTTGTATGATGGTCAACGCATTTTGCTATGAGCTTCCTTTGGACCTTGTCCTCATAGACTGAAATTAATTGGCACAAAATACATATATATTATCACAATATGACTTCATCAAAAATTTCCGTTATATAGACTAAACATTGCAGCATTAAGGCATAGGAAAAAAGATGTAAGTAAATGAGTAATTGGCTACAGCTTACTTTTGGTTGTCTGTGCTCCGGGGTATAGTCAGGGGGGCGGACACAGGGGAATTGGGTAAACCCTCTGGACCTACACACAACTAGATTACAAAGAACATATCATTAATAGTATGTGGGGAAAACATTCCCTGTACATATATTCATTCAATTAAAAAACACTTTAAGTACCTGTCTTTGTGTACAAACGGAGAGTGTCTTGCTATATTTGCGGCTGAATGGTGAAGAATGAATGTATATGACACAGTTGAATCTAAAATTTTTGATAAAGTCATATTGTGATAATATATATGTATTTTGTGCCTACTTCATTTCAGTTTACAAGGACAAGGTCTAGAGGAAGTTCTTAGCGAAACACGTTGACCATCATACAAGGACTTGATTAATACATACAATAGTATGGTGCTATGTATCATTCCATTCTGTGGTATTGCTGTCTCTATACACTTTGTAAACTGTCTGTAGTTTGCTAGGGTTAATTTCCCTTTTCCGGGACACCCTACTTATAATTGTTCATATTTTAAATGTATTTTTATACATATTTTCGGTACTATACTAATAAAATGTTTATCTTTTAACAAACTTGCTTAATTATTAGTCTCATGCTGTGCCTAGAAAGTCCACCTTTGAAAGTCCATTGTATCCAATCTCATATAGGCAAAACAGGAAAAGGGGGTATCATGGTAAGGGGGTCCCCTCCATATTACAAACTACGCCCCTACTCCAAATTTATTTATTTATTTATTTATTTCAGGTACTTATATAGCGCCGTCAATTTACGCAGCGCTTTACATATACATTGTACATTCACATCAGTCCCTACCCTCAAGGAGCTTACAATCTAAGGTCCCTAACTCACATTCATACATATACTAGGGCCAATTTAGACAGGATCTAATTAACCTCACAGCATGTCTTTGTTATATTATGTGTCTCTATTCAATTTAGTATACTGACAATTACAATAGACCAGCAGTAGGGGGAGTACCCATACACCATAATAAACCCATGTGATACTACCCATAAAATCTCCCAAAAGGAAAGCCAGGATACACAATTTAAAATGCATGTGACACTCACCTAGAGCAGGGCGGCTGTAAAAGTGGACGCAGGTAAAGTAGCAGCAAAAGTACAGGACCTATAGTTGTTTAACTAGCCCTATGTCCACACTGGTTGCAACACAGAGAGGAGACTCCTGCATACTAAACACCAGAGGGGGACCTATATAGGACTAGGGGCGGTATTTGGGGCAATGAGACACACCAGCACCAGCTGTGTGTTAGAGGAGAATAATTTTTATGAATGGCGTCCACTCATATGCCATTGCCTACTATTGTGATAGCTGTGATTGGCTACAGCTATCACATGGTACACGTCAACCTGTGATTGGTCCCTGTACCATTTGATCCCTGAGACCAGTCACATAAATCACAATAAATGGCTATGAATGAAAGCTGTTGTGTACTATTGACATGTGGTCACTGTGATTGGTTACAGCAATCACATGGTACCAGGCCCAGCCCGGTACAACAATCTGCCTTTCATTGTGTCTGGTGGACACAGGGGGTGACAGATCGTGCACAGGCCCTAGGGCATGCACCAGGTGCGCCTCATGAAGAACCTCATATGATGTCCGCCCAGGATTAGGAAGCTCCTGCCCGGCCATCATTTTACAATAGGCCTGGCGGGAAGTGGTTAATGAAATGCACTAGAACAAAGAGATGTAAATGGGCACTTAGTCCTGGGTCACACCTCTGTAATTTGACACGCTTTGACCATGTGCCAATGTATAACAGGAGGATTAACATTATTTTCTGGGGGGCCTGCTCATGCCTATGCCATTCACTTCCATACATTAAATAAAAAACAGGTGCTTTTTATTATCTCATAGGAGTGCATGAAAAATGCATGAAAAACACATTAAAAAACACATGAAAATGCAGAAGCACAAGTGTGTACTGAAAGGGAAACTTTATAAACCCATTTACACCTACAGGTGTGCATTACTATGTATGCTGCAACACAGATGGAATAGTGTGATTTCAGCCTTAGGCTTCAGGTTAGAATTGCTAGCTGATCAGTGTGTGGAGGTATAAAGCCCAAGTAAACTTTGCTAGCAGATTATTGCGTGGAAGAATTTAGATCCAAATTAACATTGGTAGCAGATTAAAATGTGAAAGTATTAGACGTCAGGCTTAGCTCTCATTTACAGTTCAGAATATGACTATACACAACACAAAACCTTTCTGCTGTCTATTTTCCTTACAGCTATCATCTGCAAGGTGACTGGCAAACATATCATCATTTTATAGCCAGCATATGAGAGGACCAATCAGCCATGAGTGCATAAACAGACACATTACCTAACAATCTGCCTTTCCAGCTAGTAATAAGGACCTATTGTAAAACTTACTGTGAAACTTATTTCTAAAAAAAATCATGGAAACGGTGGTCTTAGTCTAAAATTTTTATTATTATTAATTTAATACAGGATTTATATAGCGCCAACAGTTTACAAAGTGCCTCTACAAATGTGGTAATACTATACACTATGGGAGTATGAACATTTGCACATAAACAGAAAAGACTAAACAGAGAGCAAAGGTTGATTAACGTAAATACCTTTTTGCTAAGCATTTTAAAATTGATAACAATATATAAAAAAATATTAGAAGGACACAGCAAGCATGTTTAAAGAGGAGCTCAAGGCCCCCCCCCCAAAAAAATAAAATTCAGCAGCTACAAATACTGTAGATACTGACTTTTAGTATAAGGACACTTACCTGTCCAGGGATCCAGAAATGTCTTCACCCAAGCTGATTCTTTAATCAGCTTCAAGTGCAGGCGCTGGCATCTGAAGTAAGGGAAACAAGAAGTGAAGCCTTGTTGCTTCACGGCCATTTTCCTACTGCACATAACGTGCTGCGTCTTGTGAATGGTATAAGTACTCTTCCGGGACCTGTGATATGTCCCAGAAGACTGCGGGGGAGGGAGGAAGGGGGAGGAAGGTGGGCAGGAAGGGGGAGGGGGTAAGGGGGCAAACTTCCTGCTCAGATTGCTGTAGTGAACTGAGCCGAAAGTGGGAGCGGGTAACCATCAGAGCCAGGTACCCACGCCAAATGTGGCAGTAGAAGGGGGAAGGATGCAAACAAGTGGAACTTCCCCTTTTGGGTGGAGCTCCGCTTTAAAGTGTTTTTGCCACTTTCCATGCTTGTCGTCCCAAATTTTCGTCAAGTATTTTTCTTACCATTTTGTAGACACACCTTCAGTGTATATTTGTATGGGAAATTAAAAAATATTTCCCTCATAGAAAGACTGCTGAAATAAAATCTATTATAGGATAAACAATCATGAGAATATATTATGCAATAAGTGATGGAGATAGCTATGTAGAGCACCACATCCCTTAATTTATATATCAAAGGTAAAAATGAACAAAGAATGGGACTTTTTAGGCGCTTATGCCCTCAGGAAGAAACACACGGATACAACATAAGGTTAAAAAGATCTTAGGAGATTATACTGTGCTCAATTAATCATTAATATAGTGATCTAACCCTGGACTGTCAATGAAAAAGAGATACGGTAAAGCACAATCATTGGCAACACATTCAAGCAAGATAAAGGATATGGAATGAGCAAATTTCTGCCTGTACATGACTAAATACAAAGTGTACCTCCAGCCGCCCTCACTTTGCATTTGCTTCAGCAGCACTATTATATTTAATTTAATCAATATTTTTTTAATCAATACAATCACTAATATATACTGGCCTTTTCTACTACAGCATAGTTTGCCAGCTTTTTGTTGCCCTGTTCCAACTTTTTTCAGACATGGTGCAAAATTAATTTTTTATTAATGACTTTGTCAATTTCAAAATGACCTTTTATTTTTTTTATTAATGGTACATTTTCTCAGTTTAAATATTTGATATGTTTTCTATTTTCTAATGTGAATAAAATATGGGTTTATGAGATTTGAAAATCATTGCCTGCTGTTTTTTATGTTGATTTTACACACTGCCCCAACTTTTTTGGAATTGGGGTTGTATGATATGACACTTCTATATTTATTGTTTATTAGAAAGTTATTTTTCACAAGATGTATTCTAATTAAAAACCACAGAAACAGTGTTAGCATTTTAAAAGTGGCAAATGGAGTTCAAAGTCTTTCTTTGAAATTCTGTCTAACCTCTTTGCATTAGAGTTGACAGATAGTATCTATACTTACATCGTTGTGTGGTCTCACGTACACAGGTAAAACCACATGGACAGATCAACAGATAGATGGGAAATGATGAATTGCTTGTAAAATAAAAACACTTTAAGAACGTACGCCTGTATGAAGATAAAATACACTTCTAATGAATAATTTAGAGTTATTGAGAGACAGGAATCAAAACAAATCAAATATTTTCTTATAATATGTCACATTTCACAATGCACAACCTAATGTTATCAAATTTTTAGTATTTGTACTATCATCTTATCAGCTTATTCTGCATGAAAGTCTGAGAAGTAAGGCACTCTGGCATCATTTTGATGTAGAGCTACTTTTTTTTTTCACACTTGGAGGTGACATTTAAGGTGGCGTAGGCACCACATGCAGTTGCCACTATGTTGAATTTTTCCAAATCTTTAATAAGCTTAGGGCTTGGGTTGCTGGGCTTTGAGTTTGTGTGTATAGCAAATGTAGCTTGCTTTTTCAGGGCAATCTTTATTAGCAGAGTATTAAAATCATGCTTTGGAAGATCAATGGGGATTGATAAAGGGTGTCTAAAACACTTGCTTTAATTCCATTACACTTCTGCATGACAAATGTTGGTACAGTCAACAGATTCATGCATCTGTTGCAAACAGGTGCATACATTTGCGGCAAGCACTACATACATGCAGCACTCTGTCCTCAGTTCAACTGAGCTTCCCCTGCTACTGTAGCTGTCATAGATTTAGGTAGAATGGTCATGGGGTTAGAACACCTTTACATTTTTTATTGCTGAAAAAAATTACTTTCGCTATTTGTTCTGAAGAATATTATAAAGGAAAATCCAAATTATTAAGTTGTCATTAGAACAGAATTACAGGGTAAATCTACTTATAGGTACCCTTATTCTGGTGCCAACTGTCCAAAAAGTCTGTGCAAAGACTGTGCAAATATATAGGTACATGTAAATGTGAAATAACATTTAAAATAGTGTAACCATAAATCATAAAATATTATTGCTTCACTTATACCTTCTCTAACCAACACCCAATTGGATAAATGTATACAAATGTGCAAATAAGAAAAGAGTGAAAATGCAAAAAAATGTGCAAAACAAGCAATAAAATGTGCAATTTTCAGAAAAACATCACTAAAGTGGCGGAGTAACAGTCCACAAACTCCGAAAAATATTACAGATGAAAAATGAAAAAATCTGTATCAATAAAATTGCAATGTAAAGTCCCAGCTACTCTTCACAGTAAAAAAAAATTCACCAAAATGTGAATCTTTCACCACTGTCACTAAATCTAATTCACCAGATCGATAGGCTGGTCAAATGATAAAACAGCTTACACGCCAAATCTCTCCCAGCGATCACTAAATGCGCTCCTCTCCCAAAAGGCAATGGTCAGAATCAGTAGTCATATATCATAGCATCCATGTGGGAAATACAAAGAAGGAAGGAGGCTCCCATTGTGTAAAATCATAGCAACAGGCTTTATTTAAAATAAGTAAACATTCCACTCACATGTTAAAAGTGTGTGCCCAACATGGACCGCTAACGGTGTTTTCGATTTAGTGACAGTGGTGAATGATTCACGTTTTGGTGAAGCACATTTTATTGATACAGTTTTTACATTTTTCATCTCTAATATTTTTCAGATTTTAGAGACTATCACTCAAGCACTTTAGTGATGCTATTCAGAATTTTGTACATTTTATTGCTTGTTTTGCACATTTTTTTGCATTTGCACTCTTTCCTTATTTGCACATTTGTATACATTTATCCAATTAGGTGTTGGTTAGAGAAGGTATAAGTGAAGCAATAATATTTCATGATTTATGGTTACACTATTTTAATTGTTATTTCACATTTACATGTTTACACTATATTTTTGCACATAGGAGATTTTAGGTCAGTGTGTGGACCTGCACTACTCATACTATATTTGACTGTTTTTATTGATATCATCAATAATTGGAGCAGCAGCTGTCCATTAGACCATTTATAGTTAGCATACTTATCTGTGGCGCTGTTATTTTGATATACTACTATACCTGTCATGTTGTCACGATTCAGCCATTGCACAACAACGCCTGAAAAGCGGAATCTCATAATTTTCCATGGGGCTTTTTCACACCTGTGCATTTTTGGCCTCATAGACTTTGATGTAAATAATTGAATAACACCTGAAAATGCATGAAAAACACATCAAAATGCATTTAAAAATTGGGAACCCAGTCTAAGAGAGTAGTTACCTCACTTTTCTATTTTGTCTGTAAACATATAGGTGTACACCAAAAAAATCAGAAGATAAATTCATGTAAATATATTCACTGTTTGTTTGTTGGTTTATTTATTTAGATATTGAATATATTTACACAAATTATCATGATTTTTTCAACATAATACTAAATGTTAACCCTTTAAAATATGCATACACTTTTTTTTACATCTCATTACTATAGGAATAATGCTACTCCAATGGCATTTTTACATCTCTTATTTTAACATATATAGTGTTCTTACACCTGTCCCGAGAAGCAGCTGCATTGATGCTATGAAACATATTGATGGTGTATTTTGTAGTCATCTGATCAATAAACACTCAACATCGTAAAAGCATTTTCCAGTTCTTTTTTTAAACGTGTCAATGAAAATGAATGGCAACACACAACGAACAAATACATTCAAATTTTTGCCAGTTTTCCAGGCAGATTTCAGGAATCAACAGGTGTGACTTTTCATTGTGCTGCAAAATTTCTAATATTCAAGAACAGTTACCTTTCCCCTTTCAATATACAGTATATACATGAAAAGAACACCCATTAAAATACAGGGTGGGGCATTTATATGGATACACCTTAATAAAATGGGAATGGTTGGTGATATTAACTTCCTGTTTGTGGCACATTAGTATATGTGAGGGGGGAAACTTTTCAAGATGGGTAGTGACCATGGCGGCCATTTTGAAGTCGGCCATTTTGAATCCAACTTTTGTTTTTTCAATAGAAAGAGGGTCATGTGACACATCAAACTTATTGGGAATTTCACAAGAAAAACAATGGTGACTTGTTGACGTAACTTTATTCTTTCATGAGTTATTTACAAGTTTCTCTTTGTTTACAGCCATTGACTTGTCGCCGAGGTTAACACGTGCAGAGCGGATAGAAATTGTGTTGATGTCTGGTGAATGAAGTAACCGGGTCATTGCAGCAGATTTCAATGCAAGACAGCCTACAAGACCACCCATCTCCCATGCTACAGTTAGCAAACTGCTTGCTAAGTTTCGTGAAACTGGTTCAGTGTTGCATTTGCCAAAATGTGGACGCATGAAATCTGTCACTAATGAAGAAACATCAGTGGCTGTCCTAGCTTCATTCAGCAAGAGCCCACAGCGTAGCACTCGCTGCATGTCACTGGAGAGTGGCATTAGTCGAACATCCCTTCGGCGGATATTAGCTACTCACAAATGGCAGCGACTTCAAAATGGCCGCCATGATCACCAACCATCTTGAAAAGTTTCCCCCCTCACATATACTAATGTGCCACAAACAGGAAGTTAATATCACCAACCATTCCCATTTTATTAAGGTGTATCCATATAAATGGCCCACCCTGTAATTGTTACAATGAAACTCAAGTATGCTGTTGATATATGGCCACAGCATACACTTACAATTTATAACATCAGCATTTTAATAAGAACTGAAATGGTAGTTGTTTTTGCCAATCCAATATACACTATATTGTCAAAAGTATTGGGACACCTGCCTTTACACGTACATGAACTTTAATGGCATCCCAGTCTTAGTCCGTGGGTTCAATATTGAGTTGGCCCACCCTTTGCAGCTATAACAGCTTCAACTCTTCTGGGAAGGTTGTCCACAAGGTTTAGTAATGTGTCTTTATGGACCTTGCTTTGTGCACTGGTGCGCAGTCATGTTGGAACAGGAAGGGGCCATCCCCTTTTCCCACAAAGTTGAGAGCATAAAATTGTCCAAAATGTCTTGGTATGCTGATGCCTTAAGAGTTCCCTTCACTGGAACTAAGGGGCCAAGCGCAACCCCTGAAAAGCAACCCCACACCATAACCCCCCCCCCCTCCACCAAATGATGTGGACCAGTGCACAAAGCAAGGTCCATAAAGACATTGATGAGCGAGTTTGGGGTGGAGGAACTTGACTGACCTGCACAGAGTCCTGACTCCAACCCGATAGAATACCTTTGGGATGAATTAGAGTGGAGACTGCAAGCCAAGCCTTCTTGTTCAACATCAGTGCCTGACCTCACAAATGCACTTCTTGAAGAATGGTCAAACATTCCCATAGACAAACTCTGAAAACTTTTGGACAGCCCTCCCAGAAGAGTTGAAGCTGTTATAGTTGCAAAGATTGGGACAACTCAATATTGAACCCTCCGGACTAAGACTGGGATGCCATTAAAGTTCATGTGCGTGTAAAGGCAGGCGTCCCAATACTGCGACTTAGAATCTCTTGAAGAATGGAGCGATTAGTGAGTCATGGGGTACTTCG
>BLSH010437808.1:247035-265670 GCA_018402905.1 Glandirana rugosa
GGGGTGGGGGTGTATGTGTCCGTATGATCTCGACGTGTTAATTAGTAATTTTTTTCTAGAAGTAAGTTGGGGGGAGAGTTAGACTTGACTGTAAAGGGGTTAAGATACCTTTGTCACGTGTCGGTCTCGACAGGTTTTTTTTTCTATAAGGAGTCCGTCTCTCTATCTCTTCTATATGATAACATAAAGAACCAAGATATCTAGTTTCCTTACTCGAAGTCACACATTTACTCCCATCAAATTGGTGAATTTCTGATTTGGAAAAAGACTGTAAACGACGAATGTTCAATTTTAGTCGTAAAGGACTGTCTGAGGTACCGTCGTATGCACACCCATCCGAGGCGGACACGGTTGTTAGGGTGGAGCAAAGATTTATGGGAGCAGAGTCCTATAGGGTAGTTATGGAGGCGGAGCCTACCCACACGTATGCTGCCATGGAGTCTGTCAGGAAATGCTGATTTTAACTTGTAAGCAGCAAATGTCAGAAAAAGGTTTAGTCTTTAAGTGGTTAAACTACCCTCATTTACACACTGAAGCTCATTCCTTTGATCTATAGAACCAAGAAATACAATAGTATATCTTCTCTATCTCTCTGCCTGAGGAATATCTTTTTTTTTGGACAGCTCTGGCTGTGCACTGTTTCCATAGAATTGGGGAAATGTCAGTTCAGATTGAGAGGGGGGTTGAATGAAGATCTTTTTTTAATGATTAATTGTGCAGCTCTAGTATGCCTGTGTATGTGGGGGTGGGGAGGATCAATTTTTTTGTTTTGTTTTTTTACTATTCATGTGTTTTTTTTTTACTTATGATTTTATTGCTATCACATAGGGGACCAATAGTCCCTTATATGATAGCAGATACATGACAGGTCCTCTTTGGTGGCGGGGGGGGCAGTGTGTGCAAGGAGAGGAGAGGTGAAGGGCAGTAAACACAGTGAGGGTGCAGTCTGCACAGACAGGCTCCCTCACTTGACAGTCAGCGCCGGCAAGTGAGAGAGACTGCCCCCTCACTATATGTACTACTATACTGCTCCCCTGCCTTTCTCCGCCATAACCCCTCCCCCCCCCCACAGTGACTGGTTGCCCCTAACAACCAATGCAAAAATGGGTGAAAAACTGACCATTTGCCAGTTTACATCCGTTTTTTCCTCCAATCCGTTTTGTTGACAGATGAAAAATAGGGCTTTCATCCGTTAAAAAAAAATGGATATTGACGGAAGCAGATGAAAATGGATGAAAATAGATGATCATCTGTTGTCATCTGTTTTTCCATAGACATGCATCAATGGATGGATGAAAAACAGACAAACGATCCGTATGTGTGAAAGGGGCCATATGATGATTGAAACAAATTTTGTTTTCAGATTATTTTTTCCTTGAATTGCTCAGGAATTTCCATGGAGACTATACACTCACTGGCCCCTTTATTAAGTACACCTGTTCAATTGCTTGCTAATAGTGTTGAGCGAAAAGTCCGGGTTCGGGTCCGGGGTTCTGGTAATTTTACTAAAAGTTCTGAAAATTGCTGTAAAAAAAGTCCAGGAAAGTCCTAGAGGTCTGCAAAAGGAAGGAAAATGGGGGTAAGGGTGGGACAAGTGCCCTACAAAGAAATGGGGACAGGGAAATAACTAAAAGCATTTTTAAAAAAATAATTTCATAAAAAAAATCAAAAATGGAGGTGGATGTGGACCATCTTCAAACTGTGTCTGAAAAGTATTAATTAACAGTAGAAGCAATATCACTGTTCTAAAATCATCTTCAAACTGTGTCAAAAAAGTATAAATAAGCCGGGAGAACCCATATTACTGTTCTGCAAACATCTGGAAACTGTGCGTAACACTTTAACTAAAACCGGGACTAACCCATATCACTGTTCTGCAAACATCTGGAAACTGTGCGTAACACTTTAACTAAAACCGGGACTAACCCATATCACTGTTCTGCAAACATCTGGAAACTGTGTGTGACACTTTAACTAAAACCGGGACAAACTGTTCTGCAAACATCTGGAAACTGTGTGTAAGACTTTAACTAAAACCGGACGAACCCATATCACTGTTCTGCAAACATCTGGAAACTGTGTGTAACACTTTAACTAAAACCGGGACAAACTGAGCTACTGTTCTGCAAACATCTGGAAACTGTGTGTAACACTTTAACTAAAACCGGGCGAACCCATATCACTGTTCTGCAAACATCTGGAAACTGTGTGTAACACTTTAACCACTTAAGGACCGGAAGGATTTCCAGCTTTAGGACCAGAGCCCTTTTTGTGATTTGGCACTGCATCGCTTTAACTGAAAATTGTGCGGTCGTGCGACGTTGTACCCAAACGAAATTTGCGTCCTTTTTTTCCCACAAATAGAGCTTTCTTTTGGTGGTATTTGATCACCGCTGCGTCATTTCTGATCGCCGCTATAAACAAAAGAAGAGCGACAATTTTGCAAAAAAACCCAAATTTCTTACTTTTTGCTAAAATACAAATCCAAAAAAAAAAATAAAAAAAACATTTTTTTTCACCGTTTTTAGCCGATTTATATTCTTCCTCATATTTGCGATAAAAAAAATCGCAATCGGCGTTTATTGATTGGTTTGCGCAAAAGTGGTCGCGTTTACGGATGATGAGAATTCATTTTTGTGGTTTTTATTTTTTTTTTAATTTTTTACTAATAATGGCGGCGATCTGCGATTTTTAGCGGTACTGCGATATTAGGGCGGACATGTCGGAACATTTTGACACTTTTTTGGGACCATTGGCATTTATACAGCGATCAGTGCTATAAAAATGCACTGATTACTGTGTAAATGCCATTGGCAGTGAAGGGGTTAACCTGCAGGGGGCGCTCTAAGGGTTAACTATGTTCCCTGGGTGTGTTCTAACTGTGGGGGGACTGTACTATCTGGGGAAGGGAAGTGGTCACAGCCTTCACGTACAGGAAGGCTGTGATCACAGCCCTTCCCCCTCACACAGAGCGGAGGTCCGTGTTTACTTACACGGACCTCCGCTCCTTCACTCCGGGGGGGGCATCGCGGGTGGCCGGCGGCAATCAAAGCCGCCGCACCCGCTCCCTGGCCCTCCCCGGACACAGTGAGCGTGCGGGCGTGCCTCCGGCGGCGCGCGCACGCTCACTGTGCGCGATCTGGCGGCCGCCATCATATGACGGCGATTTGCCTTACAGCGCCACTTTGCCGCCGTCAATTGCCGATTGACGGTCGGCAAGTGGTTAACTAAAACCGGGCGAACCCATATCACTGTTCTGCAAACATCTGGAAACTGTGTGTGACACTTTAACACTGCCATTGACATGCATCAATGGATGGATGAAAAACAGACAAACAATCCGTATGTGTGAAAGGGGCCATATGATGATTGAAACAAATTTTGTTTTCAGATTATTTTTTCCTTGAATTGCTCAGGAATTTCCATGGAGACTATACACTCACTGGCCCCTTTATTAAGTACACCTGTTCAATTGCTTGCTAATAGTGTTGAGCGAACCCGGACTGTAAAGTTCGGGTCCGTACCGAACTTTGGGGTGTCCGGGACCCGGACCCGAAACCGGACTTTTCAAAAAAAGTCCGGGTTCGGGTCCGGGGTTCTGGTAATTTTACTAAAAGTTCTGAAAATTGCTGTAAAAAAGTCCTGGAAAGTCCTAGAGGTCTGCAAAAGGGAGCAAAATGGGGGTAAGGGTGGGACAAGTGCCCTTCAAAGAAATGGGGACAGGGAAATAACTAAAAGCATTTTAAAAAAAATAATTTCATAAAAAAAATAAAAAATGGAGGTGGATGTGGACCATCTTCAAACTGTGTCTGAAAAGTATTAATTAACAGTAGAAGCCATATTACTGTTCTAAAATCATCTTCAAACTGTGTCAAAAAAGTATAAATAAGCCGGGAGAACCCATATTACTGTTCTGCAAACATCTGGAAACTGTGTGTAACACTTTAACTAAAACCGTGACTAACCCATATCACTGTTCTGCAAACATCTTGAAACTGTGTGTAACACTTTAACTAAAACCGTTACAAACCCATATCACTGTTCTGCAAACACCTGGAAACTGTGTGTGACACTTTAACTAAAACCGGGACAAACTGTTCTGCAAACATCTGGAAACTGTGTGTAACACTTTAACTAAAACCGGGCGAACCCATATCACTGTTCTGCAAACATCTGGAAACTGTGTGTAACACTTTAACTAACACCGGGAAAAACTGAACTACTGTTCTGCAAATATCTGGAAACTGTGTGTAACACTTTAACTAAAACCGGGACAAACTGAACTACGTGTTCTGCAAACATCTGGAAACTGTGTGCAACAATTTAACTGAAACTGGGTGAACCCATATCACTGTTCTGCAAACATCTGGAAACTGTGTGTAACACTTTAACTAAAACCGGGACAAACTGTTCTGCAAACATCTGGAAACTGTGTGTAACACTATAGCAGAGAGAAGAACAGGGATATGGGTTTGCTCTGCTATAGTTTCACATAGAGTTTTTAGATGATTTTAAAACAGTGATATGGGTTCGCCCGGTTTTAGTTAAAATGTTACACACAGTTTCCAGATGTTTGCAGAACAGTTTGTCCCGGTTTTAGTTAAAGTGTTACACACAGTTTCCAGATGTTTGCAGAACAGTGATATGGGTTTGCCCGGTTTTAGTTAAAGTGTTACACACAGTTTCCAGATGTTTGCAGAACAGTAGTTCAGTTTGTGCCGGTTTTAGTTTATTTTATTTTATTTATTTTATTTCAGGTACTTATATAGCGCTGTCAATTTACGCAGCGCTTTACATATACATTGTACATTCACATCAGTCCCTACCCTCAAGGAGCTTACAATCTAAGGTCCCTAACTTACATTCATGCATATACTATGGCCAATTTAGACAGGATCTAATTTACCTACCAGCATGTCTTTGGAGTTTTAGTTAAAGTGTTACACACAGTTTCCGTATGTTTGCAGAACAGTGATATGGGTTTGCCCGGTTTTAGTTAAAGTGTTACACACAGTTTCCAGATGTTTGCAGAACAGTGATATGGGTTCGCCCGGTTTTAGTTAAAGTGTTACACACAGTTTCCAGATGTTTGCAGAACAGTAGTATGGTTTGTTCCGGTTTTAGTTAAAGTGTTACACACAGTTTCCAGATGTTTGCAGAACAGTAGTATGGTTTCTCCTGGTTTTAGTTAAAGTGTTACACACAGTTTCCAGATGTTTGCAGAACAGTAGTATTGCTTCTCCCGGTTTTAGTTAAAGTGTTACACGCATTTTCCAGATGTTTGCAGAACAGTGATATGGGTTCTCCCGGCTTATTTATACTTTTTTGACACAGTTTGAAGATGATTTTAGAACAGTGATATGGCTTCTACCGTTAATTAATACTATTCAGACACAGTTTGAAGATGGTCCACATCCACCTCCATTTTTGATTTTTTTATGAAATTATTTTTTTAAAAATGCTTTTAGTTATTTCCCTGTCCCCATTTCTTTGTAGGGCACTTGTCCTACCCTTACCCCCATTTCCTTCCTTTTGCAGACCTCTAGGACTTTCCAGGACTTTTTTACAGCCATTTTTGTGCCTAAAAGTTCGGGTCCCCATTGATTTCAACAGGGTTCGGGGTCCGGGACAAAGGTCCCAAAGTTCGGCCGAACCAGCAGCACCCGGACTTCCAGAAGTTCGCTCAACTCTACTTGCTAACACAAATTGATAATCAGCCAACCCATGGGCGTCCGCAGAACTTTTTTCGGGGGGGCATCATTTCAAGGTTGTCCATGCCCCGCCCCTTTTTGACAATCTCATGAAGGGGAGGGGCTTAGTCATTATAACATAAAGCGCAGTAACCCTCCCCCCTTCCATTGCCACATTTGGCACTTTTTGGGAGGGAGGATGTACCTGGTTTCGCCATGGCGATCTGGGCCACATGCATAACCATGCAAAATATGCTGCGACCACAGCAAGTGAAGGTATAAATAAACATATAATTAGGCAATTGATCAATTACAAAAAAAAAAACTACACCTGCATGGTGCAGCATTGGCTTAAGCCAGTTGAGATTTTTAAATTCTATACGGGCACAATAGCATCTTTATGCTGTTGTGCCCATATAGCTGCTGCTGTGCCCATATAGCTCCACTAATTAGGTGGCACTGATGGTCACTGATAGGCAGCACTGATGGGCACTAATAGGGGGCACTGCTGAGCACTAATAGGTGGCATTGATTGACAGCACTGATAGAACTGGTTAAACAGCATGTTGCTTTCAGTGGGTGGTGCTGTGAAAAAGTATAATGTAGTTCAATGTGGCCACCGTATGGCAATTATTGAGTTAAATCAGGTGGTGAGGAGGCAACATATTGCCTCCTCACCACCTCTCAAACAGCTCTGAAAAGCGATCCAAGCATGTATCTTTTCAGAGGGGCAACAGCCACTTCCCCACATGTAAAGAGTAGCCAAGTAAAATCATGCAGGGAAGTAAGGTGTTAAATCTCTTTACATGATAACAGAAGGTTCAGCCTTATGTCCAACTGGGATGACAGTGTAAGATGATACAGTCCCGCAGTCGGCAATTGGAGACATTCCTGAAGCAGTTCGCTGATAACAGAAGATAAGAATGATAGGGCAGCCTGTGACAGCGGGGGATGGAGATCCAGGTGTCAGCCCGACAATAAATCAGGACGCCCCTTTGCCCCTGCCTGTGGACGCCCATGAGCTAATCACATGGTAGCAACTCAATGCATTTAGGCATCTAGATGTGGTAAAGATGACTTGCTGAAGTTCAAACCAAGCATCAGAATGAGGAAGAAAGGGGATTTAAGTGACTTTGAACATGAGTATTTCAAAAACCTGCTGATCTACTGGTATTTTTATGCACAACCATCTCTCGGGTTTACAGAGAATGCTCCCTAAAAGAAAAAATATTCAATGAGTGGCAGTTGTGTGGAAGAAAATGCCTTGTTGAAGTCAGAGGTCAGAGGAGAATGGGCAGGGTTTGACATGATAGAAAGGCAACAGCAACTCATATAACCACTCGTTACAACCAAGGTATGCAGAATACCATCTCTGAATGCACAACACATCGAACCGTGGAGCAGATGGTCTACAGCAGAAAAAGAGCACACCGAGTGCCACTCCTGTCAGCTAAGAACAGGAAACTGAGGCTACAATTCACACAGGCTCACCAGAATTGGACAATAGAAGATTGGAAACACGTTGCATGGTTTTTATTTTCTAAATTTTTGGTCTTTTTTATTTTTTTTTAGCAAAAAATAAAAAATCCAGCAGTGATTAAATACCACCAAAAGAAATCTCTATTTGTGTGAAGAAAACGATAAAAAATTAATTTGGGTATAGTGTTTCGTGACTGTGCAATTGTCATTCAAAGTGTGACAGCGCTGAAAGTTGAAAATTAGCCTAGGTAGAAAGGGGGTGAAAGTGCCCAGTATTGAAGTGGATAATGACCACAGTGTATCCATCTTCTGATAGCTACTTTTAGCAGCATAATGCACCATGTCACAAAGCTCAAATGATCTCATTCTGGTTTCTTGAACATGACAATGAGTTCACTGTACTCCAATGGCCCCCACAGTCACCAGATCCCAATCCAATAGAGCACCTTTGGGATGTGTTGGAAAGGGAAATTTGCATCATGGATGTGCAGGCGACAAATATGCAGCAACTGCATGATTCTATCGTGTCAATATGGACCAAAATCTCTGAGGAATGTTTTTTTAACACCTTGTTGAATTTATGCCATGAAGAATTAAGGCAGTTCTGAAGGCAAAAGGGGGTCCAACCCGGTACTAGCAAAGTGTGCCTAATAAAGTGAGTGTTCATAGGTAAAGAGGGTCAGATAGTTGGATCAGCAAAGTGTGGTTTGGAATTAGATGTCTGATGTTCTTCCCTGAATCAATAGAGCTTCCTTTTTTAACCATTAAAGAAACTCCTCCCTGTGAAAGGAAAATGTTCCTATTATGTCTTTACCCTAAGGTTTCCAGTAACAGTCAGTAATTCTCTTTGACAAGAAGGAATAACAGGTCTCCCGTTTTCTAATAAGACAATTACATAACTGACTGAAGAGAAATAACGGAAAATTGTTATCAAATACTTACCGTAATTTTCCTTTCCTGGCTCTGCCCCATGGCAGCACACCTCGGTTCAACCCCGCCCCTTTGACCCCGTATAGGACATCCCTATATAGAGCATAAAAGGACAGCAGTACCTGGAGACGATGTTCTGTAACTAGCTTGCGACGGCCCAGGGTGGGAATGTGCTGCCATGGGGCAGAGCCAGTAAAGGAAAATTACGGTAAGTATTTGATAACAATTTTCAGTTTTGCTGGCTCAGCCCCATGTCAGCACACCTCGGGATTTAACTAGCATACAATATGGGAGGGCAAGATAAACTGCAAGAATAGACACCAGGTGCTGCTCAGAAAAAATGTATTGACACCCAGAAAGGACAGAGGATAACACCTCTAGATGAAATGGAGAGTAAGACAACGTGTCCCTCACTATTTGGAAGACCCAAGGGAAGGGTCTGCCCAGGTCTCGGATTGGTTACCAAGAAATGCAAAAGTTACTGTATGCCAAAGAGTGAGGACACGTTTGAGCCTACCTACTGCTTAATTCCCCGTCTAGGATTACTTGCATCTGATTTGCTTGTTCCACTGGGGAACAGAGGATTCCACCCCAATCCTGCAAGGTCTTCTATTTCCTAGCATACCTGAAGTTTGGAGTATGTCTGTGTCCTGAACAGGGTTTAACCCTAAAGGTGAGGTCTCCAGATGAGTCTTTTACCTCTTGATCTTCAGCATCTAGGAATACCTCGTGTAAGTTTGAATGATACTGTTGACCACACTGTGTGAGGTTTTAGACTACAGGAAGGTGACTAAGAGGACCCTGTACCTGAGGATATTCTGGCCTGCAGGCCACTATTATCCTTCTTGCTACTGGATCAATGTGGACCCTGATAAGGAGCCTGGAGACCAAGATGGATGTACCCCTTTGCTGATCGGCAGTCCTTGTTGGGTGCTGGTGGTTCTACTACTTCCCCCTCAGGGAAGCCATCCTGCTTGATTTCAGGTTGATATCCTGATAGCCTTCTTTGTTGTAGAAAATGACTTGGACTGTCTTTTGGTTTCAACCTCCAACGGCTTGTATCTTACGGTGTTTGACCGGAAGCTTCTAGGAAATCAAACCCCAAAGGGGAGATTCCTGATAACAGTTGACTCGTTTGCCTCCCTTCTTGACAGTGAAGATAGGCTCTTGCTGTTCTGCTATTGTTTCACGGATAGCTGAAGCTCCCTCTGTTGCGCTTTCTGAGCAACTTCCACCTACAGACCATTGCCACTCTGATCTTGTTCTTCCTTGGCATGGTTACCCAACAAGTAACTAGACTGGTATGCCAGGTAGCTGTACAGCTGAAAGACCTGACTGGCTTGGCCACCATCCAGGTCTCCCTCGTGGAGTCACTTGCTCCTGGTGCGGGAAGCAAGGCTTTCCATGTTATAGACCCTGCTAGTTCTATATTTCCCAGTGAGACTCCGAATCCTCTGGATTACTATACACTTCCTCTCTGGCCTCCTGAGACCAGGGGATGGCGAAAGTTAAGTGCACGTGAGGTGTGCGAACATTTCCACCATCTGCACACTGTTCATGTGATGCATTTTTTTTTTTTCCGGCCTGAAGAGAGAGTGTTGAGGCAGCCAGCTGTGCACCAACAAGAGCACCAGTAGCCCTTTGTTTTGCAACACAGCCTCTACTGGACGTGAGGTCCTGAAACTGCCTTGAATATGTGGCAAGGCTAACCTTTATCTAATGAACTCGCAGTGACATTCTCACACAGCCCAGCGACGGTACCTGAAGGAACATGGATCTGCCGAAGTGTGTATCTCCCCATATGCTGGGTCTCTTGCGAACCTGCCATCTCACCTGATGGCTTGACTACTTGTCATGGTTCTATCTGATGAACTCGGTTCTTCATCCCTCTTTATGCTTAAAGTCAAAACCCCTGCCTTTGGCTAAGAATATTGGAGAGCAGACTCCTTGACCTGTTCTTCTTAAATAGGTGGTCTACCGATGAACCAGATGTGGTGCTGCTTGACTCCAGCATTGTCTGCTCTAGGGAGTCTAAGAGGAAATGAAACGTGTTGGCGGGGAACAAGGTACATGCCAACGGCCTCATACCTGCACTGGACCTCCCAATGTTAATTTAGGTAAGGCCCTAAATCCCGTTCCATAATGTAGGGACACGGCCCCCTTCTCTACCCGAAGTGGACTGTTTGAGATTTACACCCAGAAGCTCAGTGCTGGTAGACAGAAGTGCTACTCCTGTGCGCCCCGTGCTGTCATTTCTGAATTTACATATAATTCCGTTGACCGCCCCCTACTGGGTTACCCTGGTCGAACAGACTCTGTTGCTCCCTGAAGGAGAGAACTCGGCTTTAGCATCAGATAATGATTATGCTTCGTTCCATTATCCTCTATGTTTATCCCAGGATTAACCTATCACTCTCCCCCAGCAAGACATGATGAGGACCTTTCCACAGTCTTCAGTGCCTCCTCGTAGGGACCGGCAAGCTCATCCTGGGCAGCAGCAGCAGTTACAATATACAGGGAGACTGCCAGAGGAAGCTGCAGGGAAAGGAGCCACATCAGTACATACAAGGGACACAGACAGCAGGATCCCACCACCCCATCCTCTCCCCCACTCACCGGGAAAACGCTCCCATTAGCAGCTGGCAGCCACAGGGAAGGAAACGCTCTCACCTGGATATAAAACTGCCGCCCCCCCGCCGGCCAATCAGGCGCAGCCCGACGGCGCACCATCACAGCTGCGCCCGCCTGGCCAATCAGGGAAGGCGCCGTGGCGCGCCAGCCGGGTGGAACGCAGAACCCGGAAGCGGAGGAGAATGGAGCAGCGGCGCCCACCTGAAGTCCACCTATCCCCCACAGCACAGACAGGCATACTAGCAAGAAGCCCAGGATGGCTGTTCCCGCGCGACTGATGGCAGTTTATGCCAGCGCTACCTCCGGCACCAGGAGCGTCACCATCCGAGGGCTTTAGCCCCTTGAACTGGGACCTTCCACCGCAGGGACAGACGGCAGGAAATCGGGACATCCGCAGCAAGGACAGGATAAGAACACCGTCTCCAGGTACTGCTGTCCTTTTATGCTCTATACAGGGATGTCCTATACGGGGTCAAGGGGGCGGGGTTGACCCGAGGTGTGCTGACATGGGGCTGAGCCAGGAAATTTGTATACACCTGGCATGCTGAGCTGGCATGCCTCTGTGTGGGAATGTAGATGCACTTTTTTGCCCACAGCAGGTTGATTCCAGCTGTCTTGCCTGATAATGTCTCCTCCTGAATATTCTTTATATAAACCCCAGTGCTCAGACATGTAGCTCTGTCTAAACATGCAAAGTCAGGGCCACAGATGTAATTAAAATCCTAAAATGGCACTGTGTTTTAAATCTCATCTCATAGGTTGACCACAGACAGACAGATGTCTTACCAAAGCAATGGGTGGTGAGACATCTGCTCTCTGGAAAGATTTGCACATTGCTGGGACCTGTTCAGCTGATGGACATATGTAGTGTACTAGTGATGAAAGCTTGATTCCCTTTTCTTCACAGGTCTTGCAAAGATTTTCCAACATGTCATAAAAATTCTGCCTGCGATAACACAGGCTTTGCTGACAATGGGCTCTTTTAACCCATGCATGGTCCTACTCACACAAGAGATGCTAAAATCAATTGCTTGCTTTAGTGGTGTATAGCCACCCATAGGATGATTCAATAATATGTAATGTAATGGCCTATCAAGGTAATGCTCTATGAAAATGTTATTTATGCTAGTTGTTTATTTATGTAAGGAGCTTCAGTCACACAATCTACTGGCTGCTGTTCCTTGGATACACCCTGCCATAGCTTTTACTAATGAGTTGGGCTTTAGGCTGACAGTGGTAGCCAAGCTCGCACCCCCAGCTTCACACCACCTGCTAGTACTTCTCAGTTCACTTGTCTGGAGAATTTATGAGCACTTGGTCATAATATTTAGCCTGTTAAGTAAAAAAAAAAGCTAAATGTGGTTATGGATGCTAAAGTTGAAAGATGCAGCTTGAGAACTCTACCACTATTTTGCCACTAGAAACTTGGAGTTGAGCAAGCAGGAAACTGCTGTGATATGACTTACCTTTGACCATATTGTTGGCATGATTTAGGCATTTCATAAAACATAGCATAACACACTGTAAAGTATCTTCACACTGGTAAAAAAGAAAAAAAAAAGTGCACATCTACTATATGTTCTTGGCTAAGAACTATTTGTGTTTTTTTTTTGCATGGAAAAGAAAAAAGATTACGTATGAGACAGTCCAAATGTTATTGAACATATAACGCAATACATTCATTGTTTGCTGGGCTTCTTTTGGCAGCAATAATAAGTATCTAATCATTATTCATTTTGTAATATTGTTATCTGTGATGAACTCATTTTAGTCTGAGTGCAAATCTATTCTGAAATCAATAGGAATGCCATTGCACCATGGAGCGCCTTAGAATTAACAGCCATTATTTGAAAGTAGTACTGTATTTTTAACACTGCCTGGTCTCCATGTTTGTGGAAAACATGGTCAATATAAGTACATTTTTTATAGAAGGAGTTTTCATGCAAACAAATAAAAATGGACAAATTCATAAGAGTGGGGGCAACGTTTTAACTCTGCACACCAGACTTTAATTAACCATGTATTAAAAAAATTTAAACACTTTAGCTTGGAGGTAGCATTCAGAATCAGTGCTAGGTTCAATTCTGTGGAGGCCCCTAGGCATTCAAAACCTTGGAGCTCCCCTTGCAAGTTTTTGGAGGTTTCTCAAGCTCATGTTCTATTGGGATAACATTTAGTGTGCACATTGGCCTCTAGAGGGAGATGACCATTTCTACATGTACGTAGATTGCACCAAATTTTTTATATAAACTGACGTACGTAGATTGCACCAAATTTTTTATATAAACTGACGTACGTAGGTTGTACCAAATTTTTTATATAAACTGACGTATGTAGGTTGTACCAAATTTTTTATATAAACTGACGTATGTAGGTTGTACCAAATTTTTTATATAAACTGACGTACGTAGGTTGCACCAATTTTTTTATATAAACTGACGTACGTAGATTGCACCAAATTTTTTATATAAACTGACGTACGTAGGTTGCACCAAATTTTTTATATAAACTGACAGCCGAATGAAGATGAGCTTTTAAGAGGCAAATTGTAACGTGAACCTGATGTCTAGGGTTTATGTATTTACAGTATAACTAAAAGCAAAACTTGATGGATGGGTGGAGTGCAGTGAGATTAGATTGCTTGTCAGTGTTTATTGCGGTCTGTGCCCCTGTATTAGGTAAGGATGGGCTCAGGCGTGTTTGCAACTGCATGTGCCCGAGCCCACCAGAAAGTTTAGACTGCACAGCGCTAATCACAAGCAGTGAGACATTTCCAGATCACTGCAGCCGTGCATCGGGAAATGTCTCACTGCCTTTGATTAGCACTGCACAATGTAAACTTCCTGGCGGGCTCAGACACATGCAGTTGCGAACACACCTGAGCCCATCCTTATTAGTTAGTTTCACGCTCTCTATTTGTCCTGTTTTCCCTTATCTTTAAAGTGAAAGTAAAAGAAGATTCCAAATTTTGGGTTGTCCCCAGAAAAGTAATAGAGGGAAAATCTTCCAATGGGTACACTAGTTCTGGTGACCTGGGGGACCCCAAGGAATTCCCTTAATTTGCAGGGATTTCCTCTCACTTCCTGTTTGACTATGGGACAGGAAATGAAGGGAAAACTTTGCAATGGGACACAGATGGCGAAAAAAAAAATCTGACAGGGTTTATAACTCCCCCTTGCTCTATCCAAAGTGAAAAAAAAGTTTTGCCTATAATTCTACTTTAAGTTGTTATTGGGTACTTAAAATGAATACAGTATTTTCTCTATAGAATCTTTAATGTAAAGTTTTCATTTCTTTGAGTTGATTAATTTTTTCTATCTTTTGTAAACAATTTAAGAAAGATTCATTGTAATTTTCTTTTAAGATCAAATCAATATAATTTTGATTTATTGTCGTGGGGCCCTTAAATGGTGTTGGGTTCATTGACTGGTGCCTACTTTGCCTATTGAATTACTTGCCTACCGGGCCAATTCTGACACTTCTCTCCTACATGTAAAAACCACATTTTTTTTGCTAGAAAATTACTCAGAATACCCAAAAATTATATTTGTTTTTTTTTTAGCAGGGACGCTAGGCAATAAAATGGTGGTCGTTGCAACATTTTATCTTGCTTGGTATTCGCGCAGCAATTTTTCAAATGCTTTTTTTCTGGAAAAAAAACTGTTTCATGCATTAAAAAAAACAAAACAGTAGTTTTTTTAGCCCAATTTTTTTGCATAATGTGAAAGATGATGTTATGCCAAGTAAATAGATACCTATCCTCATAGAATGGCGCCAAACTTCGGTACTTAAAAATTCCCATAGGTGACATTTTAAAAAATTTTACATTTAACCTGTTTACAGTTACAGAGGAGGTCATGTGCTAGAATTATTGCTCTCACTCTAACATTCGCAGTGATACCTCACATGTGTGGTTTGAACGCAGTTTACATATGAGGGCGTGACCTAAGTATGTGTTTGCTTCTGTTAGCGAGTACGCGGTGGCGGGGGCACTTTAATTTTTACCTTTTTTATCACTTTTATTCCTTTTACAAGTAATGTAAACATCCCTTGTAATAGGAATAGGGCATGACAGGTCCTCTTTACAGGGAGATCTGGGGTCTATAAGTCCCCAGATCTCGCCTCTAGGCTGGGAAGGCAGAAATAAAAAAGAAAAAGAACGATCTCGGCTTCCCAACCGAGGCGGCAGCATTTTTTCAAATGCAGAGGCCGGACGTGATGTCGTAACATCGCGCATGGCCTCCGAACGATCATAGAGACTTTGGGGACCATCTGGGAAATCTCTATGGTCAACATCTGGCGCTGTTCAATTCCTTCTCCTGCTCGTGGATCGCACGGACGAGCCGGTAGAAGCAACGGAGGGTGGTGGGAGGTGGGGGATGTCCCCTCCCACCGCCTGTAAGAACGATCTTCACTTATGGTGAAGGGATTTGCTGGCTGTAAAAGAAGATATCTGAATGATGTCTGTAACTGCAGGCATCATTCAGATATCTCCACTCAAAGTCTGCAATGTCATATGGCATTGGGCGGGCGGGAAGTGGTTAATAATCTATCACTGTTCAATAGAGTCTGTTTTAACTTATACAAGTTTCCACTTTCTAAAAAGCTGGCCATGCTCAAAGATAAGCAACCCTTCTCTGCCATGTGATGGTACCCCATACTGATGACTGCCCACCCCAGCACCAAGGGTTGTAACCCTAAATGGGAATGAAAGAATTTTTTTTGGGTGCGCATGCGCAAAGCCAAGCGGAATGGACATGCCGCTTTAGAGCTCCGCACAGCCCGGAGGATTTGAGAGCCTCAACTGACAAGCCGCACACAAACCACCCTTCACCTCGGCTCACCAACGCTCCCTGTGCACGCCGCGCACCGCTCGCTATGGTCGCCACGGGCTCCAAACAGAAGATCCGGACCAAGTCAATACGAGAGGCCCTGGCTCGGGCCTCCGGCAAGATGGCGCTGCCAAGCACCTCCAAGGCCTCCTCGCCGCGGACACCCAGGCTCCCTCCCACACGCCATCCGGGTGAAGGTGAGTCTGATACAGACTCCTTGGCGGCTCCCCTGTCTGATGAAATGCCACCAGGAATCCTCAAACAATTTGAAAGGATGCTGCATCGTGCATTACAACGCACCTCAGACCAAATCACAGAGCAGCTAACAAGGGAGATTAGGGAGCTGGGGCAGCGCACCTCAGATCTAGAACAGAAAGTTGATGAACTAGAATTGCAACTAGCTTCTCAAACTGATGAGCTAGAAGCACTAAGAGAAGACAATCAAACATTACAAGCACATATTGAGGACATTGAAATCGCTCTAGGCGATCAAATCTTAAAAATCAGGGGAATCCCTGAAACGGTGGAGGACCTCCAGTCAACAGTCACAGCCCTCTTCCAGGAATTGGCCCCCTCAATACCAATTGAGCGCTTAGAACTAGACCGTGTCCATAGGACACTTGCACCTCGCAAGCAAAATGGTCCCCCACGTGACATAGTAGTAAAACTGCACTACTATCGCACAAAGGAACAGCTCCAGCAAGCCGCTAGACTAAAAGAGTCGCTTAACTTTCAAAACCACCCATACCAATTATTTGCAGACCTCTCTCAATCCACGATCATCAAGCGGCATACCTTCAAGCCTCAACTACAAATACTACAACAACGCAGAATTACATACTCCTGGGGCTTTCCCTTTTCCTTGAGGTTTACATATCATGGCCAGAAATATTCCTGCAGGACAGCAGAAGAACTCCAAACTTGCCTCTACAAACTCCACTTGGACCCCACCACCCCTACTTCAGCTCAAGTAACCCGCAGTCGCTCCACCTCAAGCTCCCCATCAAAACCCACACAACAAACCCCTTCGTCCTCCAAGAGGATCAGAACAACACCCACCTCCCGTGAGCTAGAAGACTCAATGGACTGAACAATACCCTTTCTACCTTCAATAGGACTAACCCACTTAGTCCTGTTTTCCACTACAATCAAATCTCATCTATATCTTCAATCAAATCACGGCCTTGAGATACTTCAATCCAGAGTTCACCGAGATCATTCATCTCTCTGGAACACACCTTTGCAACCTTCAAGCAACATCCCAACCATCTGTATTCCACAAACCCCCTACCACTTGAACTCTGGCAAATATATATTACCAACTATTTCTTTCCTTGAGCAGGTTCACTATCAAAATGGAATATAGGCCTGGTCTCTTCACATAACTCACGCCCCTTTTTTTACTTACTCTGGGCCCATAAATTAAAACATACTCTTACCACGGCTGGAGTATGACTTGAGCACAACTTTACTCCCCTCCAATACAATCACTCCACCATGAGTCTATGTGAACAGACCTATGCCTCAGATCACATCTTTTTTTTTATTTTTCCTTTTTCTTTTTGCCTTTTTGTGTGCAATTTGACCGTCCTTAGTCACATTATCATTGTCTCTCTCACCCTGTTTTACTAGGTTTGAGTCACTGTAGTATATTGTTACTTTTCATGATTTGTCTGCATACTAAACTGGCTACGCCCCGCTGGCTTGAGTCAAAAGCTTACATAAAGTATCTCTCTCCTCCGGGCTGCAAGTCACTGCAGCACCTCACCTTGCCCCGCGATCCCCTATTTTTGGGTATCCCCGGGCAACATGTTTTCCACCAAGGGGAACTCAGAAATCCCCTCGGCGGACACTGACCTTTATTTTTCTTGTTCTTCTGTTTGTACTAATTTTTTTCTTTTTTTCCTCTGCTCTCTAGTTCCCCCTCTCCCACCCCGTCCTCTCTTCTGCATCGGATGGAGATCACCAAACGCAGTGAGTAATGCACTACACTATAACCCCACCACAGTCCCCCCAAATGGCTAACCTTAATATTCTCTCACATAATGCCCAGGGCCTAAACTCCCCTAACAAAAGACGCAAAGCTTTTTGCACATATGCCTCCCTTAAGGCACACATTGTGTGCATACAGGAAACCTACTTCGCTGCCCACCAAATGCCCAAATTTATGAATCCCACATACCCCCAGTTTTCACAGCCTCTGCCAACTCTAAATGCAGAGGAGTTCTAATTGCTTTTCACAAATCTGTCCCATTTACCTTAAAGCGAGCCATTCAAGATCCAGAAGGCAGATACTTAATTTTAATCGGCCACTTAATTGACTTACCAATTACAGTCGTCTCCTACTACGCCCCTAACCAAAATCCCACACCCTTTCTCTCACATCTATTCAAGACGTTAGACGCCCACAAGTAAGGCACCACCTTGATCGGAGGTGACTCCAACCAGGTCCTCCTTCCGCTCCTTGACAAATCCCCCTTCATCTCTCCCCTGACCCCCAATAAACTTGTCTTCTCACGACTCCTGGCAAAACATTCCTTAGCTGACACCTGGCGCGAACTAAACCCACTTAAGAAGCAGTACACTTTCTATTCTCACCCTCATAAATCGTTTTCTCGCATAGATCATATCCTCACTACAATTGGTACCCTACCTCAAATCTCCTCCTCCTTAACCACTTCCCGCCCGCAGGATGTCTATTGACATCCTGGGGTTTCAGTGGTGATATCTCAATGATGCCGGCACCTGCAGGCATCATTGAGGTATCATTTTTTAGAGCAGGCGATTCCCATCACCGTAAGAATGATCATAGCGGCAGGTCAGCCGCTTGATCGTTCTTACAGGCGGCGGGAGGGGACGTCCCCCCTCCCGCCGCCCTCCGGTGCTTCTCCCGACTCACCTGAGCGATCGGTGACCGGGAGAAGGAATCGCCTGCCGCCGGATGCTGGTGCCAGAGATTTCCGAGGGACAGATGTCCCTCGGTCATCTCTATGGCTCTCGGAGGCCCGGGCGCACGTCGTGACGTCACTTCCGGGTCTCCGAAGTAAACAAGAGCCGTTAAAGGGGAAGGAAA
>BLSH010437808.1:265680-282853 GCA_018402905.1 Glandirana rugosa
CACGCCGTTATAACTAATTTCACGGAGCTTACTGGCCAAATACCCGAAGGGTTCAATTCCCCCTATGTAGACCCCAACACAAGTTCCACTTTATAAGAAACTCTCTCCTAAGATGAAGCTCCCGCACTCTACCCACCCGTTCCTCTCACAGTAACTCTCTGGTCACAGAAAAGGGGACTCCTCCCTCGTCTCATCTTTCACGGCAGTCCTGTCGTAATACCAGCCTGGTACCCTACCCCCGATAATTGGTGAAGCGTAGGCCCGGTAAAGACCGTGAGGAGAGGATGTACATATTTAGTAGTAAAAAAACGATCTTTTAATGAGTCTTGGGGGTTTGTAATAAACCATATATAATGTTTGGGGGTTCTGAGTAATTTTCTAGCAAAAAAATGATGATTTATACATGTAGGAGAGGAGTGCCAGAAATGGCCCGGATGCGAAGTGGTTAATAGCCCCCATCCCATGGTCCGACCATAATGCTGTCCTGACGGCACTTTCTACTCTGCTCCCTCCTCAGGGGAAAAGACACTGGTCTCTCAATGACACTCTCCTTGCCCACCCATCTCACGCCCTCGAAGTAGAATCCTCTCTCAAAGAATATTTCACCTTGAACACAACCCCAGATGTATCCCCCTTAACTTGGGAAGCCCATAAACCGGTCATTCGAGGCACTTTAATCAATATTGCCGCACGCAGGAAAAAAGAACGCCAACAAAAATTTGCCTCCCTGGAGCAAGAATTTTCTCTTGCCCACGACGCTTTTCAACTCGCGCCTACCCCGCTCAATAAGACCAAACTAGATAAAGCTAGACTTGAGTTAGATCTCTTTATGACAGATGCAGCAGAGAAAACCCTCCGCCGTTCACATCACCGAATATACATGAAGGCCAACAAACCTGATACATTTCTGGCCCTTTCTCTTAGAAACCTGGAAAGTCCCCACAAGCCAATTCGACTGAAAACCACGCCAGGTTCCTTAACAAGCAACCCTGTTAAGATTCTCCGGATTTTCCGATCGCAACTCACCAAATTATACGCATCTCCTTCTACTTCTACCATCCAATCTAAAACCCAAGACTTCCTGAACTCGATTAAGCTCCCCTCATTGTCCTCTCAACACCACACCCTCTTGGAACAGCCCATAACAGAAGACGAGACACGAGCTGCAATAAAATCACTTAAAAACAACAAACGACCGGGTCCAGACGGGTACACTGCCGCATATTATAAACAATATATTAACATTTTAACCCCAGTCCTAACCAAAGCCCTAAACTCTATTCTGGAAAACTCAAAATTCAACCGTGAGTCCTTGAGAGCTTCTATCTCCATGATTCCCAAACCCTCAACAGATGATACCTCCTGGTCCAATTTCCGCCCCATTTCTATACTCAACAATGACATCAAATTACTAGCCAAAATCCTAGCAGCACGCCTCAACACATTCATTGGGACCTTGGTCCATAAAGACCAGGTAGGCTTCATGCCCTTCAGACAAGCTGCAGACAACATATGTAGGACTGTGCATCTAATCCATCTAGCCCGCACCTGAAAGATACCAATGTGCCTTTTCTCACTAGATATAAGAAAGGCATTTGACAGCCTTTCTTGGCCTTACCTCCGTACAGTCCTAGAGAATTGGGGCTTTGGCCCACACTTCCTTCAGTGGGTCTTCTCCCTCTATACATTTCCAACTGCTCATGTTACCTACGCTGGTCACCAATCAGACTCCTTCCCCATCCTAAGGGGCACCCGTCAGGGCTGCCCCCTTTCACCTCTCCTATTTGCTTTGGCCATAGAACCACTAGTCCAGAAGATACGAGAAACCCTAGACGTCAAAGGTATGGAGATTGCAGGTCATGAATATAAGCTCTGTCTTTTTGCAGACAATGTATTACTATCCCTCACATCTCCACTCACCTCGATCCCAAATCTTCTATCTAACCTCTCACAATTTGCCTCAATCTCTAGACTAGTGGTTAACCCAACTAAATCAAAATTCCTCAATGTCACTTTATCTGACTCTCTCCGAACCCACCTACAAACAACTTTCCCCTTTAAATGGTCCACACTCTCCCTGACCTATCTGGGTGTCAAGCTCACCCCTGATCCAACAAATCTATACTCAACAAACTACCCACCTATGCTCTCCCACCTCACTAAACTTATGACCTCATGGTCATCTCTTCCCCTTTCCTGGCTAGGACGTATAACAGCAGTTAAAATGGTCATCCTCCCGAAATTTCTTTACCTTTTTCGTGTCCTCCCCACAACTGTGCCCGCTCACTTTCTGCGCATTGCTCAACGCAAGACCCTTAAGTTCGTCTGGGGTAAAACCAGACCTAGAGTCTCCAAAGCAGTCCTCCACCTCCCTAAACCACTAGGTGGGCTGAGTCTCCCAATCTATGCGAAATACTACCAGGCGGCTCAACTTGCTATACTCACAAAATATCATGCCGCGAGTGAAACTCCTCTATGGGTCTCACTTGAATCAGCTGACTGCGATCCCCTCTCGATAGCCAATTTTCTATGGCTACATCCTAAAGACCGCAAACCTATACGCAACCCCATCACTAGGCATTCTCTCCATTTGTGGGATAAACTCAAATTTAAATATAAATTACAATCCCCTCATAACCCTCTACTATCTTACCTCCATAACCGGTCCTTTTAACCGGCCTGGACCTCACCCTCTACCTTTTCCAAATGGCGAACAGCTGGCTTAATCCGTGCCTACTCCTTCACTACCCCGGACAGCTTTATTTCATTTCCCACTCTTTTTGAGACTCATGGCCTCCCATCATCTGAACTATTTCGATACCTCCAACTAAAACATTTCTATACTCCTTGTCTCCGCTCCTCCACTTCCTCCCCCCATAAAACACCCTTTGAGTACGCCTGTGATCACGACCCCCACATGCGAGGGTTGATTTCACTGCTCTACAATCACCTACTAGACCCCCTTACCCACTCATCCCTCCCATATGTCCAGAAATGGGAAACAGACCTACACACTCAATTAACGACTGAAGAGTGGAAGGAGATCTGGTGGGCCACCAAATCAGCTTCACAGAATGTAATAGCCTCAGAGGCAAACTACAAGGTACTATTTCGCTGGTACCTTGTGCCCGCAGGGATCGCAAAATTTTCCACTAATCACCCCTCAAACTATTTTCGCGGCTGCTCAGACAGAGGAACACATTTGCACATCTGGTGGGAATGCCCTATAGTCCAGAAATTCTAGGACGAGGTGTTCAAGATTATCTCTACCATGCTAGGCCGCCCTCTCCCCCCGGATCTAGATAGCGATCTCCTCCTTCCATAGAAATTACGACCCACCAATCTCCCAATCCCTTGAGATAATGCAGACTATCATGTGATCTTCATCCGATACTCACCCCCCCTGCCTAGCCCACTTTCCTATACCCCCCTTCATCTCTTCTCTTTTCTTCCTTCCTTTCCCCTATTCTCCCTCATTTTTAACAAATGTTTTGCAGTCAACCTAAAGACCAACTGGTTGTTCTCCTGACTAGAATATGCACTTTGCTATGTATGTTACGCTATAAATATCATCAACATATAATGCTGGCCACACTCCATGTTTCAACCCTTTTCTTGCCCCCTTTCTCCTCCTACGGAGTGTGGCACTTTAGGGACCTATATATTGTTGTACCCTAATATTAGACTGCACTATGTCTGGATATGTTGGTCTTTACTATTGTTAAACTGCTTTCTTTTTCAATAAAAAGTTTGAACAACAAAAGAATTTTTTTTGAAAACTCTGCTTTTTCCACTGCTATAGTAACCCACAATGCCAGGAAAGGCTTTTTCTCTTACTGCATGGCATTACTTAGTAAAATGTTTAGACAGTATACAACACAGGGATGCATATGGCCATGATAAAATAATACTGTCCTCTTCCTTCAAGTGTAAATGCTGCTGTATAGGGAATTGCCCAATGCTAATATCAAGACAAACATCGATACTCAGTTACCTTGGATTTCAAGCTGGCCAAACACAAAGAGATATCAACAGAGCTGGGCCAACCCAGAGGTGGAAAAGGCACCCACTTTGGGCATTGCAGTGGAAAGGGAACAGCTGGGGCAGGAACTTTTCTTACCTGTGTTCTTGATCTGTTTCCTGAGCTCTGCAAGACTTATTGATTGAAAATACAGATCAGCCTTGCTAACTGCTTACATTGGAAGATTGGCTTTCCCAGTGTAACCAGTGGGGCTCCACTGTGCATGTAACAGCTTTCCCTGTACTTTATCAGAAGCTCCTGACGAAGCTGATCTCTGGTGTAATCTGCAGTGTGGTTGTCATTGTGAAACTCAGTCCTGCATGTCATTAACTTATAAATGAAAGCTACAGTTGGAGCCATAATTCATAAATGATGGTTCTGTGTGTAGCGCTACCCTGCAAGGGCCGCTAAATTTAACTGCTTCTTTCCCAAACAGTACAGAGACAACCAGTCACCCAAGCAAGTCCATTCACTCTTGCTCCAGTAAACAATCCAGGATTTGTCCTTTTAACATTTTTTGCATGAAGAACTTGTAACAGGAGAGGGATCAGGGAATGGGATACTTCAACACTCTTAGAAACAACAATGAGAAGACAATCTTCTCCCCAAAGTAAAGGTGAACACTTAACAGTCTATTCCCTCACAGCTGGAGACCAGGGGGCAATTCCCTCTGGCATCTGGTTAACTTCCTCCAATGTACAGCTGCTGATGCCCAGTGCAATCTTTAGAACAATATACAGTCACATGAATCGCTTAGGGTCTTTTAATCACAGGTTCCCAGGATAGTTGCCTCCTTCCAGCTTCCTCTAAACACCACTCAGTAAGGGAGACAATCCTTCTCCAGACCAGCTCCCTTGAAGAAATCTTGCAGTCAGATCCAGGCTGCTTCTAGTTCCCCGCACTGCAGCTCTTGGAACCTTGTAGAATAGCCCCATCCTGTTTTGTTTCCCATTTACCAAAACATGGTAATCTTAGGGCTGTCATTTCTGCGCTGGCCCAGCCAATATACGCAAGAACATGTAAGCTTCATCCGTCTTCACCTTGGGTGCCACATGACCTTTTTCTGGCACTGGGTATCGCTGTTTGTTTTTAAATGATTATACGATAGGGGAAATAGCCTGTTCACCAATCAATCATACTCGTCCATAAGAACAGTCACTCACTGTGAATTTCCAGTTTTGCAGATCACTCCAGAATTGATATGATAGCTTGGGCGCAATGCTCTGCAAAAAAAAGTCACATGACGGCATTGAAATGATTTGCTGTGTTCTATGCACACCTGCTTAGCCCATTGTCCCTAATCTCAATTCCATACGTGGCTAGCTGGGAAAGGGACCTAGGTTTACAGCTGGACACTAAAGACTGGAAAGATATATGAGAAGCCACTAAATCGTCTTCCCAAAACATATTGGCCTTAGAAACAAACAAACTACAAGGTCCTAATGCGATGGTACCTTGTCCCAGCCCGAATATCCAAATTTATGTTCTCATACTTTCCCCTTTGCTTTTGTGATTGCTCACATTTGCTGGATCTGCCACCTGGTGAAAACCTTTTGGACAGACATCTTCCACATTTTATCCACATCGTTTGATTGCCCTATGGATCCAGACCCCGTTATAGCCTTATTGAATAAAAAAACCTACAGAGGTAACCAAGATCCAATTTAAACTTCTCATGCAGGTCACCACTGCTGCGAAGCAGACCATAGCCAAAGCATGGAAGACCCCATATATTAACATTATAGAAATCACGATCACGAGGGCTATGATCCATGCTAAAATTGAGGCAACTATCCTAGACAACATTGTCAAACAAGATCGGATATGGAAACCATGGCTGGACCACTTTATCCCCACAGATTTCAATGACACGCTGCTAAACCCTTGAACTACTTACCAATGAGTGAATGAAAATAAACACCCATTGATTCTTCTTCCTTTTGTACCCCGACCATTTTCCTCCAGGATCCCTTTTCCCTTTTCTGTTTCTCTCTTTCTTTCCCTCCCTCTCTCCCCCCTATGACCCCCTCCCTTCTCCTATTGCGCTCCTGTTTTCAACTTCTCTTATTGCCCATATATTCATACACCTCTGCTACTCAGGTGATCTGCTGATAATTAGGCTAAACAATTGTAACACTATCTCTTTGTCTCAAACCCATGAACCAATATGTTTAGACATTATAGAGCTCTCGCTTACCATCGTTATTCTAGTGGTTCCAATGAAGTTGTATTGTACCATGTAAATGATGCCAGAAATCACAGCCTGCGACCCACATGATAATATGTACAACCTTTGTTTGGATTATTGTGATTTTCCTCCTGCCCCTCAACAAGGGCAATGAGTAGTGTCCGTACTTGTTAAGTTCATGTATGTTTTTCTTACTTGCGCTAATAAAATACTTGAACAAGAAATGATTTGCTGTGTGTAGCAGCCATGTCCTGTATAACATCAGCTTTACTTTTACTTTATAAGATATTGTGTTTTTAATGGTCATTAAATTCTATAGCTTTCTTTAAAAAAATAATGAAGAACAGAAAAGATAAGAATCAGATAGCATGCCAGCTTGGGTTTTGTATATAAGGGACCTGCACCAGTATAGATCAGATTTTTTTTCTATGTAAAGCTTCAATGATTTTATCTCAGCTTGGAAGAGAGAGAAAATGTTCTGATACTAATACTGATAAAAAGCGTAAAGGCTGATGCCATCTGCCATGGCGACTATCAAGATGGCAGCGGCTTTTCATCAGCTGTATTTAAACTTTGCATTATTAGGAATATCAGACTCTGTGGCTGTGTTTGTATAAAGGACTTTAACCACTTAAGGACCGGAAGGATTTCCCACTGTAGGACCAGAGCACTTTTTGCGATTCGGCACTGTGTCACTTTAACTGGCAATTGTGCAGTTGTGCAACGCTGTACCCAAACAAAATTGACGTCCTTTTTTTCCCACAAATAGAGCTTTCTTTTGGTGGTATTTTATCCCCTCTGCGTCTCTTCTGATCACTGCTATTAATTAAAAAAAGCAACAATTTTGAAAAACAAAACAATATTTTTTACTTTTTGCTATAATACATATCCAAAAAAGTGTATAAAAAAACACATTTATTCTTCAGTTTTGGCCAATATATATTCTTCCTCATATTTGTGGTAAAAAAAATAGCGATCTGATTTATTGATTGTTTTGCGTAAAAGTTGCCGTGTTTACCAACCAATAAATTTATGGCGTTTTTACTATTTATTTATTTTTTTTACTAGTAATGGCGGTGATCTGCATTTTTTATCGGAACTGCGATATTGCAGTGGACATGTCGGACATTTTTTACACTTTTTTTGGATCAATGACATTTATACAGCGATCAGAAATTTAAATAGCCACTGATTACTGTGTAAATGTCATTTGCAGTGAAGGGGTTAACCTGCAGGGGGTGATCTAGGGGTTAACTGTGTTCCCTGGGCGTGTTCTAACTGTGAGGGGGCTGGGCTGCCAGAGGCATAAGAGATCTAACTGATCCCAGTGACAGGGATCAGTAGATCTCTTACATGCCGCCTGACAGAGCAGGGAACCACCGTGTTTACATCAGTGGTTCCCCGTTTTTCTTCTGTGCCAGGCGATCGCAGCTCGCCGGCGGACATCAAGTCCGCCCAACCTGCTGCCATATGTGCGAGCCCCCGTTTATAGATGGTGATTTGCGCTATCCAGCCACTCTGCAGTAGTAAATGTACGCGAGCAGGTCGGGAACTGGTTAAAATGATGGCAGTCTCTACAATAGAGCACCATTGCCACTATAGCATATTCTTATAAAAATTAAATAAATAAAAATGATATATATACAGTGCCTTGAAAAAGTAATTGTATTTTATTGGGATTTAATGTGATAGGCCAACTCAAAGTGGCACATAATTGTGAAGTGGAAGAAAAATGATAAACGTTTTTTTTACAAATACATATCTGAAAAGTGTGGCGTGCATTTGTATTCAGCCCTCCTGAGTCAATACTTTGTAGAACCACCTTTCACTGCAATTACAAATGCAAGTCATTTTGGGGATGTCTCTACCAGCTTTGTACATCTAGAGAGTGACATTTTTGCCCATTCTTCCTTGCAAAATAGCTCAAGCTCTGTCAGATTGGATGGGGTGCGTCTGTGAACAGCAATTTTTAAGTCTTGCCACCGATTCTGAGTTGTATTTAGGTCTAGACTTTAACTGGGCCATTCTAACACATGAATATGTGATCTAAACCATTCCATTGTAGCTCTGGCTGTATGTTTAGGGTCGTTGTTCTGCTGGAAGGTGAACTTCCGCACCGTCTTAAGTCTTTTGCAGACTCTAACAGGTTTTCTTCTAAGATTGCCCTGTATTTGGCTCCATCCATCTTCTCATCAACTCTGACCAGCTTCCCTGTTGCTGCTGAAGAAAAGCATCCCCACTACATGATGCTGCCACCGTCATGTTTCACGGTGGGGATGGGCTGTTCAGGGTGATGTGCAATGTTAGTTTTCACACATAGCATTTTGCTTTTAGGTCAAAAAGTTAAATTTCGCTCTAATCTGACCAGGGCACCTTCTTCCACATGTTTGCTTTGTCCCCCACATGGCTTCTCGCAAACTGCAAATGGGACTTCTTGTGCCTTTCTTTCTTTTTTTTTCCAATTTTTTTTTTTTTTCCAAGCCTTTCTTTCAACAATGGCTTTCTTCTTGCCACTCTTCCATAAAGGCCAGATTTGTGGAGTACACAACTAATAGTTGTCCTGTAGACAGATTCTCCCACCTGTGCTGTGCATCTCTGCAGCTCCTCCAGAGTTACCATGGACCTCTTGGCTGCTTCTCTGATTAATACTCTCCTTGCTTGGCCTGTCAGTTTAAGTGGACGGCTATGTCTTGGTAGGTTTGCAGTTGTGTCATACTCTTTCCATCTTCGAATAATAGATTGAACAGTGCTCCGTGAGTTGTTCAAATCGTGGGATATTTTTTTAAAACCTAACCCTGCTTTAAACTTCTCCACAACTTTATCCCTGACCTGTCTGGTGTGCTCATTGGCCTTCGTGTTGCTGTTTGTTCACTAAGCTTCTCTAACAAACCTTAGAGGGCTTCACAAAACAGCTGTATTTATACTGAGGTTAAATTACAAACAGGTGGACTCTATTTACTAATCAGGTGTCTTCTGAAGGCAATTGGTTCCACTAGATTTTTTAGGGGTATCAGAGTAAATGGGGGCTATATACAAATGCATGCCACACTTTTCAGATATTTATTTGTAAAAAAACTTGGAAAACCATTTATCATTTTCCTTCCACTTCACAATTATGTGCCACTTTGTGTTGGTCTATCACATAAAATCCCAATAACATACAATTAAGTTTTTGGTGTTAACATGACAAAATGTGGAACATTTCAAGGGGTATGAATACTTTTCCAAGGTACTATATATATATATATATATATATATATGTATATATATACACACACACACAGTATCTCACAAAAGTGAGTACACTCCTCACATTTTTGTGAATATTTTATTATATCTTTTAATGTGACAACACTGAAGAAATGACACTTTGCCACAATGTAAAGTAGTGAGTGTACAGCTTGTATAACAGGGTAAATCTGCTGTCCCCTCAAAATAACTCAGCATACAGCCATTAATGTCTAAACCGCTGGCAACAAAAGTGAGTACACTCCTAAGGAATAATGTCCAAATTGTGACCAATTAGCCATTTTCCATGCCCGGTGTCATGTGACTCCTTCGTTTTACAAGGTCTCAGATGTGAATGGGGAGCAGGCGTGTTAAATTTGGTGTTATCACTCTCACTCTCTCATACTGGTCACTGGAAGTTCAACATAGCAGCTCATGGCAAAGAACTCTCTGAGGATCTGGAAAAAAGAATTGTTGCTCTACATAAAGATGGCTGAGGCTATAAGAAGATTGCCAAGACCCTGAAACTGAGCTGCAGCATGGTGGTCAAGACCATACAGTGGTTTAACAGGACAGGTTCCACTCAGAACAGGCCTTGCCATGGTGGACCAAAGAAGTTGAGTGCACATGCTCAGGTCATATCCAGAGGTTGTCTTTGGGAAATAGGCGTATGAGTGCTGCCAGCATTGCTGCAGAGGTTGAAGGGGTAGGGGGGGGTCAGTCTGTCAGTGCTCAGACCATATGCCGCACACCTGCATCAAATTGATCTGCATGGCTGTCATCTCAGAAGGAAGCCTCTACTAAAAATGATGCACAAGAAAGCCTGCAAACATATTGGTAAAGACAAGCAGACTAAGACCATGGCTAACTGGAACCATGTCCTGTGGTCTGATGAGACCAAGATAAACTTATTTGGTTCAGATGGTGTCAAGTGTGTGTGGCGGCAACCAGATGAGGAGTACAAAGACAAGTGTCTTGCCTGCAGTCAGGCATGATGGTGGGAGCGTCATGGTCTGGGGCTGCATGAGTGCTGCTGGCACTGGGGAGCTACAGTTCGTTGGGGGAACCATGGATACCAACATGTACTGTGACATATTAAAGCAGAGCATTCTCCCCTCCCTTCGGAGACTGGCCCGAAGGGCAGTATTCCAACATGATAACGACCCCAAACACACCTCCAAGACGACCACTGCCTTGGTAAAGAAGCTGAGGGTAAAGGTGATGGACTGGCCAAGCAGGTCCCCAGACCTAAAACCTATTGAGCATCTGTGGGGCATCCTCAAATGAAAGGTGGAGGAGCGCAAGGTCTCTAACATCCATCAGCTCCATGATGTCATCATGGAGGAGTGGAAGAGGACTCCAGAGGCAACCTGTGAAGCTCTGTGAACTCCATGCCCAAGAGGGTTAAGGCAGTGCTGTAAAATAAAGGTGGCCAAAAAAATATCAACACTTTGGGCCCAATTTGGACATTTTCAAGTAGGGGTGTACTCATTTTTGTTGCCAGCAGTTTAGACATTAATGGGTGTGTGTTATTTTGAGGGGACAGCAAATTTACACTGTTATACAAGCTGCATTACATTGTAGCAAAGTGTCATTTCTTCAGTGTTGTTACATGAAAAGATATAATAAAATATTTACAAAAATGGGAGGGGTGTACTCACTTTTGTGAGATACTGTATATACTTATCTTCTGTATTATCTTGGTCTCATCAGACCACAGGATATGGTTCCAGTAATCCATGTCCTTAGTCTGCTTGTCTTCTGCAAACTGTTTGTGGGCTTTCTTGTGCATCATCTTTATACCAATTTGATTCAGTGTGCGGCGTATGGTCTGAGCACTGACAGACCACCCCTTCAACCTCTGCAGTAATGTTGGCAGCACTCAAATGTCTATTTTCCAAAGACAACCTCTGGAAATGACGCTGAGCATGTGCACTGAACTTGTCAACCTGATCTGTTAAACCACTGTATGGTCTTGGCCACCATGCTGCAGCTAAGTTTCATGGTCTTGGCAAACTTCTAATAGCCTAGGCCACCTTTATGTAGAGCAGCTATTCTTTTTTTCAGATCCTCACAGAGTTCTTTGTCATGAGGTGCTGTGCTGAACTTCCAGTGACCAGTATGAGAGAGTGAGAGTGATAACACCAAATTGAACCTCTCCCCGTTCACACCTTGTAACACTAATGAGTCACATGACACCACGGAGGGAAAATAGCTAATTGGGCCCAAGTTGGATATTTTCGCTTAGGTGTGTACTCACTTTTGTTGCCAGCGGTTATTTTGAGGGAACAGCAAATTTACACTGTTATACAAGCTGTACACTCACTACTTTACATTGTAGCAAAGTGTCATTTCTTCAGTGTTGTCACATTAAAAGATATAATAAAATATTTACAAACATTTGAGTGGTGTACTCACTTTTGTGAGATATTGTATACATATATATCTATATATATATATATATCAATATCATTCTCACATTAATATCCATGCATGCAGTGTAACCTTTCCCAAGAGTCAGTGGCAGTAAGGACTGGCAGGCTAACAATTGAAGAAGGTCTTTAACCCTGAGAGTTTCAGGGTTTAAATCTTTGCTCTTCTGCTGCAATGGAAATTTAATTTGTAGTCTCCAGAGACTGTGTAATCATCAGAATAGCTTATTACTGTTCTCAGTTGCAACTACAGCTAATAGAAACATTTCTTTTAACAAATGAATCATATCACAGGAATAGTGCTCCTCTCTTTCTGTAACTGTTAAGCCAAGTAGGCATCGGTTAACAAGCACACCTTCCTCTTGTTCATTAGCAGAACATTGCAGCTCGCTACAGGAAAGGAGGAAACGATGCTAATTAGAGTACCTGAGCTTTATATTTTGGTTAATCTAGGAGAACAAGCAGGAAGTGAGCAAAAGTGGATCATATTCCGATACCCAGAGATATTGCTGAATGATTATTCAGCTAAATAAAGCCTATTTGTTACACATTACTTGTATATTCACTGATGTCTCTACAACAGTTTAAATGGCTTTTGAGAGCTTTCAGCTAAGCTCTTTACTTCTATTTACGAGCAGGTAATTTCAATATTGTCAGAGCTTAAAGGAAGAGTCCCATCAAAGACCATGCAAGAAAATAGCACACAACTCTTACTGAATCTGTTACAGATTACTCTAAGTAACTCTTTCTAAATACATAGAATATTATGCAGATTCTTGTTCAAAAGGCATTTGAAATTTTTCAACTGTTACAAGTCTTAGATTTCTTCAGGACAAGTTTGGATTATAGTCACCTGCAGGGTACTCCTGGTAAGCCTCTCTAATCTATCCAAAAGAAACAAAAAAATATTTCACCCGCAGTTTTACTTTAGGAGCTCAACTCTTGGTAAATAACATGGCTGACCAGCCAGAATTTGAGCAATACAGAAAATAAATAGCTATTGCGCTGACTAGACTCCAACTGTTATTAACCAGGGCATATAAGATGGCCAGGAGAGTGGTAGGGAATACCAGGTAAAGTGGATGCAGCTCCTATTCAGATTAGGTCTTTAGATCCCAATGCACATATATAAAACATGGTGGTTTGATAAAGGGGTGGTCCTGTTGCCCTGGAACATGTAGCCACACCCCTCCACTTCCTGTCACCATCACCCAGCCAATAGAGGCGCTGACTGGAGCGGCAGCCATCTTGCTACAATGGAAGATTCTGCTACCAATATTCCAGCCTGAAGCATGACAGCTGTTCTTCAGCTAGCCATTTGCCTGCCAAGCTTTGCAGCCTCACAGTGATCCTCTGGAGGTCTACATGGGTTTTTGACAAACCTTGACCCACTTTTCACTAGTGAGTGCATTCTTATTGTCTTTATTATTTTTAATAAATTGCTACACCTAGATGGAGGCTCTCTCTTGTGTTTGTTTTAGGTTTGAGCAATATAGACTGGTCACCTCCCTATCACCAGCCTGTGAGGCAGCAGCATCAGACTTTTGTGCACATTCATCTGCTCTCTCTGCTCTTTCCTCCTGTCTGCATGTTCCCTGTCTGCACATGGGCATGCAACACACCTGATTGAGATCTTCTACAAATATGATGTTGGTAGAAAGTGAAATGCAGGTTCTGACACCAATTCCTTTTAAAAACAAATTCAGTTAAATGAATTAATTTATTTATAAAATACTCAACTGGATTAAATGGTGTTTTTTATATAAATATGACTGGCCTATACCTTCAAATGACAAATTACAAATGCATGCATTAGAGTTCTAATGTATTCAAGCATTTTCACCCCACCATGGGCATTCTTAAAAATGCTTAAAAATATTTAAAAGAACTAGTAAACACTAGCAATGAGCTAAGGTTGCCAGCCACTAGCCCAATCTGTTGTGCTATACATAACAAGGGATTGGGTTGCTGGACATATCATTGAATTAATAAGGTCTACATGGCCATATTTGGTCAATTGCATTGTTTCATGTAGCTGCCTGGTGGGGGACTTTCCAGCCTCTGATGATATGACCTGCAGGTTCTGCAGTGATGCCTTCTCAGGGGGCAGGTCCATGATGCTCTGCATTCACTACATTTCAAATGCAGGCTTATTGCCTGACTCATACATTGTGGCTAATATCTATTCCCTTTATACATATATTTTCTAGACTGATGGTGTCTCTCAACTGTAGTGAATGCAGATTTGGGATAGTGAAATCATTATATTGAATTGACATGCATACACGCCATTCCCATTGCTGGGACTGCTGACCGTATAGGTAAGCTAGTCTATACACCATTTACTCCCCCCTCTTTTGTGTTTCTTATTTGATTCATTTTTGCATAGCAGATTTCAGCAAACCAATAGCCCAGGCAATTCCCCCTTTTCTCTGTTTGAATTTTTGCAGCAATACCATTCCCAGTTACCTTATTGAATTGCCCTATCTGGAGTCATCCAGTACTCTCTCATCTTTAGAAGGCACAGGTGTGATTTATATTATACATTCATATGGATATATGCTTTAGATATATTGGATTTTCATATACCATTAATAGACCTTTGACATTAAAACCTTTCACTGTTGTCATTTTCAATACTATTAGAACCCCATATTTAGCTGGTTTGTTATCAGGGGGTGCGAGCCCCTCTTGGGTCGGGTGGGGTGTCCTTTGCTGAGTGCAACTTCTCTCCTCTCCCCCATGTGGATCTCGATGAGCAGCGGGTAGCCTCAACTTCTTTGTGGCTGTTTTTTAGATTAATAAAGCTCTGGGTGCAATTGTCTTTAATTATGACGTTGTTTTAAAAGCATTACCACTTACCCCTGATGAAGAACTTCAATTATATCATTTAAAATGCGTTGGGTTCTCAGTTTCCCACAAACAGAGTGTGGTGATTATACCCATTTTTCATATGTCTGTGTTTTATTGTATTGCCGCATATATAATGCATCCACTATAGTTGTCTGTATTTTCCTTGTCCTTGTGAACCTGCTGTTTGGGTTCCCTTTTTATTCATCCAATAAAATCAGAATTTTTACAATATTTGTTATACTCTTATAGAGTTGGTTTCCCCTTAAAAGTCCCAAGTGGGGTTTTTTGTGTAGTCTGCACTCACTATATGTCCTCAGTTTTTTGAGTTGAGTGAAGGCCGGTTCACACTACTGCGAATTCTGTTGCCAATTACATCCGTTGCAAGTGCAAGCTATATTTCACAGAGCCCAGCTATTTATCGTTATAATCATTGGTGTAATGTCAATAGGGAAGTCTGTTAATGCTGTCCCAAGCTTACACTGTAATTCTAAAGTCTAGACCAGGGGTCTCCAAACATTGTAAACTAAGTGCCAGTTATGGTTATGGGTAGAGATAGGGGTTAGGGTTAGATGGATAGGGTTAGGGGTAGGGTTAGGGTTAGATAAATAGGGTTAAGGTTAGATGGATAAGGTTAGGGATAGGGGTTAGGGGATAGGGTTAGGGTTAGATGGTTAGGGGTTAGGGTTAGATGGGTGGGGTTAGGGTTAAATGGATAGGGTTAGGGTTAGATGGATAGGGTTATGGTTAGGTGGATAGGGTTAGGGATAGGGTTAGGTGGATAGGGTTAGAGGTTAGGGTTAGATGGATAGGGTTAGGATTGGGGTTAAATATAAAGGTTTAGGGTTAGATGGATAGGATTAGGATTGGGGTTAGATATAAAGGGTTAGGGTTAGATGGATAGGGTTAGGATTAGGGGTTAGGGTTGGATGGAAAGGGATAGGGTTAGGGGTTAAGGTTATAGTTAGATGGATAGGGTTATGGTTAGGGTTAGATGGATAGGGTTAGTGGTTATATGGGCAGGGTTAGGGTTAGGGATAAAGGCAAGCAAAGGAATCAGCCCACAGGCTGCAGTTTGGATGCCACTGGTCTAGACTCTACTCTCTGTGTTGTTAGATAACCAACCTGGAATCAACTTCAGCTGTGCATGGTAGCCAATCAGCTTCAGCTTGTTCAATCAACATTTGTCAACCTGGATGCTGATTGGTTTCTAGGCAGAATTGCAACAGACTTTGCACTCACTGTGCCTTGTTCTTGGCATGTCTATATGCACACATACACACACACGTATGTATAATGACAATAAAACCATTACACTCATGTGAACATAAGAAAAATGTATTATTTATTTGAACCAAAGGAAATTGATAGCATGCAGTATTGTCACCTAAGTACAGTATTTTTTTCTTTTTAAGTTTCAATTGCATCTAGCTGCCATGATAGCTGACCAGCTGCAGACATAAAGTACTCTGTGAAAACATTTGCCCCACTGTAGTTGCTGTGAGTTCTGATCCATGCTGGCTCTTCCAGGTCATGCATAAACAAGTCCGTATCTCACAAAAGTGAGTACACCCCTCACATTTTTGTAAATATTTTATTATATCTTTTCATGTGACAACACTGACTGAAGAAATGACACTTTGCTACAATGTAAAGTAGTGAGTGCACGGCTTGTATAACAGTGTAAATTTGCTGTCCCCTCAAAATAACTAACAACAAACAGCTATTAATGTCTAAACCGCTGGCAACAAAAGTGAGTGCATCCCTAAGTGAAAATGTCCAAATTGGGACTAAATTGTCAATATTTTGTGTGGCCACCATTATTTTCCATCACAGCCTTAACCCTCTTGGACATGGAGCTCACCAGAGCTTCACAGGTTGCCACTGGAGTCCTCTTCCACTCCTCCATGATGACATCACAGAGCTGGTGCATGTTAGAGACCTTGCGCTCCTCCAACTTCCGTTTTGAGCATGCTACACAGATCCTCAATAGGGTTTAGGTCTGGAGACATGCTTGACCAGTCCATCACCTTTACCCTTAGCTTATTTAGCAAGTATTAGGAATGGAATATAAACGGCACCAAACGGCTCTATTTAGGCTGGCAATGTCCAGCAGCCAGTGCTGTCCGATCTACAGCAGTTGTGTGTGTTCCTGAAGTAACCTGATTATCTGTTTACCGACTACTCTTTTGCCTACTCTTTTGTACTGCACCGCCAGCCAGTTGCCGACCCAGCCTGTACCACCATTCTTCCAACTAGCACGAGACCGGAAGAGCTACTACCATTGTCACCGGTGACCACCTCAACCCTCGTGCCATCCTCACTCCTGAACCTCCTGTTTGCTCTACCAGGGGTTCACAAATCAGGGTCGCAAGAGAGGTTACCCCTGCATAAGTCAGACTCCACCACCAGGTACGTGACAGTATTGGACAGCCATGCCTGAGTCTGCACAGG
>BLSH010437808.1:290772-301178 GCA_018402905.1 Glandirana rugosa
GACTGAGAGTCCCTTCGGTACACGAAGAGGATTGTTTCCGGTGTGTTGGTAATGGGGTCTGTACGTCATTGGACGGTCAATGTTACTTGGGGATGGTTTATGTCAAGAATATTTTGATGTAAGGTATTCCCAATACGATGACAAGGTAATTTCCCATTTAATGTTGTGTTTCCTTATATCGACATCTAAAGACAGTGTAACTAGTCTACGGTGTCTTTCGGGTGTCTAGTAATAATCACAACTCGCTTGGGCCTGACATTGCAAGCCCAGGCCCGAACGATTTTTGAAATGTCCGGGTCCGGGTCCGTGCCACGGACACCCTAAAGTTCGGTACGGACCCGAACGTTACAGTCCGGGTTCGCTCAACACTAATAATGATCTGTGGGCTTTCTGTGGCATCTGATCAATGTGACAGAAATCTACAGCTATATTCCTTTGTGTTGTAATTTACCCTTTAATGGAACAGTAGCATAACCCTTATGGAATGTAGTTTTATAAGAACTGTATTTGGTAGGGGTTCATTGTAACTGGCAGGTTACTGCATGTCTGGGGTAATGGTTGTGTGGCCTTTGTTAGGAGAAGCACATGGCTTCCCTGAGAGTCAGCTCCCTCCCCCATACATGCATGCCTTTTCCTATTGTATAGTTTGAATGTAATAAAGTGTGTCATTGATTGGTTGTATGTGTATTTGAGCTCATGTCATGTCATGTGACTGTGCCTTGGAGGCTGATTGGCTGATTGTGAAGCCATGTACCTTTTGTTAAACCTGTCTGACCAGTATAAATAAAACACAACAGCCAGAGCCAGGAGGACAATCCCTGCTATCGGCTATGTGAGATGAAGCAATCTGTGTCTGTGTGTGTGTGTCTGCATCAACACAGGTCGATGGAATGCATTATGCAAAAGAGCTGAAAAATGCGCTTATTAGCGCAGGCAAATTATAATGCATACAAGGTATTATAATTTCCCTAACAGAGATGGCGAGCCAGGCAGGAGCTTACAGAAATTTCTACAACAGATGGGTATGGCTTGTAGGATATACAGTATGCGCGGCAAAACTGTCATCTTGAGAGTGTCACACCGCCCGAACCACGTCAAGGTCACAGAGTGCCAGTGCAATAGATCCTTCCTCACCCTGACCCTGGTGAGGAGTGGCTCGTAGTTGGGTTCGTAGAGTTTGGAGGTGATGTTGGTTCCCAGGTACTTAATTTACGCGGTGGCCCATTGGAAGGGGACAAATGGCTGAATACTCCCAATCACTTCAGGGCTTAAAGAAATATTAAGGGCCACCAACTTACTATAGTTTACTTGGAAATGAGACAGAGAGCCATAGGTCTGGAGGGCTTGCATGAGGATTGGGAGGGTAGTGAGAGGATCCGCGACGCAGAAGATCAAGTCATCGGCAAATGCCGCCACCTTATGGTATCCCAATGGTTTGCTGAAGCCCGGGATGTCAGGGTCAGCTTGGATCATACAGAGAAATGGTTCCAGGGTCAAAATGAATATAAGGGGCGAGAGGGGGAGGCCCTGCCTTGTCCCATTTGTGATGTCAAAGAAGTCCGACCGTGTCTCATTGACTCTGACTGTAGTGGAGGGTTGCGAGTAAAGGGTAGATATCCAGCTCATCATCGATGTCCCAAGACCCAGGTGCTCCATAGTCACCCGAATGAAGGACCAGTGGACCCTGTTGAATGCTTTATCTGCGTCTGTAGAGAGCAGAAAAAGCGGTCGTTGGGAGGTCCGTGCTGTGTGGATCAAGTTGACGACCCGTACTGTGTTGTCCCGTGATTCAAGTAGGGGGGCGAACCCCACCTGGTCCTTATGAATGAGGCCCGGAATAAAGGGGAGAAGCCTGTTGACCAACGTCTGCGCAAAAAGTTTTAGGTCCGCATTTAACAGTGCGATCGGCCGCTAACTGCCACACTGCGCTGGGTCCTTGCCATCCTTGGGTATCAAGGATATTTATGCCCTGAGAGGATCTACTGGCATTTCCCTTCCACCAGAGAATTGAACGCCGTCACCAGATGGGGAAGAAGCGTGGCCGAGAACTCCTTATAATAGGCAGCCATAAAGCCATCCAGCCCTTAGGCTTAGTCTGAGCCAGGGGGACCTCCAGTTCCTCCTCCATGATGTGTGCCTCCATTTCCTCAAGAGCATCCTTCGGGAGTGTCGGCATGCCCGAGGCCTCGATATAAGCACGGATCCGGGTGTTAAGCGTTGCGGATGCCGCCGATGGTGGTGATGGATCTAGGTTATATAAATCCCCGAAGAAAGAGCAGAATTCCTTCGCCATGGCATCGGACCTGGAAAGATTCTGCCCCGATGCTATAACAATATGCGAGATGAAGGTCCATGTGTGAGGACCCTGGAGTGCCCTCGCCAGAAGTGCACCTGGTTTATTAGAGAACTCATACATGGTCCGCCTTGACCAAGCCAGTTTCTGTTTTGCTTTGTGAAACAACAGGGAGTTAAGTTCCTCTCTAGTCTTGAGGAGATCGGCATGGACCGCTCTGCTGCCTTCGCTTTGGGTACCCCCTCCAGGCGACGCAGACGCGCTATCAGGGTGTCTACCTGTGGCGATCTCTCTTTTTTCAAGCGAGTCCCAATCTTGATGAGCGTGCCTCTGATCACTGGCTTGTGTGCCTTCCAAACCGTGAGTGGGTTGTCCACAGAGCCCGTGTTCAGCTCAAAATAATCGGGGCTCCGATCCTGAGAGTCCAATTTGAGGCTGAGATGGACAGGGGCATGATCCGACATCAGGATGTCGCCTACATGGGCCGACTGGACCTTCGTGAGTTCTCTATGGGGATCAAAATATAGTCTAGGCGGGAATACGTTTGATGGACTGAAGAATAAATGGAATAATCCTGTTCAGACGGGTGTAAGATGCGCCATGGGTCAATTAGCTGCAGGAGGCGAAGTTCCGCCTTCAGGCATTAAAGGCGGGAGAAGGAGAGATGCTAAATCCCCCATGAGGTATCGAGGGCTGGGTCCATTGTAAAGTTTAGGTCTCCTCCAAAAACGAGGAGTCCTTCCTGGAATTCCAGGAGGTCCGGTAATAAACCGTGCAGGAAGGAGATATGATCCACATTGGGGAAATATGTATTCATAAGGGTAACCATGACATCCCCAATCTTCCCTTTAGCAAATATGTAGTGCCCCCCTGGGTCCTGCCACACCGCAGAGAGAGACCAGGGCACCATATGTGCCAGAAGGATGCTCACCCTTTTGCCTTTGATATCAGAGAAGGACTGTGGTACACCATGGGAAACGCTCTGTTCCCCAGTTTGGGGACCCGGTCGTGTTTGAAATGGGTTACCTGAATAAAAACAACCTGTGTCCCACTCATTTTAAGATCTGCCAAAAGTCTGGTGCACTTTTTGTGGGTGCCCAAGCCTCGCACATTATAAGAGGTGAATGTAATCGCACCCACTGCCATGGCGTAATCCTACACGGGTCATGTAGACCATCAAGATCGGTATCCGGGAGATGGAGCGACTGGACAAAAAAGAAAAAAAAAGGGGGAGGGGGAAGGGAAGAGGGAAAGTAGGAGAGCGAAAGAGTAGACATTCAAGGAATAGGGCTGAACTAAAGATAACCCTTACCTAAATCTCAATCAAAATAACTCCACTGGGAGAAAGCCCTAACTTGGGAGGTGGTTAGAATAGACATCAGAGCTACAGAGATGGACGGACCTGGGGACTAAAATGTGGAAGGCGATCCGGCATCATGCCAGGCCATAAAGGATTTCTCCCCTAGAGAGATCAAAAGTAAAAACAGAGCAACCAACAGAGCACAGGCAATTAACAGATAAACAAATAAACAAGTGAGGCAATGGATGAACTTAAACCTCTAAACAATCCCCCTGTCCCCCCTCCAGTTCAGGTCCACAAAGCCCCCCGCCCCCCTCTAGCTCCCCGTCCATGAGCCCTGCACCCCAGCCGCGCACACCAGCAAATTACATCCCCCCCAAGGGGGGGATTGGGTGCGAGTAAAGCTTTTTGGTTCTTGGGTCCCCTCCCAGGGGGTCCCCAACAGTAGCCAAATTAACGGGTGACCGGGTCTGGGGACGAGGGGCCCACCCCTGGGAGCCCATTAAACAGATAAACAAAACCTGTAAGGAGAGAAAGTAAATGGTCAACACAAGGATAACTAGCAAACATTGGCATTCATGTCCCCCCCCCCCCGCCGGGCCTGCGAGTCCAAGCAAGGACAAACACCCAGTGCAGCTGACCAGCACCACCCGTCGTCCCCAGGTGAGGCCAATCCGTCCCTCCAGTCCATCGGGGGGCAAAAGAACGGGGACGAGGGGAGTCACCACCGATAAAGCAGCAGGGGGCAAAAGGAGGGAACCCATCCCCTGTCTCCGGGAGCAGGTAGAGGAGTCCCGTCCAGGTCTATGAAGATGCACAAGAGTGCCCCTCTCAATCATCCCTGGGGCTCACCACTGTTCTGTAACCAGAGGGGGGCAACAGGGGGGAGGGCAAGTCCTGGTTAATGTTATTGGGGGTATAAGCCTAGGAACAAAGCTTGTGCCTGATAACAGGCAAGAGTCTCAAATCTGGGGCTATTACAGCCATAGACTCACTTGTTAGTTGTTAGTCCTCCAAGGTAGCCAGTGTCCGCCTAGGAGGGTCAGTGCTTGGGCGGCGGGTCCTGGCCCTCTGAGACCTCTGTGGGCGCGGAGCTGGGGGGCCAGGTGTGTCTTTCTTAAGGAGAGGCTCCAGCCAGTTCGGGACTTCGATAGCAGGCTTGCCAAGGAAGTGAAATGCCTGGGGGAGCTCAGCAGGGGAGCGCAGATAGAAGGTAGATCCCTGTTTTTGTATAATAACATGGAAGGGGTGGCCCCAGAGATAAGTAGCCCCAGCTTCTCTAATGGTCTCCATTAGGGGGCGTTCCATGCCCCGCATCATCCGAGTCTGCTGAGAAACGTCTGGGTAGACTCTGACCATAGCACCATCAGCAAAGTCGCAAAGTCTATGGGACCATGAGTTCAGGCCCGCCGCAGGATCTCCTCCTTTATACAATAAAAATTAACCCTGCACAGCACATCCCAGGGTGGTGGACTGTCGACTGCTCCCAGAGACATGGGATGGGGCCCTGCACAGCACGTCCCAGGGTGGTGGACTGTCGACTGCTCCCAGAGACATGGGATGGGGGCCCTGCACCCTGAGGACCCCGTCAAGCTCCAAGTCCGTGGTGGGGGCCTGTTCCAGGAGTATGTTAAGGATGGTGGTCACAGTAGTGCATAAATCAGCCCCCATCATTGCCTCTTGGATACCCCTCAGGCGGAGGTTGTTCCTCCTATTTTGATTTATCCCGTCATGAATTTTTAAATGAATGCCAATAAGCTGTTGCCTGTGGGAAGCCTGGTGCGCCTCCAGGGCATCCAACCGGGCATTCACAGTAATTGTCCATCTCTCAAGGGATTCCACCCTCTCCTCCACTCCGTCCACCTGTTGCTTCAGGATGTGGAGCTCCTTTGACAGGGCTGACACTATGGAAGTGGCCATAGCTTGCATGTGCAGGCGTGTGGGGAGGTCTTCCAGCATGTCCCTTATGTCTCCCCTCGGCTGTGTCCCAGAGGCTCTGGAGCCGATGGAATCCGTGGGAGAATCAGGGGGAACTCCAGAGTGGGTATGGGGGAGGGAGGGTGAGAGATCCCTGGGGTAGGCTTACCTGTCCCACATGCTGTTGTACTCTTCTTCGCACCTGTCAGCGCTCTGACCTGCCTGACTTGTGGCGGCGCCATCTTGGAAGTCCCTGCGGCCGCTGGTATCGGCGTTGTTGCTGAGTGCTGGCTCAGAAAATATTGGGTGATCTCTGCTGTCCACGGCTCCCCGAGGTTCTGTGTCTGTTTCTGCTCACCCGGCATGAGCTACGCTGGTCTGGGTCGTCTGTAAACGGCAAGAAAAGTCCCGGTCCGTGCAGAGCTCCGGCAAGAACGTGTTCATGGCGCCATGTCCAGACCATGCCCCAATTATTAAAAATTTACTTTGGGTACAGTGTTGCATGACTACGCAATTGTCATTCAAAGTGTGACAGCGATGAAAGCTGAAAAATGGCCTGGGCAGGAAGGGGGTGAAAGTGCCCTGTATTGAAGTGTTCAAGCATCATTAAAATCACTCCAACAATCTTTTTTAAAAGTTTTTTTTGCATTAGTACATGTCCCCCAGAGCAGTACCCTTTTTATGGCCAATAACTTGCATATAAGCCTTAAAAATGGTCACTTTAGATTTTTCACGTTCGGATCCCATAGACTTTAATGGAGTTCGATGTTCGGGTCCGAACTTTTGCTATGTTTGGGAGTTCTGGTGCAAACCGAACTGAGAGGTGTTCGGTCCATCTCTACCAGTGGAAGTAGCATTAGCAGAAGCATAAACCCTCTCATAATGGTTCAGTGTGTTGGACATAAGGAGTAGATATCATTTGATTATCATGCACCACAAAGATCGGGAGAAGACTGCTTTCATCTGCCTGTTGGGGGTTTACGCCACCTTCTGTCAGTCTCTTGACTTGATACTCAACCCCGCAACACTAGGCTTAGACTCCTGCTGACATCAGTCAGGTCCACTCATCTTGGGGAGCCTCAGAATCATAGTATTTTCTTGATAGAGTGTCGGCATCCCAATTTCTGGCTCCCTATTTCTGACTCAGATCATACCAAAGGTGTATAACCACTTGCCCTCTGGAAGATTTACCCCCCTTCATGACCAGGCCATTTTTTGCTTTTTGGCACTGGGTTATTTTAACTGACAAATGCCTGGTCATGCAACGCTATACACAAATGAAATGTATATAATTTTTTTTCCCACAAATAGAGCTTTCTAGGTGGTATTTGATTATCAGTGGGTTTTTTATTTTTTGCACTATAAATGGAAAAACACCACGAAAATTTTGAAAAAAATAAAAACAATATTTTTTACTTTCTGCTATGAAACATATCCAATAAAATATTATTTAAAAATAAAAATGTCTTCATAAATTTAGACCAATATGTATTTTGCTACATGTCTTTGGTAAAAAATCCCAATAAGGGTATATTGATTGGTTTACATGAACGTTATAGCATCTACAAACTATGGTATACATACCGGAAATATAATTTATTTTTATTTTGTTAAACTAGTAATGGCATCAATTAGTGATTTATAGTGGGATAGTGTGATAGTATGGTGGGCAGACTGACACTAACTAACCCTCTGTGGGAACCAGTGACACTAATACAGTGATCAGTGCTAAAAATATACACTGTCACTGTACTAATGACACTGGCTGGGAAGGGGTTAAACATCTATGGCGATCAAATGTGTGTCTAACCAGTGTTTATGTGTGTACAGAGAGGGGCTTTTGCTAAGGGATGTGCTGTTTTTTCTGCACAGAACAGCCTCCCTGTAGCAGTAAAGCTACATGGGCTGATCATTAACTGGATTTATTATCCAGTTAATGATCAGCCCATGTAGCTTTACTGCTACAGGGAGGCCGTTCTGTGCAGAAAAAACAGCACATCCCTTAGTAAAAGCACCTCCCTTACCTATAGGTAGAGAGATACCTTTTAGAAGATATTCACAGCAGCTTCAGAAAGTGATGTTACCAGAGCATGCACAGTAGATCTTTATTCAGGGAACACTGAGAGTGCTGTCAGTGTAGGGCACACTGTGCCAGGATCATGACTCCCATGCACATGCGCAGGAGTGACATCATTATGGCCTGGTCATTCAAATGGCCAGAGAGTGTAAACACAGAAGGAAGACTGGAAGATTAAATCACCAGCAAAGGTGACAGTACACTATTGGAGGGCTCTATTTAAAGGGTACATTTATCACAATGTGCATACTAGCACATTATGGCATGAGCCTGCAGGGGACCATAAAAAAAACTGTGGAGCTTACTACCTCTTTAAGCTACATAGGCGATTTTCTTTTGTTAGTAATCTCCTCATTAGGCTAGGACTACACTGGAAATTTTAAGTAGCTCAGTCAAGCTACTAAAGCCACTAGCTAATTCCACAGGGAGCCATTTGTACAATTTCCTTAGCAATTAATTGCTACTCCTAGCAATTAATAGGTAGTGATTTTTAGTAGCACAATTACACTTGAGAAATCTCGCATTATCAAGAGTTTAACATGGCCAGTATTGCTTAGCCCATACACAAACAGAGAATCACCTTCAGTGCAAAACACACATAGAAATGATCAGTAGATCCAGAGATATACTGTAGGCAGCTGGAGTTATTATTTCCTCGTCCGTCCCGTCCCATCTCATGAGCCCTCCAATGACCAGTGAGGTTTCCAATAACATTTAAATACTATTCGCAAGGCTTGGGAGGTAGTTGGGGGTTAAGCTTGTTTCATTTATTTATTTTATTTATTTATTTTACAGAAATATTTTAGATTTATATTAGCTTCAGTTGCCTTTATCTCTGGATCTACAGATCATTTTGACATACCTATTCATTGAAGTGAATCAATATGCATTTTTTGAAAATATTTTTACTTTAACTCAACAAGATTACAAAAGGTTTTGGCTTACTTTAAATATTTTCTCAACAACTTATTATACAGTATTTTCAGATGGCTAGAATAATTACTAAAATCTATTTAAATATGATTAATTATTTACTAAATCTTTAAGTTGTTATTTTAAATATAATAAAAATTGTAAGCCCCCTCTGACCTGTCCACATACCTCTTGGAATAGAAATAGTGCTGGCTGATAATCGCTAAAATATCGCCTGAAGACTGGAGCCACAAAGCAAACCTGTTCAGAAATTGTCAGTAGCCCTGTGATAGAAATATAGTACAACACAATATTTATCTTTCACTGGTGATACCTGCTGTAGTAAAATAGAATAATAAGCAGATAATAAATTCATGCCCTGAAGATGAGCAATATTCAATGTAAACCATCATACGGGAGAAGCAGATGGAGTTTTTCCGTGAGCCAATATTAGTACCACTTCGACAATGATCTCTTATAACCTTGCCATCAGCTTTTGCAGTACAGACCTACACTGGTAAACACTGCTGCATTCTGAATATGTTTTCAAATGAATAAACATGCAGATATATTAGTCTACAGACACACACAAACACTATAGTAAAACATTCATGCACTCAATAATGAACATGCACACATGACTATACACACACTCAGCCATACACACACAAATACAGTTATACATACAATTATACACACACATACATTAAATAAAACAAAAACATCTAAAGTAAATTTTGAGCTATGTTGTATGTGTAGCCAGGTGCTGGGCGAGAAGGAGACATTGGGGTTGATTCGCTAAAACTGGACAGTCCAAAATCTAGTGCAGCTCTGCATAGAAACCAAACAGCTTCTAGTTTTTTAAGTGAACAAGCTGAAGTTAGAAGCTGATTGGCTATGATGCACAGCTGTAACAGATCTCGCACTCTTCAGTTCTAGTAAATCAACCCTATTGCATTTTATTCTTCTTTATCTCTAGTGAGATACTGATGTTATGCTGCACCATTCTCTTCTGGCTAACAGGGGGGAAAGCCAAGCAAGCTCATAGACTTCTATGAGCACTGAGAATTCTGGGAGTTGTAGTTTGAGATGGCAGCCATATAATGGGACGAATAGACTCCCTACACTACAGATCCAATAAGGCACTGTGCAGTAGGAGGAGTGGAGAGATGGTGTTTATTAAACTGTCCAGAAAAGTTCTTCCGCTTGGCACCGAGGGAGTGGAGAGAGAGCACTGTCTGGATATTTGCCTGCCAGCGGGAGGCCAGGCCAGTGGAGATCCGAGCCTGGGACTGGGATTGAGGACAACTGGGGGTAGCGCAGTACCACCCACATCAGAGCACCTGCGCACTGCCACAGGGAGACTGGAGTATCCATTCATCCTCTGCTTCCCACCGCTGATCAACCAATGTTTTCGGGGTGAGACCAAGGGGATCCCCTCTTCTACAGAAAGAGTTTGCTGCAGCATCCCGAGGAGTAATAAGAGGGCTATTCACCGATTGCTGATAATTCTGTACCGCACCTATACTGTACACTATACCGCACTTATTCCAAACATAGAATGCACCTATATCAACTCTATGCCACATTATACAAAACCTTTACTGCATCTAAACCACATCTACCTTGTACCTGTGCCAAGACTATACCATACCTATACTGTACCTATGCTGCATGCAGGTTAACCGGGCTGTCCTGAAGTGCACCAATGATAGCCAGAAGAAGGACATCTCAAAGGACTGCCTCTCCCATAATAATTATTCTGCCCCCTTTTTCCCCTTCCCCCTCTTCTACCATACTCCTTTCTTTTGGAAAGTGCATACTCACCGGGTCTAGGACTAGCATCGCTGCCATAAATACACTCTGGCAGTATAACTCCATCACTCAGTAGATTCAACTTTACTACT
>BLSH010437824.1:8481-21130 GCA_018402905.1 Glandirana rugosa
ACAGAAAGTGGAGTCGGGGAACATTTAGTCGGTTCGTCAGACTCGGGGTTCAGTACGTCGTCAGAGAATACGAAAAAAACAAGGTTATCAAAAATAACTCAAAAAGTCGTATGCACTGTATTGAGAGCATTATGTAAATCTATATTTACTTCCATAAGTATAGTTAAATGTCAGACCATTGTCATATCTCACTTTGGCAATATTATTTTATTGTCCGCATTTGTATTATAAAGACAGCGCCATTCCTGTTTCTTTTCTTTTATTTTCCTCCCTTTTAAAGGGAGTTCCTGGAGGGCAGCAGTCTTGTGGTTCAAAAAAACTCTTTATCCCAGCGCAGGTTTTTTTCACATTCATTAACAAATATGTTTGGACCTGTATCCCGCTGATTCATGGCCACCTACGAGGCTGGGTAAAGTCATGCATCAACGGTTTCACTCTATACTGTTACCAGACTGTAAATTGATATGAATACCTTCATTTATATCTAAATGTATTACGAGAGTTATGTCACGTATGCTGAAAAACTCAATAAAAACTATTGGAACAAAAAAAGCATAAGAGACTGCTGCATGACTTGGGGCTCAGACTGCTTGGCTGATTTACAAGGGGCTGAGGTGAAAGACAGATGGACATGGGGTTCAGGTGCCAACTCTGAGCTTTCATCAAGGGACCGGTTGGGAGACAATGTGAAGGAACTGGAGGCATTGTCAGCCACCCAATCTACCATTGCCTGTACTTGTTCTGGCCTCACCATTCGTTGAGCGCCATTCGGGCCTACCATATAACATTGAAGGTTCTGTCGGCTACCTGAGGAAGGTGTTTCACTTGTGCATGTACCTGGCACATATCGACCACGTCCTATCCTTGCAACAGGAGCTTCAGCAACACCACCAACACCAGCAGCACCAGCAGCACCACAACCACATCCCTAATTTGACGCTCTCCTGATTCTGGACACAAATGTACTATGTAGAACTACTTATTAATACTAAAAAAAAAGAATAATAAATGATTATTCTTTTTTTTTAAAAAAAAGGAGATGATTTTAGAACAATAATCTCTCCCTCACAGCACTGACAGGAACCTCTCCCTAATGCAGTAGTAGATGGTTTTAGAACGATAAACTTTCCCTCAGAGCACCAACAGGAACCTCTCCCTAATGCAGTAGTAGATGGTTTTAGAATGATTATCTCTCCCTCAGAGCACCAATAGGAACCTCTCCCTAATGCAGTAGTAGATGGTTTTAGAAAGATAATCTCTCCCTCAGAGCACCAACAGGAACCTCTCCCTAATGCAGTAGTAGATGGTTTTATAACGATAAACTCTCCCTCAGAGCACCAACAGGAACCTCTCCCTAATGCAGTAGTAGATGCTTTTAGAATGATAATCTCTCCCTCAGAGCACCAACAGGAACCTCTCCCTAATGCAGTAGTAAATGGATTTAGAATGATAATCTCTCCCTCAAGCACCAACAGTTACGTCTCCCTATTGCACTATAAGATGGTTCTGAACGCTAATGTCTCCCTCACAGCACAGACAGGAACATCTCCCTAATGCACTATAAGATGGTTCTGAACGCTAATGTCTCCCTCACAGCACAGACAGGAACATCTCCCTAATGCACTATAAGATGGTTCTGAACACTAATGTATCCCTCACAGGACCGCAATTAAGGTCTCCCTAATGCAGTCTGAGATGGTTGTGAACGCTAATCTTTCCCTCACAGCACCGGCATGAAGCTCTCCCTACTCTAGTCTGAGATGATCTGACACGCGATGCTACATGACTCCAGCCTCATATAGAGACTGGGTCACATGATGCACTGGCCAATCACAGCCATGCCATTAGTAGGCATGGCTGTGATGGTTTCTAAGGGCAAACTAGTGAAACGCTTGTTGATTGGCTGCCCAGCAGCTATAGAAAAGGCGCCAAAAATACCCGAATACCGAACCCGATCCCTGACTTTTTTTTTAATGTCCGGGATTCGGTTTGGGGCACGGACACCCAAAAGTCCGGTACGTACCCGAACTTTACTTTCCGGTTACGCTCAACTCTAGTTACGAGGCATCATGACCATCAGACACCTCCCTTCCTTGTAGGCAAATATATTCCTCTGTGTATAAATATTTACTGTGAAATATCTTGAAAACTTCAGCCAACCAGAACCTTTATCATCTGTTTTCTTATTAATCTAATCAAAATATGTAAGAATTAGCACATTTTATGTCAGAGGGCGATAATTTCCCAAAATTTGTAGACCAGGATTTGAGATCCAGTAGTTATAGTGGTAGGTTAAATTTGGACAAAAACAGAGCCCCCCACCCCAAAGCACCCCCCATAATGAGCACATGTGTTTGGTTCAGAAGGTGTTGGGCTCACTCACCCCCCCTTTCCTGACCTGCTGGGCTGCATGCTCTGATAAGGGTCTGGTATGGATCTTAGGTGGACCCCACACCGTTTTTTTAAACATTTCTGTATTGTCAACATTGTTTTGTTTAGCCCGCTGACAGCTGAGGAGTCATCGGTTGTTAAGGACACATTGGCTTCCTGGCCCGCTGCTTAACAACCAGCTTTTCTTCAAACAGAATTCAAATTGGTTGCTCATTTTTTGACTGATCCAACTTGTAATCGTTCGGAAAAATTGGAATTTATTATAAAATGAATAAACAAAATTAATTTTAATGAATTTCAATAAAATTTGCAATTGCAATCAGAGATATAATATGTTTGGATACAACTGAATCTCCAAACAACAAAAAAATTGTCAGAATTTGTATTCAAACCAAAACAAATTGCACATGTCTAATGATCACTGATGGGTTCCTTCAGACTTAACATTAGGATTGAGGCCAAACACTTCAATTTTGGTTTCATCAGACCAGAGAATCTTGGTCCTCACAATCTTCAGTCTCACAGTGAAGATAAATTTATACTTCCATGTGGTGCCATTTTCATTGTTCTACCGCACTTTGTGGAGAAGTTACGAGGAGTCATGACCATCAGACACCTCCCTCCCTTGTAGGCAAATATACTCCTCTGTGTATAAATCTTTATTGTGAATTATCTTGAAAACTTCAGCCAACCAGCACCTTTATCATCTGCTTTCTCATTCATCTAATCACAGTATGTAAGAATTAGCACATTTTATCTCATAGGGCGATAATTTCCCAAAATGTGTAGACCAATGTAATAACATTAAGGTTTAAAATAGAAATATGATGATGATGATGATTCCTACTTGGGCTGCTTTATAGAATAGCATATAATAGAAAATAATAGCATAAAACAGAAAAAAATATGGTATAAAATAATAGAATAGAATAAACAGAATAGAACAGAATAGGAAAGAATACAACAGCATAGATTAGAAAATAAAATAATAGAATAGAATATGATAGGACAGGATAGAATAAAAAGAATATAATAGAATATAAAAGAGTAGCATAAAACAGAATAGAATAGAAAATAAGAGAATAGAAAAGAATAGAAAATGACAGATTAGAATATAAACAAATATAATAGAATCGATTAGACTAGAACAGAATAGACAGTAGAATAGAATAGAATAAAATGAAAGAATATAACTGTCTTCCAATATTTGGCTTTCAAATTTCAAATAGAATAGTATTATATGGAAAGAAAATAGCCATCTTCCGAATATTACAATTTTTTTTAAACAAATATTTTATTTGAGTTTAAATGCATACAGAGAAGGAAGGATGCCATCAGATGTTGAAATACACAGTCGACAAGTGCAATATAATGATAATGATAAAGTATGATTAATAATGAGGGGGGAGGGAGGGGGAGTGAAGGTGGAGTAGCAGCCTTGGGGATTATATTGGGGGTAGGAGAGGGGTGGAAGACTAGGGAGAGAGTAAGAGGGGAGGGGGAAAGGAGGGGAGAGATTATCCACCAATAAGTTACATCACTTATGCATCAACAAATATAGAATATGGCCTAGTGGTTACATATCTCTAGTTGTAGGAAATAGGCTCATTCGGTATGCCGTTCTGGGACTCAGTCTTTGTCAAGCGGGTGAGGGCATGAGGAGTGAGAGGCCGGCTGTTAGGACAGGTTAGCCCCTAAATAGGGCCTTGAGGGTGGCAGCCAGCCCATGGAATATTTGTGCTGCGATTTAAAGGGGTGTATCAGGGTGGATACGCTAGATAAAGAGTCTCTGGTGGAGGAGGGAATACCTCTAGCCATAAAGAGGGATCATTTCCTTGTGAAGTGTAACAAAGAGGTGGAGTTGGAAGATAGAGTATCAAGTTTCTCCAATTTAAATAGTCTGAGTAGTTCTGTTTTCACTTCTTTAATGGAGGGAGGGTCGGTGGAAATCCAGTTTCTCAGTATGGCTCTGCGTGCAGACATGTAACAAGATGAGATCCAGGCTTTATTGTCTTGTTGTATAATGGATTGAGGTTTAGTGAGATGGGAGGTTAGGACCTCCAGGTTGCCAAATAGTAGTGGATATAAAGATCCATGGGGTTTTAGTCCAGTTATTCATGCTGTGAACTGTTCGACATTGGACCAGAAGTCTGCAATTGCGGGGCAGAGCCAGAGTTTATGTAAGAGGTTTGGTCTCGAGGAGTCGCAGAGAGGGCATAGCGTGGATTCAGGTTGACCCCTGCAAGGTGAGAATGGAGTGCAGGCCCTGCGAACAATCTTGAGTTGTTGTTCCCTCCAAAATTCATTGATTATGTACTTACAGGTGGATTTGTATCCTAGCAGTATGGTGTTTTGTGCATCAGGGATCCTAGGTCCTTGTTCCAGTTGGATTTGCCCGAGTTTCTTGGGAAGGTTTGGATTTGGGTTTTCAACGTTTTGTAAAGGTCTCATATTTTGTGGAGATCACGTTCTATGAGAAGGTCTAAAAGGGAGGTCTGGAAGCAGTGTATTTTCATGGGGTAGGTGTTAGATACAAAGCTGGAGGGTTGAAGGATGTGTAGGTGGTGAGATGTGTTAAAAATCCTTTCTCGGCTTTCATCGAATAAACTCTTGCATGAACAACATTGTTAGAAAATCTTTGAGGTTTATTCTTCATAACATAACATAACATAACATCAGACATAAACGTACGTAGCAAAATAATATGAAGTCTACATGATGAGATATGGTATGGCTTCAGATGTCAGTCAGGAGGAGGAGTTCTGACAGGTGTTCACGTCACCTCTCCAAGAATGTAGGCTTCCATACCCTCCATTATCTCTCCCTGGTTAACATCCAAAGTCACAAATACTTATACTGTTTGTAAAGCTGAGGTCAGCTCTTCACAAGGAGTAACCTTCCCTACTTATATGGTCTTTATGTCTATAGAAAGACACATGACTCCTACCATGCTTCACATGAGGTTTGAAATAGAATTGCAAATACAACAATTTTGCTTCTCTGTCAAAAGCACATTGAAATAACCTTTACATATAACTAACATATTACATTATATTTCATACATTTCAGAGCCCAATATTATTCAAAATAATATTATAATTTCATAATTTCCAACAATTCCCCCTCAATGCACTATAACTATCAACAAAAGTGCATTCATTTTAAATAATACCTTTCTCTGAAATATTTACAAAACAAACAATTTTGTATGTTAGATATTGTACAAAAGCATTTTCCTAATACTCTGAAATATTTTCTTGTAAAAATTTAACTATTTCATTTCATCAAGAAACTATAAATTAATATATTTATTCATTAATTTTAATTAATTTTCCATCTAATTATAACATAATATCATCAAAGAATTCTTCCTTCAACTTCATAAATTTATTTAACTTTTTGTAAAACTCTTATAACTTTAACTATATTATATAACTATGTTAAATATAAGGAAGAAATAAATAATATCTTTGACATATCAAAAATCATATTAATCCATAATATAAATTATTCATTAATAAAAATTCTTCCATTCCAGGAAATTTCAATAACCAAATAATTCTACAATATATGCTTTATACATTATCCTTGATACTGTACATATAATAAATAATCCATTCATCTGTTGATACATAAAAATATAACTTTCCATAATTCATGTGTCATATTCATTTATATATCTATGTATCTATCTATATATCCATCTATCTATCCATGACCAGCAAGCAAATTTTTCTATTTCCCTTTTTCTTATTATGTATTATTTAATTCAACTATAACTCTTATTTAGACATTTAAATCCAATTCCTTTCTTCCACACAAGCCTATGTGTATTTTAACTATACCCTTTTTTTGTCTGGATATAATTAACATTTTCTTCATTAAAAATATATATCCATTAATTATTTATTAAATAGCTAAACCTTTCTTTATTTTTTTAAAATTAGGATACATTTTGTATTAATACTCCCAAATGTACAATTTATTATACATCCTTGTTATAACAAACTATCCAACTTTCCCAAGTTATGTGTTCTCTTGAATTTAATAAAATAAATTCTATGTGTACAATTCTGTATTAATATGTGTACCTATAAAAAATTAAGAAACCTAAACATAATAACTATAATGTATACCAAACTATCCTCATTATTACTGTTATAGTAATCTTTCAAGGATCTAATAAACTTAAAAATAATATGTAGGAGGAAATATCAAATTTCAAATGTCAACGCAGATTTACTTATATTTTTCCTATTATTTCAGTAACATCAACATTTTCAACATCTAAATACCCATAATATGCTCTTATTCATAAAAAAATTCAATAAGAATCACATCTAAACTCCCCCTTTCATAATGATCGAATGGTCAATATGACACCTGTGATGCAAGTCCATATGAATAAATGATTGAAGTCCAAGCAAAAATCATAGTCCTTGATAACATAATCAAAAATAATGATGGAATGAAAAAAAACAAAAAAAAAATGAGCAAATAGAGGTCCAGTTGAGCTTTTCATGATCATGATATAATTAAAAAAAATAAGTAAGTAAGTCCAGAAAAAAATAGAATAATTTAGAAATGAAAAATGTATCTAGGAAAGAAAATTGAAACAATATTACATTCTTATAAAAAAATGATATATGTTTTCTTAAGTAATTCTCACTAAACAATATAAACCATTCTAGATTTATAATCCTTTCAATGTTTACCCATTTTATTTTTACCCAATTCTTTGAACTCTAATTACCTTAAGAATAACAATATAACTTTCCCCAGATGGTGTTGGACATTCCTGATACCTTAACTTTATCTACTGCTGGAATAAATTACTAATCATACTCATTAGAAATAGAAATATCATTCAAGACATTATTTCTATTGAAAAATTTAGCAAAGGCCTAGCAATGTTTTGTAACCATACTTCCGAATTCCTATGGTCACCTTCAATCCTTACCTTTTTCTTGAATCATCTTACCCTATTTAGACTTAATAATATTTAAGTATTAAAGATAAGAAACATAAAAACTTTACTGAATGCCTAAAATTGCAGATATGTCCCTATTAAAACTATTGTCTGATTCCATGGTTTGACATCCAACCCCAATGTAATATGACATAAGTTCATAACAACTTTAACTTTGATAAAACAATATTATCTATTACTAGAATTATCTCAATTAATTTATATAAAAAAATAACTAAAAAAAAATACTTGTATCCACCTTTAACTGGTAAGAAAACTCATATAGTCAATCTATATAGATTACCAAGTTCATCAGTAATATATATTTTTATAATATATTATATATTCGCGCATTTAATTCTTATGAATTGTTTTATAAACAAATAAAACAAAATTCAGAAGTTTAATGACAAAAGTGCTCTAAAATGAGTATTTCAGAACTTCTTATATTAGTTTAAAAAAAATCAAACAATCTGGAATCTAGATATGCAAAAAGAATATCTAAATTTAAAAATAACTCTATTCATTATTTTGTTTACAATAGTATTTGTATCTTCTTAATCCCCCTCTTTATCCTGTGACTAAATTAAATCTTATAAAAAAAAATGTAATCAAATTCTTGTGTTTTTTACCTTTTTACAGGAATTTGTTTTTCATTTGTTTTCTCTATATTCTTATTTCTAAAAGAAATTTGATCATGTTGAAATAAGATTATTTTTTAAAACTAACATCTGTCGCACAGTGTGAGTGACTGTCACCCTGACAATCAACCAAATACTCAAATTCAGCTTGCAATGTAAACACATGTTCAGTAATTTGATGAGTTCCACTGTGCCAATATATATGGCACCTTTTATACACAAACACAGGAAACCTTCCCAACAAGTGTACACTTAAAATTTGGAAAATTTGGAAAATGACTAATTACTCAAATGTGACCCTGTCTTTCACACTGTATTAGTTTAACCAAAAATTATGTATTCCCTACTTAAACTGACAAACCTTTTTAACATTCAATTGTCACTTTTGGCCAAGCTTGTGAATTAACATCTGTTTTCCCTTTAAAAACACCCTCCGTGTAACATAAGATTTCTTCAAAACAAATGGTGTAAAACTTCACGGCAATGGACAATACACTAACACATTTGTAACAACACTAGATTTTATAAAGTTTTCTTATCTCTCACTTACATTTCCATGTAAAATAATTGAGAGAGAGAGATCTCTATATTAGTCAGAAATAACCAAATTTATAAAGACGTTCTTTAGATGTTTAAATGATTGTATAGGCCTCTCATTTTATTAAAAATATTTGCCCCTTATTCTCTATAAGCTTTAATAATTCATTAAAATTTTCCCCGACAGATGCTTGTCTGAAAAATATTAATGAATTCTCGAGAAAATGTATTAAGACTCAAAAAAAATATTCTTAAAACAACTACATTAGTAAATAATAATTTAAATATATATTTGTATCTCTTGGGACTCTTTTCCACGTCTTAACACAAAAATGTGTTGTACTGTACTCCAAACTATTTTAGGATGAGTAGCTAATTAGTATGTAACTGGATCTGGGCTTCTTCTTACAAGATGGTAGTCCTGTCACATACTTTTCAAAGAGTGATCTGTTACAGTTGGTCTGTTCATTGTCAGACTTAGTTACCACACATTGTACACTTGTTGTATAATCAGTAACAATCTCGTTTTTATCTTTTTTTAACGTTTTTTAAAAAATTTTTATCAGATTTTGATTGTACATCTGCTAAAAATCATGTACACTGCTGTTCAATATGACTTTTCTTATTATAGCAAAGACAATTGATTTATTAAGAGAACAATCTCGTGAAACTCACAGATTGGGTCCTGCCCATAAACTGCGATTGGCCAATTCCCCGAGAAAATTCTTTCCCAACCATCGCCTTTACTTTTACCAATAATACCCATTGCAAATATTTTTGAACATAATTTGTTAACAATTTGACTTTTTAGAATTATTAAAACTTTCATATTTTAATATTTCAAGGGTAGCTTCAGTAAGATAATCTATTACCTTTAATTTAATTACCAATTTTCAATTAAAAAAAAATTCATAAAAATTGTTCAACCTTTAACTATTTCCTGCAATCATATCTTGTAGAATTTTTTTCTATTATACACTAAACATATTCTTTTCCATCATGTAATTTACATACAGTTCTTATTCCAACTAAATAAATAGATTTTTCTTAAACTTTGTTCTGCCCCTTGTATGTTGACTGTAAGGGCTTTACACATTCATAACAATAATTTACATGCAGCATTAAACTTAATTATTTCTGTGTTAAACAATTTATTCCCATACTGGCTTGTTCAATTAACTCACTGCATGTCTATATGGCATATTTTGATTGTATAATTTCTCCCGATATTACAGGGACTAATTTTTACTCCTGAGGTTAAACCATTATCTTGCTTAAAACAAACACTCACCATTGTCTAGAATGATAGTGCGCGCTTAAAAAAAACAAGAGATGAGCAGTCCATTGTATGTCTTAAGATTTACATTTGGTCTTCTGTTGTTCTGTTGACTTTTCTGTCGTTCTGTTGTCTATTCTTTCGTTCCGTGTATGTGTGTATTTTTTCTTCTTTCTTTGAAGCCGTTTTCTGTTTTTATTTTGAAATAGCTTTTACTTTTTGTCTTCCATCCGTTTGGTTTCCAAACTTCGACTTTCAAATCAACTCACCCAAAGAGAACCTTCTGCTGTGGTTTCCTTTAAGAAAAGTGTCTGATATCTTTTGTCCTGGGTGTCTGTCCCTATTTTTCAGTATCTGATTTCCAAACTCGCCATTTTTCCAAAGGGAACATCTGACAAATATTCCTTCAATGGTGGTTTTTTAATAATAACGTGGAGCCGTTTTCCTTGTCACTATTTTTCCTCAGACTATCCAAGCCTGATATCCCGTGAAAACTCTCACGTATCTTAGCAAGCAGTATTCTCTGGTTGTGTCCCGTGACCTTGGAAGAATCCTCCACGCCGTAATGTTATGCTTCAAACCAGAAATCCCTTTATCCTGAAAATAGAGGAGCACTCTCCGAACAGTATATCAATAACAACCTTGAAGGAGCTGGGCCTTTTTTTTTTTCTTCTTCTGCTTGCTAAGACACACAAGCTATTGACAGGTGAGAAAACAGAAAACTCACCATTGCAGGTGCAGGACCGATTAGCTGGAGTTTAGGTTATGCATCCAGGACCGCATTCTTCCACCATGATGTTAAAAATCCTTTCTCGGCTTTCATCGAAGAAACTCTTGCATGAACGACGTCATTAGAAAGTCTTTGAGGTTTATTCTTCATCAAATAACATAACAGAAGCAAAACTTAGTAGCAACATATATGATCACATATGGTATGGCTTCAGATGTCAGTAAGGAGGAGGAAGAGTTCTGACAGGTGTTCACGTCACGTCTCCGAGAATGTAGGCTTCCATATCCTTCATTATCTCTCCCTGGTTAACATCCAAAGTTACGCATTCTTATACTGTTTGTAAAGCTGAGGTCAGCTCTTTACGAAGAGTAACCTTCCCTACTTATATGGTCTTTAAGTCTATAGAAAGATCACTCCTCCTAACATGCTTCACACAAGGTTTGAAATAGAATTGCACATACAACAATTTTGCTTCTCTGTCAAAAGCACATTGAAATAACCTTTACATATAACTAACATATTACATTATATTTCATACATTTCAGAGCCCAATATTATTCAAAATAATATTATAATTTCATAATTTCCAAGAGTTAGCATTGGGGAAACCATTCTAGTCATTGTGTCTAATGCCTGATCTGGTATAATGTTAAAGTCCCCACAAATAATCAAAGCACCTTTCCTGATACTGGTCAGCTTCTTCATCAGTCTGTTCAGGAAACGGATTTTGTGTGTGTTGGGTGCATATATGCACATTATAGTGCAAGTTGTTAAGTTACCAGTACATAGCAGAATCAAAAATCTGCCTCTTGGGTCTGCTATTTTGTCCAGGAGAACAAATGAGAGAAATAGCAACCATTACTCCTCTCTTTTTAGATACTTGGTTGGTAGCTTGTGTTATGACATAAATGGGTATCTTTGCTCAAAAGATGATTCTCCTGCACACATACTATGCCACTGTGCGTTTGGGTGGCTGTTCTCCAAAGGGAACTCCTCTTGGCGGGACGATTAAACCCTTTCACATTTTTGGATAAAAAGTTAATACCCATAAGATGGGTGTTGTGTGATGATGTGTGTGAAACTCACATATCCGCACAGATAATTCTTCAGCTTCTGTAAAGATGTTGTTGTAGCTTGGTCCAGGTTGTTGATATGATGCAGCACTTTGTGATAGGTCCACGGTGTTAGGAAGTCCACAGAAGAAGTCCCAGGAGACACAAAAATTGTGCAGCTTGTAGGGTGTAACCTAGCTGCTAACTGTATACTGGGGGGAAACAGTTCAAGGGCAACTGTGTGGATGATGTCCAGAGAGCTTAAGTTCTTGCGGACGGTAGATATGTTGAAATTCAGCAGATCGTATTTCTTACTCTGTTCCCGGAGCTAGTGGAGCTCCATTGTGGAGGCACCCGTTTAGGTTTGGCTCCAGAGTTTGCCTGGGATATGATTTCTGGTATTATTGCCCATGTTTTCAAGAGAGAAAAGCCTTTCTCTAGCGATGAAACCCAGTGAGACTCTCCCTTATATTCAATGCTTAGCTTTGTGGGATGCTTCCACTTGTAATGAATATTGTTATTCCAGAGTAATTTAGTGATAGTGTTCAGCTGCCTGTGTTTGTGTCAGGAAAAGACTGTTCCCTAGCCTTTCCGCGGTGGTGCGCGCGCCTGTGCGCGTTCGCGCGCGCCCGTGCGCGTTCGCGCGCGCCCGTGCGCGCACCCGCGTGCGCGCGCGCTCACGTGCGCGCGCACGCGCCGGAAACGGCGCCTGGCGGCTCTATTTCAATCTGCAGAGCCTGGTGGCCAGTGCTGTCCGCTCTACCACGTTTCCTACACCAGCGACCCCCCGGTGACTACTTCTGTGTGACTTCCTGTTCCTGTGACCCCGGCTTATCCCTCGGACCTGTTGATATCTGCCTGCATCTGACCCCGGCCTGTTTACGACCACCCGCTTGCCTGCTCCTCCTGTACTTCTGTTGCCAGCACGTTACCGACCCTGCCTGAACCCGACCATCCGTTTGCCTGATCCCGTTGTACCGCACCGCCTGCCAGTTGCCAACTCGGACTGTACCACTATTCTCCTGTCTTGCACGAGCTACCTTGGACTTCTCC
>BLSH010437824.1:29623-56179 GCA_018402905.1 Glandirana rugosa
CCGACACTACCTAAAATTCCCGTTTACTCACTTTGCGAACAACTAACCGACGGGACGTCGATATCTTTTCCGTGTTTTTTATGGGCTTATGGTTTGGACTTGGGCCTGAAAAAAAGTTTACAGGTCCAAGCCCCGTGCCTGTGGGGTTTCAGACCATACTTGGGCTTGAAATGTCAGGTCCAAGCGAGTTGAGATCTTTTTTGAAAGTTTTTTTTTTTTCGAGTTGAAAGTTTTTTTTCAGGCCCAAGCCCAGGATATTTAAAGTTATTTCCCTGTCCCCATTTCTTTGTAGGGCACTTGTCCCACCCTTACCCCCATTTTCCTTCCATTTGCAGACCTCTAGGACCTTCCTGGACTTTTTTACAGCAATTTTCAGAACTTTCATTAAAATTACCAGAACCCCGGACCCGAACCCGGACTTTTTTTTGAAAGTTGAGCTTTTTTTTTTTTGAAAGTTTTTTCTAGAGTTGAGCGAACCTGGACTGTAAAGTTCGGGTTCATACCAGACTTTGGGGTGTCCGTGCCCCGAACCTGGACATTTGAAAAAAAGTCCGGGTTCAGGTTTGGTATTCGGGTATTTTTTGTGCCTTTTCTATAGCTGCAGGGCAGCCAATCAACAAGCGTTTCACTCATTTGCCCTTAAAATCCATCACAGCCATGCCTACTATTGACATGGCTTTGATTGGCCAGTGCATCATGTGACCCAGCCTCTATATGAGCTGGAGTCACGTATGCCGCGTGTCACATCATGTCAGGCTAGTGTAGGGAGAGCATGCTGCCGGCGCTGTGAGGGATAGATTACCGATCTAATATGATCTCATCCTGCATTACAGACAGATTCCTGGCGGTGTTGTGAGGGGAAAGCTTAGCGTTCTAAAACCATCTGATACTGGACTAGGTAGAGTTTACTAGTGCTGAGAGGGATAGATTACCGATCTAATATGATCTCATCCTGCATTACAGACAGGTTCCTGGTGGTGCTGTGAGGGGAAAGCTTAGCATTCTAAAACCATCTGATACTGGACTAGGTACAGTTCACGAGTGCTGTGAGGGATAGGTTACCACTCTAATATCATCTCATCCTGCATTACATACAGGTTCCTGGCGGTGCTGTGAGGCAAAAGATTAGCGTTCTAAAACCATCTGATACTGGACTAGGTACAGGTTACTGGTGCTGTGAGGGATATATTGTTGTTCTAAAATCATCTCATAGTGCTATAGGGAGAGGTTCCTGCTTCTCCTGTGAGGGACAGATTATTGTTCTAAAATCATGTCATACTGCTAGAGGGAGAGGTTCCTGCTGCTCCTGTGAGGGACAGATTATTGTTCTAAAATCATCTCATCATAGTGCTCTAGGGATAGGTTCCTGCTGCTCCTGTGAGGGACAGATTATTGTTCTAAAATCATCTCATCATAGTGCTCTAGGAAGAGGTTCCTGCTGCTCCTGTGAGGGACAGATTGTTGTTCTAAAATCATCTCATAGTGCTATAGGGAGAGGTTCCTGCTGCTCATTTAAGGGACAGATTATTGTTCTAAAATCATCTCATCATAGCGCTATAGGGAGAGGCTCCTGCTGCTCCTGGGAGGGACAGACTGTTGTTCTAAAATCATCTCATATTGCTATAGGGAGAGGTTCCTGCTGCTCCTGTGAGGGACAGATTATTGCTCTAAATCATCTCATACTGCTAGAGAGAGAGGCTCCTGTGAGGGACAGATTATTGTTCTAAAATCATCTCATAGTGCTATAGGGATAGGTTCCTGCTGCTCCTGTGAGGGACAGATTATTGTTCTAAAATCATCTCATCATAGTGCTCTAGGGAGAGGTTCCTGCTGCTCCTGTGAGGGACAGATTGTTGCACTAAAATCATCTCATAGTGCTATAGGGAGAGGTTCCTGCTGCTCATTTAAGGGACAGATTATTGTTCTAAAATCATCTCATCATAGCGCTATAGGGAGAGGTTCCTGCTGCTCCTGTGAGGGACAGATTGTTGTTCTAAAATCATCTCATATTGCTATAGGGAGAGGTTCCTGCTGCTCCTGTGAGGGACAGATTATTGTTCTAAATCATCTCATACTGCTAGAGAGAGAGGCTCCTGTGAGGGACAGATTATTGTTCTAAAATCATCTCATAGTGCTATAGGGAGAGGTTCCTGCTGCTCCTATGAGGGAGAAGATTATTGTTCTAAAATCATCTCATACTGCTAGAGGGAGAGGTTCCTGCTGCTCCTGTGAGAGACAGAATATTGCTCTAAAATCATCTCATCCTAGTCCTACAGGGAGAGGTTCCTGCTGCTGGTGTGAGGGATAGATTATTGTTCTAAAATCATCTCATAATGCTATAGGGAGAGGTTCCTGCTTCTCCTGTGAGGGACAGATTATTGTTCTAAAATCATCTCATCATAGTGCTCTAGGGATAGGTTCCTGCTGCTCCTGTGAGGGACAGATTATTGTTCTAAAATCATCTCATCATAGTGCTCTAGGGAGAGGTTCCTGCTGCTCCTGTGAGGGACAGATTGTTGTTCTAAAATCATCTCATAGTGCTATAGGGAGAGGTTCCTGCTGCTCATTTAAGGAACAGATTATTGTTCTAAAATCATCTCATCATAGCGCTATAGGGAGAGGCTCCTGCTGCTCCTGTGAGGGACAGATTGTTGTTCTAAAATCATCTCATATTGCTATAGGGAGAGGTTCCTGCTGCTCCTGTGAGGGACAGATTATTGTTCTAAATCATCTCATACTGCTAGAGAGAGAGGCTCCTGTGAGGGACAGATTATTGTTCTAAAATCATCTCATAGTGCTATAGGGAGAGGTTCCTGCTGCTCCTATGAGGGAGAAGATTATTGTTCTAAAATCATCTCATACTGCTAGAGGGAGAGGTTCCTGCTGCTCCTGTGAGAGACAGAATATTGCTCTAAAATCATGTCATCCTAGTGCTACAGGGAGAGGTTCCTGCTGCTGGTGTGAGGGACAGATTATTGTACTAAAATCATCTCATAGTGCTAGAGGGAGAGGTTCCTGCTGCTCCTGTGAGGGACGGATTATTGTTCTAAAATCATCTCATAGTTCTAGAGGGAGAGGTTCCTGCTGCTCCTGTGAGGGACAGATTATTGTTCTAAAATCATCTCATAGTGCTAGAGCGGGAGATTCCTGCTGCTGGTGTGAGGGACAGATTATTGTTCTAAAACCATCTCATCAAAGTGCTAGAGGGAGAGGTTCCTGCTGCTCATGTGAGGGACAGATTATTGTTCTAAAATAATCTCATACTGCTAGAGGGAGAGGTTCCTGCTGCTCCTGTGAGTGACAGATTATTGTTCTAAAACCATCCCATCATAGTGCTAGAGGGAGAGGTTCCTGCTGCTCCTTTGAGGGACAGATCATTGTTCTAAAATCATCTCATACTGCTAGAGGGAGAGGTTCCTGCTGCTCCTGTGAGGGAAAGATTATTCTTCTAAAATCATCTCATACTGCCAGATGGATAGGTTCCTGATGCTCCTGTGAGGGACAGATTATTGTTCAAAAATCATCTTATGCTGGTGTAGGGAGAGGTTCCTGCTGCTGGTGTGAGCGGTGCATATCTTGCACAAAAATAAAAAGTGTGTCTACATTGCTGTTTCCATAAAAAAAATATATATATTTTTTTTTAGTATTAATAAATAGTGCTATATAGTACATTTGCGTACAGAATGAGGAGAGCGTCAAATAAGGGACGTGGTCTTGGTCGGGCTGCTGCTGGTGCTGCTGGTGTTGGTGGTGTTGGTGAAGTTCCTGTTGCAAAGAGAGGATGTGGTCAATTTGTGCCAGCTACACACACAAGTGAAACACCTTCCTCAGGTGCCAGTAGCCGACAGAACCTTCAATGTTATATAGTGGGCCCGAATGCCGCTCAACGAATGGGGAGGCCAGAACAAGTACAGGCGATAGTAGATTGGGTGGATGACAATGCCTCCAGTTTCTTCATATCGTCTCCCAACCGGTCCCTTGATGAAAGCTCAGAGTTGGCACCTGAACCCCATGGCCATCTGTGTTTCACCTCAGCCCCTTGTAAATCAGCCGAGCAGTCTGAGCCCCAAGTCATGCAGCAGTCTCTTATGCTTTTTGATGACTCTCCTGGTGTGCTTTCCATGGGCCATCCACATAGCCCTGCCCCCAAAAAAATCATCTCCTAGTGCTACAGGGAGAGGTTCCTGCTGCTCTTGTGAAGGAAAGATTATTGTTCTAAAATCATCTCATACTGCTAGAGGGAGAGGTTCCTGCTTGTGATGTGAGGGACAGATTATTGTTCTAAAATCCTCTCCTAGTGCTATAGGGAGAGGTTCCTACTGCTCCTGTGAGGGACAGATTATTGTTCTTAAATCATCTCATCATAGGGCTATAGGGAGAGGTTCCTGCTGCTCCTGCGAGGGACAGATTATTGTTCTAAAATCATCTCATCATAGTGCTCTAGGGAGAGGTTCCTGCTGCTCCTGTGAGGGACAGATTATTGTTCTAAAATCATCTCATAGTGCTATAGGGAGAGGTTCCTGCTGCTCCTGTGAAGGACAGATTATTGTTCTAAAATCGTCTCATACTGCTAGAGGGAGAGGTTCCTGCTGCTCCTGTGAGGGACAGATTATTGTTCTAAAATCATCTCATAGTACTATAGGGAGAGGTTCCTGCTGCTCATTTAAGGGACAGATTATTGTTCTAAAATCATCTCATCATAATGCTATAGGGAGAGGTTCCTGCTGCTCCTGTGAGGGACAGATTATTGTTCTAAAATCATCTCATATTGCTATAGGGAGAGGTTCCTGCTGCTCCTTTGGGGGACTGATTGTTGTTCAAAAATCATATCATACTTCTAGAGAGAGAGGCTCCTGTGAGGGACAGATTATTGTTCTAAAATCATCTCATAGTGCTATAGAGAGAGGTTCCTGCTGCACCTATGAGGGAGAAGATTATTGTTCTAAAATCATCTCATACTGCTAGAGGGAGAGGTTCCTGCTGCTCCTGTGAAAGACAGAATATTGCTCTAAAATCATCTCATCATAGTGCTACAGGGAGAGGTTCCTGCTGCTGGTGTGAGGGACAAATTATTGTTCTAAAATAATCTCATACTGCTAGAGGAAGATGTTCCTGCTGCTCCTGTGAGGAACAGATTATTGTTCTAAAATCATCTCATACTGCTAGAGGGAGAGGTTCCTGCTGCTCCTGTGAGGGAAAGATTATTCTTCTAAAATCATCTCATACTGCCAGAGGGATAGGTTCCTGATGCTCCTGTGAGGGACAGATTATTGTTCAAAAATCATCTCATACTTGTGTAGGGAGAGGTTCCTGCTGCTGGTGTGAGCGGTGCATATCTTGCACAAAAATAAAAAGTGCGTCTACATTGCTGTTTTCCAAAAAAAAAAGAATTTATTATTCTCTTTTTTTTGTATTAATAAATAGTGCTATGTAGTACATTTGCATCCAGAATGAGGTCAAATAAGGGACGTGGTCGTGGTCGGGGTGCTTCTGGTGCTGCTGTTGCTGCTGGTGTTGGTGGTGTTGGTGAAGTTCCTGTTGCAAAGTGAGGACGTGGTCGATTTGTGCCAGCTACACGCACAAGTGAAACACCTTCCTCAGGTGCGAGTAGCCGACAGAACCTTCAACGTTATATGGTAGGCCCGAATGCCGCTCAATGAATGGTGAGGCCAGAACAAGTATAGGCGCTAGTAGATTGGTTGGCTGACAATGCCTCCAGGTCCTTTACATTGTCTCCCACCCGGTCCCTTGATGAAAGCTCAGAGTTGGCACCTGAACCCCATGGTCATCTGTCTTTCACCTCAGCCCCTTGTAAATCAGCCAAGCAGTCTGAGCCCCAAATCATGCAGCAGTCTCTAATGCTTTTGATGACTCTCCTGGTGTGCGTTCCATGGGCCATTCACATAGCCCTGTCCCAGAAGTGGAATACATTGAGTGTACCGATGCCCAACCACTTCTGTTGCAGGATGAGGACATGGAAACACCACCGCAGCATGTCTCTGATGATAACAAAACACAGGTACCAACTGCTGCGGTTTTCCACAGTGTGCAGACTGACAAGGAGGGCAGTGGTGAAGGGTGGGTGGAAGATGATGTGGAGGATGATGAGGTCCTAGACCCCACATGGAATGAAGGTCATGCGAATGATGTGTGCGGTTTGGAGGAAGAGGTGGTGGTCGCACAGAGGCACCAGCACAGCGAAAGAGGAAGCAGGTTGCAAAAGAGGAGCGGCCGTCCCCTAGACAGTACGCCTGCTACTACCCACCACACCCAGGGACCTAGCACACCAAAGGCAGCTCAAAGGAGTTCTCCAGCGTGGCAGTTCTTCAGACAATGTGCTGACGACAAGACACAAGTGGTTTTCACGCTGTGAAATGAGAGCCTGAAGCGAGGCATAAATGTTCTAAACCTGAGCACAACCTGCATGACCAGGCATTTAAATTCAAAGCCTGAGCTGCAGTGGAATAAGTACCTCAAAATCCAAGAAAGGTCTTGGCCTCCTCCTGCTTCCTCTTCTGCTGCTGCCTCGGCCTCTTCCTCCACCTCTACAGTGCCAGTGTCACCTGCCACCCAGCAAACAGACGATGTGACAGCAACGCCACCATGTCCGCCACCATCCCCAAGCATTTCTACACGGTCCCATGGAAGCTTACAGCTCTCCATCTCCCAAACACTGGAGAGAAAGAGGAAGTACCCCCCTAACCACCCACGATCCCTGGACCTGAATGTGAGCATTTCAAAATTCCTGGCCTTTGAAATGCTCTCATTCCGTCTGGTGGACACGGACAGTTTTAAAAACCTGATGGCGGTGTCTGTCCCACAGTCCGTGGTTCCCAGCCGCCGCTACTTTTCCAGGCGAGCCATCCCTTCCCTGCACAAACAAGTCGGGGACAAGATCAAGTGTGCACTGCGCAATGCCCTCTGTGGCAAGGTCCACATAACCACTGATACTTGGACCAGTAAGAACAGGCAGGGACGCTATATCTTGCTAACTGCACACTGGGCAAATGTCGTGGCGGGTGGGCCTGAGGCGGCTAGCCGTTTGGCGCATGTCCTTCCGCCACCGAGGATTGCAGGGCATTTCTCTTTGCCTCCTGTTGCCTCCTCCTTCTACTGCGCTTCCTCCTCCTCTACCACCTCCTCATCCGCTTAGCGTAAAAATACCTTCACCACCAACTTCAGCACATCCAGGGGGAAACGACAGCAGGCTGTTTTAAAACTGATATGTTTGGGGGATAAACCCCACACTGCGCAGGAGCTCTGGACGGGCATTGAACATCAGACCGATGAGTGTTTTTTGCCACTGAGCCTCAAGCCCGGCCTGGTGGTGTGCGATAATGGGCGAAATCTTGTAGCAGCTCTGGGCCTAGCCGGTGTAACGCACATCCCTTGCCTAGCGCATGTGCTGAATTTGGTGGTGCAGAGATTTCTAAAAAACTACCCAGATATGTCAGAGCTGCTTCAAAAAGTGCGGGCCATCTGTGCGCGCTTTCAGAGTTCTCACCCTGCTGCTGCTTGCCTGTCTGCACTGCAGCAGAACTTCGGCCTTCCCACTCACCACCTCTTATGCGACGTGCCCACAAGGTGGAACTCCACCTTGCACATGCTGGAGAGACTGTGCAAGCAGCAGCAGGCAAAAGTGGAGTTTCAGCTGCAGCACGCACGGGTCAGTCGCTCTGTGGAACAGCACCACTTCAACACCAATGAGTGGGCCTCCATGTGAGACCTGTGTACCATATTGCCGTGTTTCGAGTACTCCACCAACATGGCCAGTGCCGATGACGCTGTTCTCAGCATTACTATCCCACTTCTATGTCTCCTTGAAAAAACACTTTGGGTGTTGATGGAAGAGGATGTGGCACAGGAGGAAGAGGAGGAGGAAGAGGGGTCATTTGCACGGTTATCAGTGGCTCGGAGGGTGTTTTCCTGCACCAGCATAGGCCAGGTAAAAAATTTTCAAGCCAGGGCACAGTTCTTGAGGATGAGGAGGATGATGAAGAGGAAGAGGAGGAGAAGGAGGATGAGGAACCGTGTTCACAGCAGGGTGGCACCCAATGCAGCTCGTGGGCATCGCTGGAGTGTGACTGGGGGGATACGGAGGACACCGATGATACACCTCCCACAGAGGACAGCTTGTCTTTGCCTCTGGGCAGCCTGGCACACATGAGTGATTACAGGCTGCAGTGCCTGCTCAATGACAGCCGAGTTGCCCACATTTTAACTTGTGCTGATTACTGGGTGGCCACCCTGCTGGATCCCTGTTGCAAGGACAACGTGCCGTCCTTAATTCCCTCACTGGAGCGTGATCGGAAGATGCGCGACTACAAGTGCACACTGGTAGACGTGCTGCTGAGGGCATTTACAAATGACACTGGGGCTCAGTGGAAGCACAAGCCGAAGGCAGAAGAGGAAGAAGAGGTCGCCAACGCAGCTGTTGCACCGCCAGCACCTCAGAAAGCAGGGTTAGCATGGCCAAAATGTGGAAAAGCTTTGTCAGCAGCACGCCACAACAAACAGCACCACCAGCTGATAGGCAACATCTTAGCAAGAGGCAGCATTTCAGCAACATGGTGGAACAGTATGTGTGCACACGCCTACACATACTGACTGATGGGTCTGCCCCATTCAACTTCTGGGTCTCCAAATTGGGCACATGACCTGAGCTTGCCCTTTATGCCTTGGAGGTGCTGGCCTGCCCTGCAGCCAGTGTATTGTCTGAACGTGTGTTTAGCAGGGCAGGGGGCGTTATCACAGACAAGCGCAGTCGCCTGTCCACAGCCAACGTGGACAAGCTAACGTTTATTAAAATGAACCAGGCATGGATCCCACAAGACTTGTCTGTACCTTGTGCAGAATAGACATTTAGACCAGCCTCACACAGCCATTGGTATACTTTTTTTTTTTAATATGTCTCAATATTTTGGTGGCTACCCCAATTAGAAAAAACAAACAAACTAACAAAAAACAGTGTTGGCTACCTCCTCCTCCACTGCCACTTCCACCTACACCACCAAGGTTTTTTTTTAATATGTCTCAATATTTTGGTGGCTACCCCAATTAGAAAAAACAAACAAACAAACAAAAAACAGTGTTGGCTACCTCCTCCTCCACCGCCACTTCCACCTACACCACCACGGTCACGGCCTACTCAACCTCCTACTCCACATCCACCTCCTCCTCCATTTTTTATGTGATTTTAAGTTATTTACAGAGCAATTGTCCTACTCTTACCCCCATTTTGCTTCCTTTTTCAGCCCTCTAGCCCTTTCCATGACTTTTTTACAGCCATATTTGTGCCCAAAAGTTCAGGTCACCATTGACTTCAATGGGGTTCGGGGTCAAGTTCGGGCAGAACCCGAACTTTTTTGCGAAGTTCGTCTGAACTCGAACATCCAGGTGTCTGCTCAACTCCACTTAAAACCCAATAAATTCTTTAAACTAGAAAATTAATCCTTTTATTTCTGAATTACTGAAAATACACTGAATATGAAATAAAATAATAAACCAACTTTATTAGATCAGTTTCACTTCCAGATATAGGTTTCAGATTTTCAGACTGAAGTTACTATTCTTCTGTTCTTTGTTCTGTAGTGTAAATCGGTGTCAGTCGATGTGTATAAATTTCAGGTGATTGTGTCTCCTCCAGAGCAGAGCTGCCGGTGACTGAGAGGATCTGCTGTGTGCCATGAATTGCTCTCCGGTGTTCTGTGTCTGTTACCTGCTGATACTCCTCCTTCCCATCACATACTATGGAATAGTATTGACCCGGAACTCAGCACCTACTTGTAGACTTCATATGTCAATGCCAGTGTTTGAGTATAAATATTACCGAGAGGGAGATGTCATTATTGGAGGATTGATCTCTGCTCACTGGAACAGCCAATATAACACACAGTTTTATTTTGTCAATTTTAATTTTACTAACTCACCTGAATTCCGTTTCTATTGTCACCTGTAAGTCTCATTTTCTCATCTTTTCTCTCTCTGTATGACTCAACAAAGAGAAAATGTAATTTTTCATTGTCACTGTAATATTTTATGAACATTTACAGCTGATTCTATTGATGTTTTATATATGTTCTCATTATTTGGTTACAGTCTGTGTTGCAGCAATATACAGTACAATGAATACATTTGGCTTCCATCATTTTTTGTCTTCAGGCCATGCTGGGATTTCTGATAAATAATCATGTCATTTATGTAGTTATAAAATCTAGATGGTTCCATCATTGCCAGGAGAGAGGGAGGGAGGTGTGCTGTCATGTAATAGATTGTGTGTATGATCTTCTACTTATCAGGGTAGATTACATTAAAGACTATTCACAGCATAGCAATAAGCCAGCCTGGGGAAAACTTAGGGATAGATGTATAAATCTGACATTTAACAAATATTTGTTGCAGGTGAATGTTCACTGCAGCTAAATGTATTTTATTTTTCAGTTAAAAGATTTTATTGAGTTTTACATGAAAGAAAACAATTGAAAATGTACAGTCGTATCTGTAACAGATAGTGTGGTCCGACAGGTGTGTCATTACAATAGCCTTATGTGTCCTATGGTATTATTACAAAACCAATCATCAATAGTCTCTTATAGCGATGACAGTCACATTGAAGTAAGCATAGATGAGGGGTAATGACTGTTCAGGCCTGCCAGCCCTCCAGGCACCCCTATGGGCTAAATGTATTTTAAATGGCAAAGACTAATTAAATAACAGTGAATATTTGTGAAAGTTACATGTACTGCTTTATAAATATGACCTTTAGGATTTCCTCATGCTCACCATTTGCTGTCACCAGGGATGAGCTAAAATTTAGGTTTGGACTGAACTTTCAGCCTCCTGTGTGAGTGGAGCCAAGCATCATATATAGAAGTTGTATTTGCCCCACTTCTGTATTTGATAGATTCCCACTTTCAATGGTTCCTAAGAAAACAGAGGGTGCCGGCACCTGACACATCCCTAGGAACTGTTAGCAACAATAAGCATTGCCTTACATGACCATATTTGTTGAATGAGGAAACCCCTCTCCTTGCTGATCCTCTTATATAGCTGATGGTAAAAACATTCCCCCAAAAAGAGTGGGGTTTTTCAGGCACTAGAGTAATAGCATATGCATAAAGAATTAAGTAGATAAAAAAGATAATTTTATTGATAAATATAGCTGATGAAATCTCAGGGAGCTGTCATTTGGTGAGGAGTAGCGGCAGGATCCATATCCTGTGCCAGGTCCATCAGGTTTTCTTTTCAATGAGTCAGCTGGCACATTGATTGATAATGGATTTCCAACAAGGGACATTTTTGGGGATTTTTTTTTAAAGGACATATAAAATGTTTTGGTTTCTATATTTCTAGGTTATATCTTCCCTTTTTTGTGAATGACTAGGGGTACTATATCCCCCATACTAATTCACACGGGAGGCAACATCTGGGGGCATCTTATGAAAAAGGGTTTCCAGTTCCTGATAAGACCCTTGCTTACAAAGCCCAACACTCCTTGGGCCACGGTTGTGGGGACAAGATGCTTTGCCAGGGGGTGTCCTGATATGGTTTGGTTCAGGAGGAGGCTCACCCCTTTCCAAGTCAACCAGGCTGCATGATCAGATTAAGGGTCTGGTACACTTTTTTAGGGGGACCTCATGCATTTTTTGTTTTTTTCTGTAACAGATTCAAAGAATAAAACATATTTTATCATTCTTCAAAAATTACTATTAAACAAATTGCCTACTATAATATACAAACTCTCTTAAACTGGTAAGTAATTGTACTGAAAAAAATAGAAATGGGGTGCACATCAATGGCCAACAAGAGAGAAAAGAAATCAATGTTTGTTGATTATGAAATAGTGCTTGTGCTGGGAGCGCCCTCCCATCACAGAGACTGAGCTTTCACCAAGAGCACTGGGTCTCGTATTAATGATCAGGAACTGGGATTCCCGGTTCCTGGTCACCTGCTCGCTGTGATAACCTCTGATTGGCTATCACATTGATCAGTCACTGTGCAGCCTGTCCATGTGTATTTTTTCTCTTGCAAATGAAAAGAAAGATATTGTACATCGGGGTGAGATTTACTGAAACTGGTGCACACAGAATCCGGTGCATAGTAACTAATTAACTTCTAACTTCAGCTTAAATTAAGCTTTAAATAAAACCTGGAAGCTGATTGGTTACTAAGCACAGCTGCAAAAGATTCTGTGTGCACCAGTTGTATTAAATTTCCACCTTTACATCTTTATCTCCTTGCAGGGGAGAAAATGTCAACAAACAAAAGTGTGTTAAAAAACACAAAAAAAATTATCTCCACCCCAGGCCCACTAGCCGAAAGACTTAAAGAACAATTTCCCTTTTCCTGGAAGGACGCCAATATCCCCTATCTAGGGATAACCTCCCCACCTCTTTTGATCGCATTCACGACTCAAATTACCCCCACTCTATAAAAATGTTGCAATCTGAGCTAGCGCAATGGGAGTCAATTGGCTTATCTTGGCAGGGTAGAGACAATGCAGTCAAAATGACTCTACTACAGAGGATGCTCTATTTCTTTCGCTCCCTACCCCTCCTGATCAACAAATCTCACTTAATAGACTACAATCCGCAATTATCAAGTTTATTTGGGGAAGCAAGGGTCACCGTCTTTCCAAGCATATCTTATTTAGACCCAGACTCAGGAGGGGCAGGGGCCTTCCCAGTCTATGGTATTACTATGTAGCCGCACAAATGGCCCAATTCTCCATTATCTACGCCAAAGGCCCTAAACCTGATTGGGTATCTATGGAGAGACAGGCCACCCCCTCGTACACTTTGGACTATCTGGCCTGGTGCCCGTCTAAACTTCAACCCCCCATTCTCGCCTCAACGCTCTTTCACTCCATTCAACTTTGTGACAGGATCCACAAATCTAACATAATTACATCTGACTGGTGCCTCATGTCACATATATTTAATAACACCCTTTTTCCCTCTGGTTGGGACATCAAGGCCTTTGGATGGTGGTTAATCAAAGGCCTACTTAGGACTGGAAACTATTTCAATGCAAGGGGCCCTCTAACCATCAAACACTGCACTGAACAATTGTAAATTCCCCCCATGAAGAAGTTCTGCTTTTTCCAAATCTCTAATTTCCTACACTCCATTTGGTTAGACAAATCAGTCCCCTTAACTGCTACCCCCTTTGAACGATGGTGTTCAGAGATCTCGAACGTGAGGGGAGGAATCTCTCTAATCTACTCAGGTTTGGTCGACCCACTGGGAAAGGCCTCATACATCCAAGCTTGGGAAGAGGACCTTGGGATGGACTGGGACATGGAAACCTGGCATATAATATATATATATATATGGCATCGGACCTTCTCCAGATCTTTCAAAACTATTTTAAACACCTCTCTGATTGAGGCGAATGTTAAGCTTAGGACAAGATGGTGCTTGATCCCTTTCCGCCCAGCTAGGATATTCCCATCCACCTCCCCTCTCTGCTTCAGGAACTGTGGGCATGTAGGCTCCTTTCTACACATTGTTTGAGAGTGCCACAGGGTTAGAGGCTTCTGGAATTGCCTGTTTCAATTAATACGCAAAATGGGACTGATATCCCCCAGGACCCCCAGGTAGTTCTTCTCAACCAGCCCTTACCTACCCTCCCTAAACACACCCAATCGCTAGTCTTTTTATTTTCTTAGGGGCAAAGCTGACTATCACCCGGGAGTAGAGTTGAGCAAACCGAAACTATAAAGTTCGGGTCCGTGCCGAACTTTGGAGTGTCCGTGACTCGGACGCGAACGCGGACATTTGAAAAAAAGTTTGGGTTCGGGGTTCAGGTATTTGATCCCGCCTGTTGAATAGCTGCAGGGCAGCCAATCAACACGTGTTTCACTGGTTTGCCCATAAAAGCCATCACAGCCATGCCTACTAATGGCATGGCTGTGATTAGCCAGTGCATCATGTGACCCAGCCTCCATATAAGCTGGAGTCACATAGTGCTGCATGTCACATGCTCTCAGGCTAGTGTAGGGAGAGGATGCTGCCGGCGCTGTGAGGGACAGATTGCAGATATAAATAACATCTCATCCTGCATTACAGAACGATCTGATTCTGGACTAGGTAGAGTCTACTGCTTTGAGGGACAGATTATTGTTCTAAAATCATCTCCTAGTTCTAAAGGGTCAGGTTCCTGCTGTTGCTGTAAGGGACAGATTATTGTTCTAAAATCATCGCCTACTCCTATAGGGTCAGGTTCCTGCTGTTGCTGTAAGGGACAGATTATTGTTCTATAATCATCTCCTAGTTCTAAAGGGAGAGGTTCCTGCTGGTGCTGTAAGGGACAGATTATTGTTCTAAAATCATTTTACTTCCTTTTGCAGCCCTCTAGCACTTTCCAGGACTTTTTTACGGACATTTTTGTGCCCAAATGTTCGGGTCCCCATTGACTTCAATGGGGTTCGGGGTAAAGTTTGGGTTAAGTTTAGTACCGAACCCGGACTTTTTCCCGAAGTTCGGCCAAACCCGCCAAACCCCAACATCCAGGTGTCCGCTCAACTCTACCCGGGAGTGGAAAACGCAATCGGTCTATGTTCAGTCAGTAAAACGTAAAGTGTCTTGGGTAATGACACAAGAAAAGATTTCCGGTATTATACTTAATAAGGTACAGACATTTGAATGTATCTGGGAACCATGGGCCCAATATATGGGGGTCAAGTTATGATCGCACCCCTATATACCACTAACTTCCACCCCGGTCCTGGTTTGTCAGCGATGTAATCCCTACCCTGCTCGATTAGCCAGCCTCCTATCACATCCTCCTATCACACCCTTATTTCTCTTCTTCTCCTCCTTTCTCCTTATTATTCATTCTTCTCTCTCTATTCTTCTCTCACTCATTTGGTCTTTCCTCCTCCTTTTTCCAGTAGCTACTATTGTCCAGTTCTAAATGATGTTACAGTATGGTTAGCCTTGGACTCCCCAGGATGTATGCTGGGGTAGAGGGTCACCCAGCCTATTGGTATCTCTCCACCACTCTCATTTGAACCTCTGGTTACATTAACTCTGCTCGCTATTTGGGCTCATGCCCTGAGTTCCTATTTTAAGCTATTTTAAGCTTAGCTGTTCTCCTGGCCAGTGGCTAGGGTGGGCTTGTTGAGGGGGGATCTTCTAGGGTTGACCCCCCCGGCCACAGCTTGTTCCCTATGGGGTGGCTTTTCCGTTACCCCTGGGACCCAAACCTTCCTCGACCCACAGTTACCAAGAGATTTACCAACCACCCGTTTGTTGTACTTCAACCTTCACAACTTTAACAGTCACTGACCCTAACCCTTTATCAAAGCACTTGATACATATTCAAAAACTGTAACCACTTTTCCCGTTTCTATTATGTTTCTGGGCCATGTATGGCCTATATGTTTCATTTGATCATATTATCTAACTGTGATAACTGTATGAAAATTCATTCAATAAAAATATTCAAACCTAAAAAAACACAAAAAAAAATTAAAAATAGCTAGATAAAGGTTTGATCTAGGTCAGTTCCAAGGTTAGTGGTAGGGTCAAGGTTAGAGTCAAAGGTCAATGAAAGATCAAGGGTCCAGGTAAAAGAGATTGGGGTCCATACATATACCACAAAAACTGATGTGAATAAAGAGGTTAATCAGTGTTTCTTTTTATATCTTGCTGTTTACTGATTGGTAGGAGGAGTCTAAATTATTACACAGTTTTTCCTAAATGTGAACAGAAGAAGACAGACAAAGCAGATGTTGGTGTTTTCAGTCCAGATCTCATTGCACAGCACAAGACCCTAGTCTGAGTCCCCCTTCCATGCTCCTTACTGCTTCTGTATGAGTGAATAATACTACACACATTATCACCAAATAATATAGAAGGAACACAGAAAGTCACTTCTACTCACTGAGAAAAATATCACCGAATTCACACATTGAAAAAAAACACAAAATATACAGCACTGTCAGCTGCAGAGGAGTCCCACGCTTCAGTGTGCACAGGAAGGAGGAGGACTTCTTCAAATAACAATTTCTGATCCAGAGGAAACAAGGTATGGTTACATGTACTTGTGGTCTGGATTAAACTACACAGGAACATTTCAACATACTTATGGCTGTAGAGGAGATTCTGGGTGTCGGGATTCGGTGTGCACAGTAAAAAGTGGGCTCTTCAGTTAAACATTTCTTATCTAGGTGAAAATGGCTCCATGGAAGTTGGATGCATCACAAAGGATGCAGCAGCTGTAACTGAGACTTCCTTTAGTGTAGCCACACCTCTTAGTAAAAGCAGCACATAATACGCGCATTGTTAGGCACACAGTTAACCCTTTGATTGTGATGAGATGCTAACCCCTTCCCAGTCATTAGTAAGATCCCCTAAAAATGCTGCTTGGGGTGGACTTAACCACTTCAGCCCTGGAAGAATTTCCAACTGTAGGACCAGAGCACTTTTTGCAATTTGGCACTGCATCGCTTTAACTGACAATTGCGAGGTCGGGCGACGTTGTACCCAAACCAAATTTGTGTCCTTTTTTTCCCACAAAAAGAGCTTTCTTTTGGTGGTATTTGGTCACCTCTGCATCATTTCTGATAACTGTTATAAACAAAAAAAGAGCGACAATTTTGCAAAAAAAACCCAATGTTTCTTACTTTTTGCTAAAATACAAATCCAAAAAAATAATAAAAAAACAAATGTATTCATCGTTTTTGGCCAATTTATATTCTTCCTCATATTTTTTATTTAAAAAAAAATCGCAATCAGCATTTATTGATTGGTTTGCTGCATTTACAAACCACGAGAATTAATTTCTGGCGTTTTTACATATTTTTTTTACTAGTAATGGTGGCGATGTGCGATTTTTATGAGGATTTTGATATTGGGGCAGACATGTCGGACATTTTTGACACTTTTTTGGGACCAATGACATTTATACAGCCATCAGAAATTTAAATATCCACTGATTACTGTATAAATGTCATTGGCAGTGAATGGGTTAACCTGCAGGAGGCAGAAAAGGGGTTAACAGTGTTCCCTAGGTGTGTTCTAACTGTGTGAGGGCTGGGCTGGCATGGGCATAAGAGATCTAACTGATCCCAGTGACAGGGATCAGTAGATTGCTTACATGCCCATTGACAGAGCGGGGAACCGCCATGTTTACATTGTTCTTTCCCTCTGGCAGGTCATCACAGCTCACCGGCGGACATCGGGTTTGCCCAAGCCGCAGGCACACTCCTGCAGAGTGTGGGGGGCATGAGAGCATGCCGCTGGTGGCACGTTCCCGGCCGCTAGCCGCACACATGCGAATTGCCTCTTATATACGGCGATTCGCGAGACAGTGCCAGCCTCGAACCGGTTAACGGGGACAGCAAATATTTGTCCTTATAATACAGCCAATGTTGGAAGGAATGATACACTAAGCTGTTCAAGGGCACTAAATTATGGGGAGAGATGTCTTTACACCACACAAAGGCTCAGAAGAAAAAAAGAAAATATAGATTTGGATTCAAATTTAACCCATGGGACCTAGGGTTAATATACTGTATTTGCCATTGAGCCAATAGAGAGAGTCTATTGGCTAAGTAGTAGTGTCACAAATTTGGTACACTCAGGCCCGTTTACATGATAGGCCATATAAGACTGTTTTTGAAAATCTGGGGTGCAAATCTCCCCATATAAAACTGTCAACTTCAAATATATAAGGAAATCGGTGCTCACAAACTGTATAAGGTGACCTGTGCCTCATATATCGCTCAAACAATAAAGTGAATACAGTGCACTAAAAAGTGAGCAATCGGATATATTGCATTAAGTAAAATTCCATTTGTGACATATCCCAACACCAATCTTGTGCTTCTATTTAGTCATGTCTTCCAAATCCTTCACCACAGGTGATCAGGAGATAGATGGGAACTCACCAGAGGTGTTTGACCCCTTAATTACAGGAGGTCAAAAACCGCTAATGGTTTGAAGATACAAACATAGTGAAACGTATGTTGGGGCAGGGGATTTGTCACTTTCCGGTCCCATGTGACTATCCAGCAGGTCCAGCACTGAGAGGCATAGATCGCACGCTGGTGTCCCACTGACAAGCCCATCTGCACATGCTATATTTCTTCAGTTCCGGGATACAGGCACTGTTACATGTGAGTGCAAATCTGTTTTTATTATTTTAAATGATTAATACATCTACTACACTATGAGCTACTTCTTTAAGTCTCCTGTGGAGTTTACTTGTACACCATAATCTGACCTGAGGGATCTTTGGAATGGCAAGGTGCTACTGAGGAACAAATTGGGTTTCCATTAGCGATTTTTGACCTCCTGTAATTAAGGGGTCAAACGCCTCTGGTGAGTTGCCATCTATTTCCTGAGCACCCGTGGTGAAGGATTTGGAAGACATGACTAAACAGAAGCACACAATTGGTGTTGATGACTGTTCACTTTTTAATGCACTGTATTCACTTTATTGTCGGAGCAATATGTGATGCACAGGTCAGCAATAGGCTGAAGAGAAACCATCTGGGCCTGGGGCTGAGATCTTTTTCAGGGACCTGATGATTTGTAAAATCTCCTCTTCCATACAGGAAGTGTTTAACTTTTCTATATGAGTTAGATAATGTGGGGAGCGGGATGTTTGCCAGCCAAGCATATTCAGAGTGAGGAATAGAAAAGGTAGGACTCACTAGTAAACCAGAGGTTCTCATAAGGGTGAGTTTCGATATGTCCTGAAGGAGTCAACAATAAGGACAAACAGCCAGCAACTCCATAATCCTCTAACGATTTATTATGTAAACCACACCAGTGAGTACAAAAATAGCAGACGTGTTTCGGCAAACGAGCCTTGTTCACTGCACACAAGTGAATGGTTAAATGAACGCATATATATACAAAAATGACATGAACCTGGTTGCCTCCCCTCATTATCGATTGTTTGCATACTTGATTGAATAATTAGCAGTCAATCGCCACGCAACAGCAGATGTAGGGCTAATTCTAAATGTCTGGGAGGCACCACTAAAAACAATACATAAACATATAAATTCAATAGAAAAGGGGGAAGCTCCATATGATGTAAATACAATGGCACATAAATAAATCATGGCACATAAGCATGACATATAAATGTTATGCATTTTATAAGATGGTATAGCAATATGAGTTATTTAAAAGGTAAAACATTTTAAAAAGCATAAGCTATTTCAAGAATAGATCCATGTCGTATCAGTGGTTCATTTCCTTGGGTGTTCTGGTTTGGAGATTGTATATTCACCATACTTAACGCAATAAAATTTGGCGATGTACGTCCCCACCTCGGGAAGAAAGCTTAACCTTTTCCAACCCTATGAAGGAAAAAGATGACAAGTTGCTGTTATGCTCATAGTTAAAGTGGCTAGATACGTTGGATACATTTTTTATCATTGCTATATGATGTCCCATTGTAATGTTCAGCTATCCTTATTCCTAAAGGTCTAGAGGTACACCCTACATACTGCATATTGCAAATACTGCATTTCACAGCATAAATCACGTTGTCAGTGCCACAGTTAATATAATTAGTTATTGTATATTGTTGTCCAGTGGCACATGAGACAACTATGCTGTTTAGAGTGCTTGTTGCAGAAACGACACGTATTCATTCCACATATGGTCCTACCGTATTTAACCATTTTTTTTATATTGAGTGTACTCAAAAAGACTTGGGGACAAAATATTGCCCAATGTTTTGGCTCACCGACTAGAAAATCTACAACCTGCGGTTACAATAGGTGAAAGAATATTATCTGTAGAGAGAACAGGTAGATATTTCTGAATAATCTTTTTGATTTCATTGAATTACATAAAGAAACTGGTAACAAATGTGACCGGACTTTGCTCCCTGGCCTTCCCTCTTTCTCTTTACGATTCTATTACGATTGTTTTTTTCTATTAGAGTCTGTCTGTTCTTCTCTGTGGCCAGGCGAACTGCTCTCTCTATATTCCATTTATCATAATGTCGTGACTTTAGTCTAGATGTTATAATAACACATTCGCTAATGTAAGCTGCATCCGTGGAGAAGTTTGAAATGTTTCTATGGAACGCCTAGAATTGACCAGATAAAAGTATTTATCCCCTGTGTCGACAGGATTGTGTGTGATGCCATACATACCCCCCATGAATGTCCTGAAGGAGCACAGAGAAAATTGAGCACTGTCGACTTCCGGTTCTGACGCCGCATGGAGAGGAGCTAGGTGCTCTCTGCTCCCGCCATTCTCCCTAGAAATCAGCATATTTAAGCCTGGTCAGCCCGGGGTAAACTGTTCCCAGAAGTTTGCCATCTACAGGGGACCACATGGACCACTTCATGGAGCGATCGCCACCAGCTTAGCCGCCTGTGACACCGAGCAAGGACGGAGGGGAAACAATGAATGTTCGTTTGGACCCAACAGTCCCTTCTTTAGTGCCTTGTTCGGATTCCTTGCTCAACCCACTGCCGGTAGAGAACATTTCTCCCACACCTGCAGACCTGACTTCCACGGCTGGAATAGCACAGGCAGTGGTTCAACTCCTCACCCCAATGCTAACGGATGCCATGGACAAATCGGTCTACAGAGGATTAGAGCAACTACACAGAGAACTACAGCAACAGACTCTCAGGCTAGACCATGCGGAAGAGCAGATAGCCACCATGGAAGATGACGCCACAGCACTATCGGCCTCAGTGGCCAAACTACTGACCCTCCAAAAGGACCTCCAGGAGAAAGTCGATGACCTCGAAAACTGGTCCAGGCTTAACAATTTGCGCATTGTGGGTCTGCCTGAGTCAGTCCCTCACTCCTCCCTGGCCACTCTCTGTTCTACTACCATTCCCGAACAGCTAGGGCTTCGCACCCCTTGTGTTGTGGAAAGAGCACACCGTATCGGGCAAATGACCGAATCGCGTTCCAAACCCCGGCCAGTAATTGTCAAATATCTCAACTACACGGACAAGCAGGCCATACTTCAGCGCTTCAGAAGAGAGCGCAAGCTGACCTTTGAAAATGAATCCCTTCTAGTCTTCGCGGACTATTCGGTTGAGGTCATGAACAAACGCAAGGCCTTTGCTTTGGTATGCTCCACCCTTCATACTAACCAGATCAAGTTTAGTCTGGCCTATCCGGCCATCCTCCACATCCAAGCACCCACGGGAGAACGCCTATCCTTCAACTCGCCTCTGGATACATAGCTGATACACTCCAGTCAGACATGGAACAGGAGGCCCCTGCCTCACCTCGGGACCCACCTCCTCCAAGGAAATCCTCTCTCTCCTCCGGTAGACAACAGTCAAGTCCTGAGAAGCCCCCAGTCAAGAGGGTCTGGTTTGGCACATCAGAAAGGAGACTCTTCCACAACTAAATCTGGTCTTCTAGGGCTAAGCTAACTAAGGCTTGTTTTCAGGTGAGACTGCCCTGTTCCTGGCTAGTAATATCAGGCCCCTATAGCCGGTGGTTTCAAATTTATCTACGTAGCCTCCCTTATGGCGTTCAGAGCAGGCACGTTTTGTCTTTACCCTTGAGGCCCTGTTTTTGCATGTTCTTGTTGTCTTAGTCTACTGCATGGCCTGAGATGAACTGCTGATCTACCCACTCTCACGCCTGACATCTAACAGTCCTAGTCCTAAAAAACTTTCCTGTATCCAGGCCCTTAGGCCACGAGCCCCCTGGTATACCATGTCACATTTCTCTGATCCCAGCCACGTCTCCATGCAGTCTGTTGTCCCTCGCTCCTCACTCTAATTCCTTATATTTAACACCGACCCCGGTACATGGCTCTTCCCTTCTCCTCCTCGGAGCTTAGGATCACCCGGCTACCATGGGGAGAGTTCCCGGCGGGGGCCTTGGTGGGATACGCTCTGTGGGGAAGAAAGTGAAGTCGTATAAAGGTTTCAGGGGTTCCGGCCCCTTATGTGTTTTGATTTTACTATTTTACTTGGTTAAATTTGACTATGATTTGAATGTTGTTACTCCTATCGTTCCTCTAGAAATCTCTACTAACCTAATGACCCCTTTCTATGTGGAAGCCATCCTTAACACAGTCATACCCATGATAGGGACACCCTGTAATGCACTTCTGATACAGTCATGCCATCCCCAAATTCTAGGGATCACATAAAGGTGGTGTCTTGGAATGTCAAGGGGCTGCGTTCCCCCCACAAGCGCATGCAGGTTCTACGACATCTGAAGTGCCTGGGGGCGGACGTAGCAATGTTGCAGGAAATGCACCTCGGAGCGGATGATCTGTCCAGGCTCTGTAAGCTATGGGTGGGCAAGGCTTTTGGTTCCCCGGCTGTGGGACGCAAGGCGGGAGTAGTAACTCTGCTCCATAAAAATTTCACCCACACTGTTCGCTCGATTGATAGTGATACAGCGGGCTGCAGACTCACCATACATTTAACGGTTGCCGACCGAGATATTGCCCTTTCAAATGTGTATGCCACTAATTCACCGGGTCAGCCCTTCTTCCAGGATCTTACTGCCTGGGTTTCGCAAATCCAGGAACCCCTACACCTTATCGGGGGTGATTTCAACACCGTTATGCACCCAGTCGAGGATCGCTCCTCAGGGCCGGACAAGAAACCTAGCCCCTTAGCCAATACCTCCCCCTTGGCTCAATCGATGGAGCAGCTACACATGACAGATTTTTGGCGCACAACACATCCTACAGATAGGGACTTTACCTATTTCTCCCCTCCACATCATTCGTTCTCCCGTATTGACTACTTCTTCTGCTCCCCAGCCCTACTACCCCTCACCTCCACCGCCTTCATAGAGGCCATGGCAATTTCTGACCACTCCCCCATAACTTTAGAACTGACAGGGTTTCTAGCCCCTCGTATCTCGCAAACCTGGAGATTCCCATCATATTTAGCGGATAATGAGGAGCTGAAGTGTTCTCTCCAATCAGCCTGGGGCGAATATTCTGAAGCCAACCGAGCACATTTATCTTCCCCTAATCTGTTCTGGGAGGCAGGGAAAGCCTATCTCAGAGGACGTATCATCGCATTTACTGCCCATTATAAAAAGATTGCGCATGCGAATTATACCCAGGCTAGCGAAGCTCTGCGCCAGGCACACAACAATTTGTTGGTTTCCCGAACGCCAGCTAATATTCAGACCTGGCAGGCAGCTAAGCAAACATTTGACCACTGGCCCGCTAAACATGAAAGCACCAAACATTCATACTCTACACTCATGTTTCATAAACACGGCAATAAAGCGGGTAAATTACTGGCCAGACTCTGCTCTAAACGATACAGTCCCACATTCATCGGAGCACTGCGGGACGCTAATGGTAACATTGTCAAGAAACCTTCGGAGATTGGCTCCCTTCTCTCCCACTTCTATTCCTCCCTTTATGCGGAAAACCCCATTGACTCGGCAAAGGCCTCTGATCTACTTGCAGGGATAGACCTCCCCACCCTATCCCCGGAGCATCTAGAAAGGCTGAATGCCCCTATTACACATGAAGATGTGCGAGCCACTATCAAAACTCTCCCTACCGGGAAAACCCCAGGATCCGGCGGGTTATCCGCAGAGTTTAATAAACTCACAGCAGAGTTCGTCCCAGACACCTTGACCAAGGTTTTTAACTCAATGTGGGCGGAAGGCCCCTACCTACCCTCTGGGTCACAGGCATATATTAAACTTATTGCTAAGAAAGACAAAGACCCTCTCCTCCCAGGCTCCTACAGGCCCATCTCACTCATTAATGTAGATTCCAAACTCCTATCTAAAATTTTAGCATCCCGGCTTGCAGATCTCCTTCCTTCCCTTCTCCATCATGTGCAATCACGATTCGTGTCCGGCCGCTCTGCTTCCCTCAATATTCGCAAAGTACTGATTGCCCTTGATTATGCCAAGGCCCACCCTGACCAAGATATAGCCATCATATCACTCGATGCCGAAAAGGCTTTTGATAACATCAGTTTCGCCTGGCTTTTCAAGGTCATGAGAGCGTTTGGCATACAAGGCCCCTTTCTCCAGTTTATCCAGAAAATGTATGCTGCCCCTACTGCACGACTAGTTACTCCCAATGTCATGTCCCCGGTCATTCGGTTCACAAAAGGTACACGCCAGGGCTGCCCCCTATCCCCTCTATTATTCAATATCGCCCTTGAACCTCTCTCCAGGATTCTTAACTCCCCGAAAGGAATTAGTGGTATCTCCGTCGGCAACCAAACCCTTCAGTCTGCACTTTTCGCGGATGATGTCCTTCTATTGTCCTCGGCCCCACCCGCGGACATTGCATTCCTGCAGGACCTGCTCGTGACATTTCAAGCGTGTTCGGGCCTTAGGGTCAATTTTGAGAAGAGCGAAATTTTGCCTCTAAACCCGCGCCTTGCTAGAGCATGGACAGAATCGTCCCCTTTCATGGTTGCAAAGCAGCACATAACTTATCTTGGTTTAAGGATCGGCAAAGAACCCTCCTCTCTGTATAGTCTGAATTTCCACCCCGTCATAAATAAGATTGTTCGGGAGTTGGAAGCGTGGGGGGCCCTCCCTCTCTCACTCTTCGGGAGATGCCATTTGTTTAAGATGGTCTCATCTGCTAGGCTTTTATACCCCCTTCAAACTTTACCACTGCTGCTCAAACATTCAGACATTACCAGGATACAGACGGCCTTGAATGCATTCCTATGGCAGGGCAAAAAGCCCAGGATTGCTCTCCAAAAACTATGCCTCCCAAAGAGTGAGGGGGGCGCGAGCCTCCCTAATATTAGATTCTATAACCTAGCGCGCTTAATGCGTCAAGCTTTGGACTGGCTAGCTGGTCATTCTAGATACTCTAACTATATGTTGGAGGGAGCCCTGGTGTGCCCGCTTAACATCCAGGCTGTTTTGCACTCCAAACTGAGCGCACTGCACAGCTCATTAAAGACACGCTTATAGCCTGGCGGGAGGTGCGGCGGCTCCTGGGCTTACCCTCCAACATATCCCAATACCTCCCTATCGTAGGCAACCCCATGTTCCCCTCCTCCCTGAATACCTCAATCTTCTCTAAATGGTCAGCTCTGGGACTAAAGACAGTGTCGCAGGTCATCGACCCAATACACGGAACCATCAAACCCTTTTCTCAAGTATCAGCTGAATTCGGCATACCTCCGTCTCAAACCTTCTACTACTCTCAACTAACCAGCTATCTCAGGTCCTACGGCTCTTCCTGCAAAGACTCCTGAAAAAAATCCTTCATAGACCTTTTAATAAGTAAAGATCGATACTCTATATCGGACATTTACTCCAACCTCATCATCCACCAGGCCTCTAAATACTCTTTGGCCCCTTTCCAAGCTTGGGCGTCGATACTCGACAATCCGGAGGCTCCCTCCCAAATTCTAGCAGGCTACCAAACTATCCGGAAGCTAATAATAGCTGAAAAGTGGCGAGAGACTCAATTCAAAATAGCCCACCGGGCCTATCTTCCATTCTTCCGTAGCACAGAAAGGTCAGCACCACTCATTTGCCCTTGGTGTTCGCTCGCGAGACCTAGTTTATATCATCGGCTCTGGACCTGCCAGAAAGTGTCGACGTTCTGGGACAATGTGAAGAGTTACATCGACCTGGTATGCTCTATCGATCTCCCTAAGCACCCAATGCTTTATCTCTTCAGCGCCAAGCAGGATCAGACGCCAACCCCTCTCCCTCAGTGGGTACACATCTGCCTCCTAGCTGCCCGCAGGCCTATACTTCTCTCATGGATACACCCGGACCCACCCCACTTGGCTAAGTTGAAGCAAACCCTAAGGGAACTCTTCTTGATCGAAAAACTGGACACCATCGCACAGGACTGCAAACCTGCAAAGCGCTTTTTCGCCAGATGGCGGAACTTCATGATGCACTCCTTCAACCAGACGGAGATTGCTGAACATATGTCCCCCTTCCGTTTATCCACCTGGTACTTACGAGCTGAGCTGACCAACACCTTAGGCAAATTTTTTTTTTTTTAAATATATATTTATTAATTTTGACAGAGTACAAAATATAAAAGTATAAAAGTCAGCGGTATCCAAGACAAAAGTAGCATAGCAGTACTGAACACAGAGCCTAACTGGCCTGATGAGGCCACACTAGGTAGAACAAGGCAGCTGTAAGGCATTGGTATGGGATACATGGGTAATAGGTAAGAGAGGAGGTTTGGAATGAACCATTTACCACAAGTAAAGACACGTTATGCTAAAGGCTCTGACTAGCACGATTTCAGGCTTCCTAATGAAACCGTAAGTCAGGGGCCGCAATCATGACTAGTCAATGGATGGTCGGGGGTAGAGGATGGGGGGTCCAGCGTGATCTCGTACTCATACGGATAAGAGCCGGGAGGCTTATATGAAGAGTTGGCGTTGCAGAACGGGGATAGATCAGCCTTGCTGGTTTAGGAATGAATGAGGTGGAATGCTCAGGGGGTCCCCATGCTGCTCATGGGAGGAGTAGTCGTGGTTCGTGGAATTGTGGTTCGTGGAATGCCAGGGGGTTGGATGGGTAGGCACCTTGAGTTTTCCCAAAGTGCCCATGAGGTCTGCTTTAAGATACCATTCTGTGTATCGAAAGGGTGACATATAGCGTT
>BLSH010437824.1:65217-75661 GCA_018402905.1 Glandirana rugosa
TTTTAAAGTCCTTTTCCATTTATTAGTGTTAGACTCCTCACCTTCGTTCTTTCTTCTGTAGTAAATATCAATCCCCTCGTACCTGTATTGTTACGTATGAATTAGTCCACCGTTACGACACCTTAATTCCCGAAACTGCTATAACTCTGGTCAACCTAACTATCCTGACCTATCCTTACAGTTCCCCCGTCTTCCCTACCTAACGACTGACCTCCCTGTCATTAGAAGTTAAACGGATTCCAGTGAAGGCCAAGGCCGCGGGCGTACCGTTCCTCCACTTCCTCTTCTCGAGGGCGGCGGGGGGTACCTCGGTGTGAACCGGCTTTTAATAGCGGCTTTGTGGAGGAACCGGCGGGAGCTCTTCTCCTTCACCTCCTTGCCATGCGGGCGCCGGAACCGGAAGTGACCTTAGGCAAATTGAAGATTACTGTCCCTCCAGTCAGCAATCCATCCCTTCTGCCCCCTTGACATTCCTATCCAGTCCTATCAATCCAACTGGTCTCAATATCGTCAAAGCCCTTAATTCCACAGCATTGCCACCTGATTAAGTATGCATTGTTATGTCCATGCTCCCCTAACTATAAATGATGTCTTCTTTCTTGCTTCCACTCCTCAGATTGTGATTATTTACCTTTTCCTGAAATTTTTTTTTTTTTTATCATACGACATGTATCCCCCTTGTCTTTACAATCATAACCAAATCTAGTCTAGATAACTTTGTCTGATGTAATCTACCATACTGCTATAGTTGTTGTGCTGTATGAAAATATCTAAGATTCACTGTAATGACTTATGTTCATTTGTATCCTGTGATTGGCTTCCAATAAAGCTTTTTTGAAACTGAAAAAAAAAAAAAAATTGAGCACTGTCAATAATACTTTTTTATTTGCACTAACATACCTTTTTTCAGTACACTTTTTTCAGGGTATGTCCTCTTCTTCAAGGTCCAAGCAGTATTGATTCACAAAAACTTTATCCGAATGTTAAAAAAAAAAGAAAAAAATCTCTGAGGGAAAGGGAAAAAAAAAGGAAAAACAAACAAACACAAATCAATGTATAAGGCAAATGATAATAAAGCTAGCAGCAGAGTCAGTGAGGTAAGACAGAGGAAGAGCTATAGACTGGGGAGGGGGGGTAAAAGTTACAGAGGGGGTCGTAAAACTTTAGAGTAATGAGTGAGAAAATCGATATCTAAGTTTAAACCATTATTTTTTGTTTCAAAAAGAAGAATCATTCTTAGTTCAAATGTTTTCCTTTCCTGGATAGTTCTGAAATTCCCTTTAAGAACTAAAACATTGAGGTCTTCAATAGTATGGTCCAGTTGTGAGAAGTGATGTCCCACAGGTTTGCAGAAATAATTTTCTTTATGTTCCTTGATGGAATGTCCGTGTAAATTCACCCTTGTTTGCAATTTCTGTCCTGTTTCCCCAACATAAGATCCTTTGCTGCACCTTTTGCATTGTATGAGGTACACCACATTACTAGAGGTACAGCTGTATGATCCCATGATATTGAAGGTTCCATTTGTGTTTGTGACACTTCTAGTTTGATTGATCTTGTTCTGATCTGAAGGAGCACATAATTTGTAAACATGGGCAGGTGTGAATGCTTGATTCAGCTTCCTAGCAAACTGTCACGTACCTTGTGGTCAAGTTTGACTTATGCAGGGGACAATCTCTCTTACAGCCCTGGTTTCACGAACCCCTGGTAGAGTAGACAGGGAGCTCGGGAGCACAGGTGGGCACGAGGGCTGGACTTGGACACTGGTGGTGGGTGAAGGTCCGCTGAAGCTCGTGCTTGGCAGAAGCATAGTGGTACAGTCCAGGTCGGCTATGTGCTGGCAATGTGGTACAGAAGGATGAGACAGGTGGATGATCAGGGTGCAGGCAGGGTCGGCAACGTGAGGGCAGCAGAAGTACACAGGATCAAGCAGGAGAGAAGTCGTAGACAGGCCGGGGTCGGGGCAGGCAGAAAGCAAACAAAGTCCAAAAATAGCCGGGTTCACAGATGCAGGAAGTCACTTCAGGGCAGACACGGGGTCATAAGTCACAGTAATGCTGTAGAACGGACAGCACCTGCTGCAAGGTGCTGTCTGCTTAAATGGCCGTTCTGGCGCCAGTGGCGCGCACACGGTGCACACAGGCATGCGCAAATGCGCTCAGGTATGCTTAATGTGCACAGTAAGCTGGTTTTCCTAACATTGCCCCCCTAGGGGCAGCCTCGGGATGCCCAAATAGGCTCTCTTGATCGTGTGTCTTCTCCAGAAGGCTCTGACCAGTTCCTTTGCATGTAAGTTCTCTTCAGGCTCCCAGGAGCTCTCCTCTGGTCCATAACCTTTCCATTTCACCAAGAATTGATTGTTCCATATTCTTTTCCTACAGTTGAGGATGGCTTTGACTTCGAATTCTTCCTCTCCGTCCACCTAGACCGGTTCTGGTGGGGCTGTGTTGCGCCCAGGGAAAAGGTCCTTGACCACAGGTTTGAGCAAGCTCACGTGAAAGACCGGATGGATGCGGAGTGATGGAGGTAGCTCCAGCTCATAAGCCACTTGATTAATTCTCCTCTTAATTGGGAAGGGCCCCATGAATCTTGGCCCCATCTTTTTAGAAGGGCAGGAGAGCCTCAGATTTTTTGTGGACTGCCAGGTCGTTGACCCGTTTGAAGTATTGGTTCTCCCCGCCTTCTTTTGTCAAAGTTCTTTTTGCTGGACTCCTGAGTCTGGGCAATATTCTCCTGAAGGAGTTTATTATTCCTTTTCAAGAACTGCGCGACTTCCAGGGTCGTGGGTACGGCATTCTCTGTAGGTAGAGCAGGCATAAAGGTGGGATTGTACCCGAGGTTTGCCCAAAATGGAGATTGCTTTGTAGCTGAATGAACTGAATTATTGTAAGCAAACTCCGCAGTTGGCAATAGGGAGATCCAGTCATCCTGAGCATATGAAGAATAGCAGTGGAGATACTGCTCGAGGGTCTGGTTGGTCCTCTCCGTTTGCCAGTTAGACTGCGGGTGGTAAGCTGAGGAGAAAGCAAGGTAGATACCTAGGGAAGAGCATAGGGCCTGCCAAAAGCAGGACATAAATTGCACCCCTCTATCTGACACAATGTTGCCAGGGATACCATGTAACCGCACCATCTCTTTGATGAAGGCCTCCTAAGTTTCAGCGGCTGTGGGGGTGCCCTTCATAGGTATGAAGTGGGCCATCTTTGTGAGGTGGTCTACCACTACAAAAATGGTGTTGAATCCAGTAGAAGGCGGTAGCTCAAATAAAAAGTCCATTGAAATCTGGGACCATGGCCGTTCAGGAATGGGTAGCGGATTGTGTAGCCCCCATGCTTTAGACTTTTCTGTCTTGTTTGCGGCACATACTGGACAGGATGCCACATAATTCTTACAGTCCTCTGCTAAATGAACGGGATAATAGTTCTGTCGTCTTAAGCCCCCCGAAGGGCCCAGCTAACTTGAGATCATGACAGCGGTTAAGGATGGTTGGGCGTAGCTCCTGTGGGATGTAGAGCCAGTCATTGTACCACCACAGCCCGTCTTTTGACGTAAGTCTGGAATTTGGTGATATGGTGAGAGGGGCAAGGGCGGTCTTTCTGTGTCAGTAGGAAACTATGGGCTGGCAAAATTGTATCTGGTGGGGAATGGTCTTCAGGGCCATGGAACATGTGGGATAAAGTGTCTGGCTTTACATTCCTACCCCCCGGCCGGTAGGTGATATGTAGTTGGAACCTTGAGAAAAAGAGTGCCCATCGCGCTTGATGGGGTTTCAGTCTCTTTGCAGTCCGTAGGTACTCAAGGTTCTTGTGGTCCATGAATAGTAGGATAGGGTGTGAGGCCCCTTCCAAGAGATACCGCCACTCCTACAAGGCAGCCTTAATTGCCAGCAGTTCCTTGTCACCCACATCATAGTTTCTTTCTGGTGGTGAAAGTTTCCTGGAGAAGAAAGCGATGGGGTGGAGTGAGGCTTTTGGACCTCGCCTCTGTGAAAGGACTGCTCCTACTGCTGTTTCTGAAACATCCACTTCAAGGATATAGGGCAGAGCAGGGTCCGGATTCTTCAGGACGGGAGCCGAGGTGAACAACTTTTTGAGCCTGGAAAAGGCTTCTTGGGCTTCAGGAGTCCAACAGAAGTGTACATCTTGCTTGGTAAGCTGAGTTATTGGGGAGATAACTGCCGAGAAGCCCTTAATAAATTTGCGGTAAAAATTTGCGAAGCCCACGAAGCGCTGGACTCCTTTTTTGTCAACTGGGCTGGTCAGTCCAGAAGAGCCACCACTTTCTGTGGATCCATTGAGATTCTGGAGGTGGTGATATAGAAGCCCAGAAAGGAAATGTCGGCGCACTCAAAGGCGCACTTTTCCGCCTTAGCGTACAGGCCGTGTTGTCGGAGGCGGACAAGTACGCTTTTCACATGCTGACGGTGCTCTTCCAGAGACGGGGAGAAAATTAAGATAAAATAGACAACTGCGAATTGGTCCAAAAAGTCCTGAAAGGTGTCGTTCACCAAGTGCTGGAACGTAGCAGGGGCGTTACATAGTCCGAACGGCATCAAAGGTATTCGAAGTGACTGAACCGGGTACGAAATGCTGTTCTCCGCTCATCCCCGTCCCAGATGCGGATTAGGTTGTAAGCCCCATGAAGGTCTAACTTGGTGAACGCTGTCACTGTTCCAAGTCTCTGAAAAAGTTCTGGGACCAAGGGCAGAGGATACCGTTTTTTAACGGTGATCCGATTAGGGTCCCTGTAGTCTATACAGGGTCTCAGGGAGTGGTGCTTTTTTTCAATGAAGAAGATTCCTGCTCCTGCAGGTGAGGTGCAAGGTCTGATGAACCCCTTAGCCAAGTTCTCGTCCAAGTATGCCTTGAGGGCTACCAGCTCTACCTCGGACAGGGGGAAGATCCGCCCGAAGGGAACCTCAGTCTCGGGTAAGAGATCAATTGGGCAATCATATGGTCTGTGCGGTGGGAGGAGGTCAGCCCCCTTCTTGCTAAACATGTCCAGGAAGTCGTGGTAGGGTGCTGGGACGAGCAGGTGGCTTTCCTGGTCACTGTCACTATTCGGACCGAGCACAGATAGAGGGACTTCCCGGGGCTGTGACAGGCAGTGGTGGACACAGTAGAGGGAGGGTAATGGTAGGATTGTGGGCCCAGAGCCAGGGAAGGCCCAAGATGACTGGACAGAGTGGGGACGCAATGGCTTCAAGTCATAGAAATTCCTGGTGACCTCCTTCTGTGGTGGAAAGCATAGGGATAGTCTCCTGGGTGACGGTGCCCGATTTAATGGCTGACCCATCAGCAAGCCGGACTAACATGGGATGGTCTTAGGTTGAAGGGGGATCTGGTGGTGAGCTACAAAGGTGGCATCAACAAAACAGCTACACACACCTGAGTCCAGGATAGCTTGTACTTGGATGGCCCCACCAGGGAGCTGTAAGTGAAATGGGGAGCAGGAAATGAACCTTATCATCAGGTAGGTACATCAGTCTTTCAGAAGGCAGGGGTGTGCCCTTACCCACTTTGGCAGGGCAGTTCCGAACCAGGTGTCCGGGACCCCCACAGTACAGGCACAGATTCTGCGATATACATCGCTGGCGTTCCTCTAAGGTCATTGGTGGGTGGGGAAGCCCAATTCATGCAGGCTCCAGTGGGTCTGGTGGAATGGAAAGGGAAGCAGTGCCTGGGTTAGGACTGGGATCTGTGGACATCCTCCAGGTGAGAGGAGCGGGCCCTGTGGATCTCTCAGCTCTGCATTCCTGCAGGCGGCGATCTATCTGGGTGGCCAGATCGATCAGGGTGTCGAGGGATTGTGATACCCTAATGCAGGACAGCTCATCTTTGAGCAGCTCTGAGAGACCCAGCCGGAATTAATGGCAGAGGGCTGCATTGTTCCAGGCGGTGTCTGCACTCCAGCGCCAGAACTCAGACACATAGTCTTCGACCAGCTGGTGGCCCTGCCGCAGGGCATGGAGGGCTTCTTCAGCCGTAGCGGCCTGATGTGGTCCTCGTAAAGCTTGGCCAGAATCGCTCTAGAATATTAGTCTCTGGGGGCCCCTTGCTCCAGAAGGCGGCGGGCCCATGCCTGGGGTTCTTCCCACAGGAGTGAGATCACTAGCCCCACTTTAGTGACCTCTAAGGAAAAAGTCCATGGCTGGAGGGTCAAATATAGCTTGCAGGAACTGCGGAAGACCCGAAACTTCCTGAGGTCTCCTGCAAACCGCTCGGCCATAGGCACCTTAGGCTCGGTGGGAAGGGCCACAATGGTGCGTGAGGCAGGCTGGCCAGGACTGGCTGCTGGTGACACAGAGAGCTTATGGACCTCTTCCCTCAGTCGGGTATATCCCTCTTGAAGACTTTTAATGGCTTGCATAAGCCCAGCTAGGTGTTCACATAAGTCTTCCATGGGAGAGGTCACCTGTGCAGACTCGGACATGGCTGTCCGTTACTGTCATGTACCTTGTGGTCAAATCTAACTTATGCAGGGGACAACCTCTCTTACGGCCCTGATTTGTGAACCCCTGGTAGAGTAGACAGGGAGCTCGGGAGCACAGGGGGGCATGAGGGCTGGACTTGGTCACTGGTGGTGGGTGAAGGTCCGCTGAAGCTTGTGCTTGTACAGAAGGATGAGACAGGCAGATGGTCAGGGTGCAGGCAGGGTCGGCAACGTGCGGGCAGCAGAAGTACACAGGATCAGGCAGGAGAGAAGTCATAGACAGGTCGGGGGTCAGGGCAGGCAGAAAGCAAACAAAGTCAAAAGATAGCCGGGGTCACAGATGCAGGAAGTCACTTCAGGGCAGACACGGGGTCACAAGTCACGGTAACGATGTAGAACAGACAGCACCTGCTGCAAGGTGCTGTCTGCTTAAATGGCCGTTATGGAGCCAGTGCACGGTGCACACGGGCATGCGCGAATGCGCACAGGCATGCGCAATGCGCACAGGAAGCTGGTTTTCCTAACACAAACATTGCTGTATAAGCATTGCTAGACAATACAAATTTGGCTTTTGACCACCTAATAGCTTTCTCAGCCTTATACGTAAAAAGGGAATCCAAGTCTGCACGTTTTCACGTGATAAGGAAGACAATTGCTGCATTACCTTTTGATGATCTGACAAACACCCATGGCCTAGTACATCCTAGTACCAGCATTGCAGTATCACTTGGTGATGTGGTGAGCACCAGAAGTGCAGTCCAAGCTGGTGAGGCGGCTGGCACTAGTAGCATCTTGCAGCCACCAGGAATTCAAGCATGGGCCCATAGAGTCCATAGTGTCCTTCCAGATGTGCTTTCAGATCCTGATTGGCAGCCCACAGATTCATCAGCACCCGTTATTCCCCCATTCATTGCCCAACCCGAAATTCAGGTGGAAACAGCAAATTTAATGACTGCCCTTGATTTTTTTTTTAAGCTGTTTTTCATGAACGATCTGTATCAATTAATTGTGGACCAAACTAATATATATATGAAATTTCTATCCTTCCTGCTGGCTCAGTAGGCCACCAAAAAATACACAACTTTTGAGGCATTTTCTCTCAGCAGGTAAACAATTCAAAAGCTGCATGTATTTGATAAATTATATTATGAGAATGGAGGAGCTTTTAGCTTCTGACACAGATACACGTGGCACATTTTTTACCCAAATGAATGGTGTGGATTCTGTAAACTTCTTCAGACGCTTTGAGAAGAAGGCTTTAAATTGACCTCTTATACCTATGCATTTTTGTCTGACCTTACATTAATAGAGTTACAGAGCATAGGTTTCCTTAGCCATGTGTCATCCCCATTAATACTAGTTCTGACATTACTTTAGCTATTGACACTAGGCATGGGAAAACTGTTTGGGCCGAGCATTGGTTCGTCAAACACCCCAATTTGCTGTGCACTCAAAGGGATGTTTGCCTACCAAGAGCACGTTGAATAGGTTTTTAAGGAACGGTCCAAGAAGCTGGCCCCCGTGTCCTTAAAGTGGTTGTTAAGCCAGTTATATAAAATGCTCCCATCCCCTCTGTATTAGCACAATAAGTGCCTGTGTTATAACATACACACTTATGTGTACTGATAACACACAGGCTTCCTAGGATGAGTTGTCGTTTTTTTCTCTCCTCTGATCAGCCAAGAGTTCCTGAGGGTGGGGCCGAGCACTGCTGCTGACGTCAGCTGGAGAGGAGAGAGAGAGAGCCGTGTGTAAGAAACCCAGTGTGTTATTGTGTTGTGTTTGATATAAAAATATGATTTTTCCTATAAGACTCATAGAATAGCAATCAGATTGCTGTCAGGTTTGTCTGATGATTTTTCTCAAATGAATGCCTTGGTAACACAAGCTGTCCTGAAACAATTGGAGGTTTGTGCCGCGATCTGTGCTATAATTCAAATGAAGCAGACCTGTTTTTCTGTGGTGTGACGTGTAGCTTGTGCTGGGTAAAAATGCTGTGTAAGCTGTTTAGGAAAAGCAAGGCTGCAGAGGGTTCTGGTGTCCATAAGGAAGTGTGCAGCTTACCTATCTGGGCCAGAGACAATGAGTGGGGGCCTCTTGCTAAAGAATTTGTAAAGTATGCTTTTCCCTTGAATACGATTTGGGTTGATAAAATCTCAGATCATTTTGTAGATTTTAGCCGTAGGGGTTGGATTTAAGTAAAAAAAGAGATGAGTACAGTGTCTATAGTGGGTTGGTACTTTCTTCATGCTCTTTATACTGAATCACAGAGAAGGAAGAAAGCAGAGGCAGAAATGAAGGTATTAAAAGACCAACTAGCAGTTGCTTCAGAGCCCCCTTGAAGTCAATGATGACTTTTAGCCAAAAAAATGGCTGTAAAAAAGTCCTGAAAGGGCTAGAGGGCTGCAAAAGGAAGAAAAATGGGGGTAAGAGTAGGACAAGTGCCTGCAAACAAATGTGGATAGGGAAATAACTTAAAATCACATAAATAAAAATAAAAAAGGGAGGAGGAGGTGGATGTGGAGTAGGAGCCCAGAGTTTAACTAGGCCGTGACCGTGGCAGTGTAGGTGGAAATGGCGGTGGAGGAGGAGGTAGCCAACACTGTTTTTTGTTTGTTTGTTTTTTTTTCTAATTGAGGTAGGCCCCAAAATATTGAGACATATTAAAAAAAAACAAGTATACCAATGGCTGTGTGAGGCCTGTCTAAATGGCTATTCTGCAAAAGGTACAGACATGTCTTGTGGGATCCAAGCCTGGTTCATTTTAATAAACGTTAGCTTGTCCATGTTGGCTGTGGACAGGCGGCTGCGCTTGAGTGTGATAACGCCCGCTGCTGTGCTAAACACACATTCAGACAATACACTGGCTGCAGGGCAGGCCAGCACCTCCAAGGCATAAAGGCCAAGCTCAGGCCATGTGCCCAATTTGGAGACCCAGAAGTTGAATGGGGCAAACCCATCAGTCAGTACGTGTAGGCGTGTGCACACATACTGTTCCACCATGTTGCTGAAATGCTGCCTCCTGCTAAGACATTGCCTAACAGCTGGTGGTGCGGTTTGTTATGGCGTGCTGCTGACAAAGCTTTTCCACATTTCAGCCATGCTAACCCTGCCTTCTGAGTTGATGGCGGTGCCACAGCTGCGTTGGTGACCTCTTCCTCCTCCTCCGCCTTTGCCTTGTGCTTCCACTGAGCCCCCTGTGTCATTTGGGAATGCCCTCAGCAGCGCGTCTACCAGCGTGCGCTGATAGTCGCGCATCTTCTGATAACGCTCCAGTGAGGGAATTATAGACGGCACGTTGTCCTTGTATCAGGGATCCAGCAGGGTGGCCACCCAGTAATCATCACAAGTTACAATGTGGGCAACTCAGCTGTTGTTGAGCAGCCACTGCAGCATGTAGTCGCTCATGTGTGCCAGGCTGCCAAGAGGCAAAGACAATCTGTCCTCTGTGGGAGGTGTATCATTTGTGTCCTCCGTATCCCCCCAGCCATGCACCAGTGATGCTCACGAGCTGCGTTGGGCGCCACCCTGCTGTGAACACGGTTCCTCCTCCTCCTCATCATCTTCCTCATCCTCCGGAACTGTGCCCTGGCTTGAAAATCTTTTACCTTGCCTATGCTGGTGCAGGAACCCACCCTCCGAGCCACTTGTGAATGACTGGCCTGATAACCATGGAAATGACCCCTCTTCCTCCTCCTCTTCCTCCTGTGCCACATCCTCTTCCATCAGCTCCCGAAGTGTTTTTTTCAAGGAGACATAGAAGTGGGATAGTAATGCTGAGAACAGCGTCATCGGCAGTGGCCATGTTGGTGGTGTACTCAAAACACCGCAATATGGTACACATGTCTCGCATGGAGGCCCACTCCTTGGTGGTGAAGTGGTGCTGTTGCGCAGAGCGACTGACCCGTGCGTGCTGCAGCTTAAACTCCACTATTGCCTGCTGCTGCTCGCACAGTCTCTCCAGCATGTGCAAGGTGCAGTTCCACATTGTAGGCAAGTCGCATAGGAGGTG